>JAJHSJ010000001.1:47100845-47195217 GCA_021015155.1 Magnolia officinalis
CTGGCTTCTCACTGATGCCCGAATAATATATGTATATTATCGATAATGGTAGGCCTTATGCATATCTGGCTGTATGGGCAATGGTTAAGCTGATATAAATAATAAGCCGCCATCGCTGTCATGAATTTTATGTGGTTAACCATATAGGTTTATTCCACTATCATGAATGGTTGAATTAATTATTGATATATAACCACTGCTGATGATGTTTGGCAACGTTCATATTACATTAAAATAGCGTATCAGTTGGTGATGATAGCAATTTCGATAAGGCTTGATTGATGACGACAGCGATAGTTGTAATTTTTGGCGATAATCATCGACACTCTTAATAATTGACGATAATATCATTTGACGATTATCATCAACGCTTAATCTTGATATGCTTGAAAATTCGTCTTTCATTCATTCATTCATATGGAGAAGAATACATGGCAATTTCATCATTCTATTTGTCTTGCCCTCTTTTGATATAAAAGCATTATTCTGATAATCTTCTAGATAAAAAATGCCTCTATCTTCAAGGACAATTTTTTGATGAAGCGAGCATTGACTGGTATACACTGATATCCCATCCATCTTGATCCACAACTCTATACGCTCCATTGGAATATACTTTTGTTATTATATATGGCCCATCCCATTTAGACTCAAACTTTCCCCTTGCCCTACGGGTGACCACTATCGGTCATTTCAACATGAGTACCATGTCACCTTCCATGAAAGAGTGATGCTTGACCCTTTTGTTGAAGGCAATAGAGATTCTTTCTTGATATAATTACAATCGCATCTGAGCTGCTGCCACCTTTTTCATCTAGTAAATCCATTCTTACAACTTATTCTTGCATTTTCATCATCTGTAATTGACTAATGCACGCTACTCTGAGTGATGTGACTTGTATTTCAATCGGGATGACTGCCTCCATGCCATAAACCAATGAATATGGCGAAGCTTTCGTTGTCGTACGGTGAGTAGTCATGTAAGCCCACAGAGCCTCTTGTAACTTTCATCCCAATCACGCTTATTTTCCAGTCATCTTTTCTTCAGTATCTTTACAATCGTCTTGTTAAATACCTCTGCAAATCCATTGGCCGATGGATAGTAAGGTGTTGAGAACGAGTGGTGAATACTGAACTTTTGACACAACTTTTCCATACCCCTATTCTTGAAAAGAGTACCATTATCGGTAACGATTTTCTTTGGGATACCGTGACGATATATTATCGCATGTTGAATGAAATTGACAACAACCTTTTCTCGACATTGCGTAATACGATCGCTTCTATCCACTTAAAGATATCTGTTGCTGCTAATATATATGCTTCCCTTTGGATGAAGGTGAAAGTGCCCTGATTTGACAATTAGCGTGAGCATTGAGTCAGCAAGACAAATGAGCCCCATAGGAAGATTGTTCAGCGTCTGCCTCAACTGGATGTGTGCTCGAACTCGTCACAGGTAAATCTTAGCCTCACATCCCATGTCCCAAAACACCTGGTAATTAAAACCCTTAAATTGAATAGAACATCTTAAGGTTTTTGGTTAAATTTTTTTTTTTCAAAAACAGAAAATCTTTAAGTTTTCTACCTTTGTCGATTTATCGATTCATGGCTCGAAATCGAACCCTGTTATTAATGTCCTCGAAGCTCACTCGATATTATCGAAATGAGGACTTAAGAGGTCCAGTAACCACAAAGATCTCTGGACTGAATTATCGATGAATCGATAGATGGTTCGATATTATCGCATTTTGAATCTCGAGTCCATCGAGTCGACTCAATAAAATCGACATCAGGTCAGTTGTGTCCAAAATGCTACTAAGACAAATCATATGCGATTCTCAATATATTGATTGACTTCTCGATATACTCAGAATTCAAATCTCGATGGTATCGGCAGTCCTTCGATGATATCGGATTGGGACATAAATCGATCCAACAAGCTTTCAGGTTATTTTTCTTAGATCGAGGGTCACTCGATAAATCAATATTCAATATCGATCATATCGAGGCTGGGTCGATGTCAATAAAATAGGACAAAAACTATCCAGCAAGCTTATAGGAAATTCCTTAGGATTATCGATGAATCGACACTGCCATCGATATCATCGACATTCAAATTCCGATGATATCGAGTGATGCTCGATCATATCTTATACCTTTTAAGTTTCAAAGGCAAGTGCTCTCACATTTTCAAATGTCGAGGAATCGAACCCAGTATCGATAAAATCGAAGTTCAAAATCCGATGACATCGATTTTGTGTTCGATCTCCTCGACCAGTTGGCAAAAAGTTTCAAAAGCATTTGACAGTTGAGTTCGTATCATCGAGCGTCCAGTCGATGCTATCGAGAGTATACGCTTGATGATATCGATCCTACTCGATGATATCGAATTCTGTAAAAAATGTGACCGTTTTATATCCATTGGAACCTTTTGCCTATTTAATGAGAGCTTGCCCCTTGGTTGTTGGTAGAGAAAATAGAGAGTGCTTTTGTGTTTTAACCCCAGATGTTATACCTTAAGCTTTTCTTTCTCTCATGGAAATTCATCCTCCAATCCACCCTCATCATTGATATTCAATAGAGTGGATTGGGAATGAACTTCCAAATTTAAGGATCCTGCAGCTACCACCATAATAGAAAATCATTACGCTAGGATGCCTTGAATGCATAGATGATTGGAATCGCTCTCTCTCCCTTATAGGAAAACATTTAATATAGAGTAGGATTCCATCATAACCTTGACCCAACCCGTCGCCTTTAATAGAGTAGGATTCCATCATAACCTTGACCCAACCCGTCGCCTATCTTGGTACATCATCTGAGTTGCGGTTCAAGGGAGCTGAAGATTCTTCGTCATCAAAGGAGGAGATCTTTATCAAAGTGATGAATGGGGCTCATCTACTTATTTGTAAGTCATAGAGTCCAGAGGACGCTTGTGATATTCCTTCTGTAGGATTGGATTTAAGGTGTTTCTCACACCTTTCAAGTCCTCATAGGAGGCCTCCAACGGAGCGTACATGGGGGTGATTTGTGTTGACCCTTGCTCTGTGGAGAGCATAAACTCTTAGGTCCTTGTGTATGTCCTTGACCTGTGTAGTCTAAAAGTTGGGTGCTGTGTATTGACCCTTGCTCATGGGAGCATAAACTGGTGAGGTTCCTTGTGTGGATCCTTGGCCTATGTGGCCTAAAATTCGGGTGTTGTGTGTTGACCTTGCTCATGGGAGCATAAACTTGTGTCGTGTAGACACGTTAGAGTCAACCTAGAGTAGGTTGTACTGGTTTGAGGTGAACCTGACTTGAAACCTCCGGTTTGAGGTGAACCTATTGTGAAACCTCCGTTAGTGAGATCAGGTACACTCAAGGTTGAGTGCGTCCGCTGGAAGTGGAGTAGACAAGTAGTCGAACCACTATAAAAATGACTGTGTTTGAGATTGTCATTGTCTTCTACTACTTGTGTGATTTTCTTAAATGTTTTTCATATCTGATTATCCGAGATCACACCTCACACACAATCACACCCATCATAATTATGATTTGCATCTTGTTTATCTTTCAAATAGTATTATGATTGGATCCTCTATTTGGCTTGGAAGCCATTGGAGTTATTTTGAAGAAATCTTGATACATGCATATTTTTCTCAGGATAAATTTAATAGGATTTTAAATTACCATAAAATACTAAAAAGCCCTATTCACCCCCCTCTAGGACATATTGGCATATTCCCACTTCAACTAAAGCGGTTTATTACCGCAATTTCGGACGGTGGGTTTATAGGACCAATAATATCATCGAGTCCCCAGGCAGGCAGCAAAGGCCAAGAAGTGACTGTCTAATGCAGATCTTCAAGGGGCATATGTATGACATCTTTATGGATCTGACACTCGTGGCATCGCTTCGCATGATCTATAACATCTTTGAACATTGTGGACCGGTATAACCTATTCGATGCACCTGATGGAATAATTTCGGTTAGCTTGATGTGCCCTGCATTCTCTGGAATGAGCTTCTTGCAATATTTGACTTACTTCCTGTTTATCTAGACAATGTAAAAGCATTTCATTATAAGATTTTTTTGTATAAAACTTCGCTACATATGATGAATCTGCTCGATCTGTTCTTTATTTGTTGTCTTTGTGCCGAATCTTCTAGCAGAATATCATATTTGAGGTAATCTACAAAAGGCTGGCTCTAATCGTCTGTTTGTCACCTCGAGACACGATATAGGGAGTGCTTCAGTGACTTCATTGATAATCTCTAAGGATGGCAAGAACCTCATTTCTTCTATTGTTACCTAAAGGGACTCCGATTCAGACAGATAAGCTGCCACCAGGATGGCTAAAGCGTCTGCCTTTGTATTTTTGCATCGCGGCACATTTTAATTTCGACATAATAGAATTGCTCTAGCAATTGTTGTGCTTTCCGACAATACGGCAAGAGTTCTTGTTTCCTTATTTCGAACTCTTTTGTCAGTTTATTTATGATTAGCTTGGAGTCCCCCAAAAATCTGCAGCTCTTTTATTTTTATCTCTTGTGCTATATCCATTCTGATAATAAGAGCTTTATATTCAGGACATTATTTGCATGTTGCACCTAATGTGAAAGAGTAGGGCAACAAGTCACCCTGAGGAGTAATGAATATCACTCCAGCGCCTGCTCATGACGTTCGAGAAGCACTATCAAAGTACATCTGCCACGGGTTTGGCGATTTAGCCATCATCACCCTATTAATCGGGAAAGTCTCACTAACAATGTCACTGTCTGCCACGGGATGGGCTGCCAAGAAATCTGCCACCACTTGCCCCTTAACTGCTTTTACCAGCTCAAAAGTAATCGAATATTCTGAAAGTAACAATATCCATTTAGCCAAACTTCCTAATAACATCGGCCTTGTCATTAAGAACTTTATAAGATTTACTCATGAGATTAAGATTATATCATGGGAAAGCCAGTAATGTCTCAGTTTCTGTACTGTAAATATCAGTGCAAAGCATACCTTCTCGATCGGAGAATAATTGCATTCTGTACATATCAGAGTTCGACTTAGATAATAAAGCGATATTTCTTTCCTGTGTTCATTCACCTGTGCTAATAAGGCCCCCAACGAATTTTTAGCTGCAGATATGTTTAAAATAAGCGGTTTTCCCTTCACAGGAGCTGCTAATACTGGAGGTTGTTTAGCAATTCTTTGATCGAATCGAATGCATTTTGACAGGACTTGTCCCATACAAACTCTGTTCCTTCCTTCATCAAATGAGAAAACGACTGACACCTCCCTTTCAAATTTGAAATAAATGGCGAATGTACGCCAATTTTCCTTGCAGACTATTCAATTCTTTCAACGTTTTCAGAGGCGACATATCTTGGATGGAATTGACTTTTCCTGGATCGATTTCAATCCCTCTGTGCCTAATGACGAAGCCAAAAAATTTTCCTGACGATACTCCGAAGGTGCATTAGTCGGGTTCATCTTAAGTTGTTTCTTTCTGAGTCGATGGAAGACTGAAGCCAAATGCTCGCGATGTTCTTCATGGTCATTCGATCTAACTACCAAATCATCCACATAGCATTCGACATGCTTATGCATCATGTCTTGGAAGATATTCTGCATTGCCCTCTGATATGTTGCTCCGACATTCTTGAGACCGAATGACATAACTTTACAGTAGTAAATTCCCACAAAGTTCTGAATGTTGTTGCTTTTTTTGTCCTCAGGCCATTCTTATTTGGTTATAACTGGCATAACCATCCATGAAGGACATGACAACATATTTTGTCATACTGTCGATCAACAACTCGGTTATCGGCAATAGAAAATCGTCTTTCGGGCAAGCGTCATTCAGATCTCTAAAGTCAACACACACCCTGATTTACCCACTTTTCTTCTTTACCGGGACAATATCGATATCCATTTAGGATATTTCACCTCAATGATGAATCCGACTTTTATCAGCTTATTTATTTCTTCTATCTATTAGTGGAATTAGGTCTGGATGGAATCGTCTTTACGCTTGCTTAATCGGCCTCTTGTCTTTAGAAACATTCAACTGATGCATTGCTACTGATGGTTCTAGGCCCAACATTTCTACATACGTCTAAGCGAAGACATCCTTATTCTCTTTCAGGAGTTGGACATATTTTTTCGGCTTCTTGCTCGGAAGACTAGCGCTTATGAACGTATTCTGTGGCTCTTCTTCCGTGCCCGGATTTATTTTTCTCGCAGACTATCAATTGTCGGCTGCCCCCCATCCTCCATTTCTTTGGAGCTGTCTCAGGATGCTTGATCATTTCAGAATCTGTTTCTTTTACCTGATCAACTGTAACCATGTTCATCGAAGACTCTGCCCCCAATCCTTAAAAATTTTCCCGCCTTTTCTGATTAACTCTGATTGGGATCTGAATTCCTTTCCCATAATTTAGGCCAGTCAATTCTTCATAATCGAAACCCATATTCTTCATGATCTTCCTACTTGTTGGACTGTACCTCTCGAGATCTTCAGATGTCAACCTTTAATAGCATGTGTCATTATCATCTCTTTCTTCTACTTTTATTTTCGAAGGGGCATAAAATTCGATCAATTCTAGGTACTTCGAGCTAGTTTTGACATGAAATCTTTTCGGAATGACTGGGAATGGCTTACTCCTTTTGGCATATGGCAACGATACCATGTAATTTGATTGTAAAAGCTCTAGCTGTTCAAGTGATAACAGCGTCGACGGCGGCTGTCCCGACTGTCTCAGGTGCTTGGGTACAAAGTAAAATTTCTTTCTCGTATTTACCATCTCGGACAATTCTGTCTCTGCAATTTCTTTTCTTACCACCTTCATATGAGGATATCTTGGGGCCTTGCTTTCATCATTCTCTTTTTCTTCTTTACTGGAGAATCCATCATAGTAGCTAGCATCGGCAAAGAAGGCTTCAGCTTCTGTGTATGGTCTTTTATCGGCCATTACCTTATGTTGTATCCCATCCCTATAGTATTTAAAACACTGATGTTCGGTGGAGGGAATAATTTCGTACTGATGCTGTGATGCATCCATGGTCTTCCCAAAAGGAGGTTATATGTCGTCATTGCATTAATGACATGGCAAATAACATTTATAGTTAACTCTCCTATTTCCAACATTACTGTAATTTTACCAAGCGCGAGTTGCCTATCTTGATTAAAGCCCTGTATCATCATTCCACTAGGGCATAGGTTAGAGCGACAGTATCCCAACTTATTCAATATTGTTAATGGTAACAGATTCACTGTAGAACCATTATCTAGCATTATTCGCTTGACTTGTTTACCGTGAATATGGCCCACGATCATTAGTGGCCTGTTGTGCCCCTTATCACAGGTCAAATCATCATCAGAAAAGGAAATTACTGGCATGCAATCTTTTTGCTCTCCGGGCTCCCTATTTGTCATTTCTATGAGCAATGCTTCCTTAACATTACTGTTGAACAGGGCATGGATCAACCTTTGCTTGGAATCCTCTGATTACCTTAACGCATTGTAAACGCTCAACCAAGCTGGTATGCCTTTCAGATGACTCACTACATCATAAGTCACTTTCTCTGTTTCATTCTTCTCTTCCTTTTTATTACTACCGAAATGATTCTGGGTAATTTCTGCCTTTACCATTTCAGATTTCTGCGTTGGGGGACTTGTCACCCGCTTTCCTGATCGTAGGGTGATTACTGTGGCTTTTCCTGTAATCTTATGTCGTTGTTCTTTCCCTACTCTTTCATGAGTGTCTTCTCAGATAGTTAATACATTCATTGTCTCTTTTGCATCTCTTTTGTTTTCTTTTCCGATTATTATCTCACTCCTGTTTATCATTCTTTGTATTATGCATTTTAATGTGAAACAATTTTCTGTCAGGTGCCCTACCAAATGATGATAACGACAGAAGTCTCTTTCTCTTGTTCTTATTGCCTCTTCAGGGCGTTTGGATGGAGGTAACTCTATCGTACCAGCTTTAAACAATTGGTTCATCATAGGGACCACATCTTCATTTTCAAATGTGAACCCTTCATGAGAATTAAGTGACCTGGGCCTTTTATCACCGAATGTACCTCTAGGACTATTTGACTCTTCTTTTCGCTCGGTCTTTTGTCCTCTCATTTCTCTCGTATCTTGACTTCTCCTTTCATGATCGATAGCATTTGCAATCATCCTATTGGATCCTCTTCTAGCCATTTCATAGTGAAACGCTGACATTTTTCTGGTCATCAATTCCAAGGCATGAGCTTTTGTGGCTAATTTGCAAAAGGCCTTGACATCGGCACTAGTAAGGCCAAACGCGATCCCCATCTCCATAGAGTTCAAGCACATCTTCACATGCTCTTTCTCTTCTCTTCCGATAATTGTCTGCAAGAAGCTCCCAATGTTTTCCATTTGTCTATGAATTTCTCTACGGGTTCCCCTTCTCTCTCCCATACTGATGCTAACTCTGTGACGCTGACATCACGTTCTGACGAGAAGAAATTTGACATAAAGGTGTCTTGCATTTGTTCCCAAGTTCGCATCGATCCTGGTGCCAAACTAGAGTACCATCGAAACGCCTTGCCTATCAAGGAAGAACCGAACAACTGAAGGCAGTATTGCGGTACTGTAGAGAAGTTTCCCATGCTGGTAATGAAATGCATCAAATGTTCTTCTGGCGATCCGTCTCCGTAAAACTTCTGAAAATTTGGCTGCTTTAAGTTAACTAGAAAAGGAACATCTTCTACCTCTCTCGGATACGGCGTTCGATATCTGAATCGACCAACATTCTCACGTTCTCTTTCAGTTCTGACGGCTTCTTCAACGACCTGTCGCACTTCCTCTTGAGTTATAACTCTTATTGTAGGAACAAATCCGAGTGGTCTTGTTCTTGGTGGCTGGGAACCTTTGGCCTGCTGTTCTCCTCCATTCATGGTACCCATCATCGGGAGAACTACCATCTGGACCACATTGTGCATGAAATGTTGCTAAAGCTTCCCGAGATTCCTGCATTCTTCCATTAGTGTTTCTACTCTTGTGCCATCTCGATTATATGGTCCTCTGTTGTCGGCGGGGTCCTTGACTTGTTCCGGCCATGCATACGGTGGCTTCTCCATTTCCCGATGAAGCTGTAGTCGGGGTAAGAATGAGAATATGTCCGATGCGATGAGGCTTATGAAAAGAGGAGTGTCGTTCGACTTTCCTGTACTTCCACACAATCGGTTGATTGGAGCGATATAGGAGTTGGTGAGGTTGCAAGTAGTGCCTTACCCTTCTGCTCCTATGTCCATGAGCTCTCACAGCAGGCAGGGCCGGGATATCATGCGATGTCAATGGAGGAATGGTTTTTCCAGGATATATTGTGGGAGGAGCGAGTTCGGGGTTCTTTCTAGCAGCATTTCGCATTACTGGCCCCCTGACTCTTTGTGAAGGTGAATTCACTCTGGCTATTACTGCATTTCGGGCCCTCGTTCTTCAAGATGTCAAGACAACATGGTTGTTCTCACTTTCCTGTGATGAAGGCGAAGTAGATATGACTCTGGCCATCACTTGGGATTTATCAACCTTGCTTGCGAGAGATTGGGCCTTATAATCCGAGGACCGATTCGTTGCATACTCCACTACAAATCCGGTCGCGGTGAAATAGAAATTCACTTTCTTCATTAGGTTTGCCATTGATTGTGACTTGCAATGTTATCTTCTTACCTTCAAACAAAATATAAAATTACAATTAGTATCCAAATGGTAAAGTATTCTATCTTAAAGATGAAGGGGAGGATGTTCCCGTTGAGAGTCGCTATTTCGGCATCAAAAAGATGTCAAACAATGACAAAAGTTCCCGTTACCTTCTCAATGTTAATCTTAAATAAGATAAAATTTTCCAGTGGAGTCGTCATTTTGTTTCGACAAGAAACAAATGCATTTCAATTTGGGAGATTATCTTATTCAATCATAACAGAGAGAGTGTAGAGAACAATCATCATATTTATTCATGCTGAGTTCATTTACATTCTTTGATTTCCCTTGAATCTAAGATAGATTATCTTAAGATAAAGAGAATGAAGAATTCAAATATCAAATCTGGATATCAAATCCGGCAGCATTTCAGCTTGTGATTTGGTCATCTCATTGAGAGGAATGTTGTACGGATCTGATCATCTGATCTCTCCTTCCTGAGCTCATGTCCTTGTGTAAAAGGAAAATTAAAGATTGCAAAGACTTTGGAGATCAAATCAACAGGGATTTCAACAGCATTTTGTGTAACGCCCTGAAAATTGGGGATCGAGCATAAACTCAACTCCCAAGTTCCAACGCATCACTTATGCAACAAAATGAATGATGATTGAATGTTTTCTGCATTAATGTAGTGAACATGAGTGAGATTAAGCCAAAACAACATATCATACTCCAGAGACAAGTGAATTAGCAAGCGGAAGACTGTGATAGATAAATAAAATATATAAACTGTGGTGAGTCTCCAGAGTGTGATAACATTACCAGGTTAAATAATTACAAGTATAGTTCCAAAATATACCAAATGTGTAAGGTCATCTAGTCAACATCCCTGTAACCCCATCGATCAAGGCACGACTTACATGAAGCCGCCAGAAAATAACATATACAAGAAAGTGTCCTCATCGTCGCAGAGGTCTGGCTCCGCCTCACAAGCATCGCCATCTGCAATCAGACAAAGTCTGGTGGGTGTTTGGAACACCATCCCGTAACGTGGGAGTGAGTAGCTAACTCAGTGGAACAATAAGGCATAGGTTAACATGTTATCAATTCAGTCAAGCAGTAATGATAAAACAGTAAAATCAAACACTCTTAACTACTCTTATTAATACAAGTATGAATGCAGTCATAATGTATGCCCTCACCACACACTCCCTCGTGCGACACCATCTTACGTTCGCGACATGCTTGCATTCCTCAGTGCTCCACATCTTCCAGGCACATGCAATGCATGTTGAGCATGATTACTGAGTTGTTATTAGTCCATTTCAAACAGCAGGATTGGGAAACTAAGGTACCTCCCTTGTATCATTCCCAAACATGATCCATTCTAGGGTCGTCAGTCCTAGTTAATCTCAGACGATGGTGTGTTTTCTAGGTCGCTGCAAAGGCTGTCAGGGCTGTTACGCACAATGGTTACACCACTCCCCCGTCACCTTTTTAACGATTCATCACTATACAGATACAGGCCTATTTTTATACTCCATATATTGCGGCAAAACTCTTCGCCTTACCGCAATTCAGAGTATGCTCGAGCTCACTACAAAGGGCTGTCAGGGCTGTTGCTCGCATTCGTTGCACCACTCCCCCATCACCTTATCATTGTAGGCCGACAACACGAATATAGTGTCCCATACCACCATAATCAGCTCACGAGTCTGGTTGCTCACTGGTCACTATGGGGAGGCACGTAACCCCAGCATAGGCCGATAGCTCGACCACGGTGTCCCATACCACCATGCCCAGCTCATGAGTCTTAGCGGATCGAGGTACCATGGTTAAAAGGGATTTCACTAGTAAGTTTGGTACCCTAGGTTCAAGCAGTAGCGTCTAAATATGGTGAACATACATAAGACAGATCAGGTTGCTTGACGAGCTCGGCTAGCTCGAGCGCACAACAAGTTGAACGATATGAAGCGCATAAGCACTTCGTGTGGCCAACCACTATCGCCAACCGAAGTACGACTCGGGTTCGTCGAACACATCTCACGTGGCAAATGAAACTCAGCCACGAATTCGATCCCGTTACCGACTGCCTGAACTATACAATAGCCCCAATCACATTCAATTTCAGATATTTAAAGCAGTAATGGATCAAAATTCAAATCATACAATCAAAAACTGATATTATCCGTTTAGGGCTGCCAGGGCTATTGCACGCACTCGTTGCTCCACTCCCCCATCACCCATGACGGATCATATAACGTAAAAATGAATTTAAACATATGCATTACATAGATAAAATCATACAATCAATTGAGCATGTTATGAAGTACAACATAAGCATGAGTTTGTACATATTCAATTCATAATCTCACAGATATCTAAAGAAATCATACACATAGTTAAAGAAGTTGAGAATCATATCTCAATAGCCTTAAACATTACGATTTACTAACTACTACTCATTCAGACATTTCAACAAACACTTTAAAATACATACATCAACATACATGACATATGTTGATCACATAGGCATTAGTCCAAATCCTTTCACTAGGGAGTTGCCCCAATCATAACACGCGTACACCCATGATGGATAGTCATGGAAAGTAGGAATCCAAGTTTCATATTCATTTGAACATTTTCACAAACACTTGGGCTACACATTTCAACATATATAGCGAATAGTGGTCGTGGCATGATTCAGGGCAAATCCTTTCGTCAAAGGGGTATCGCCAATACAACAATCATATATCCATGACAATTAGTCATGGCGAGCATGAATGAGAATTCTATACTCATTCAGTCATTTTCACAAACACTTAGAATACACTATTTCAACATACATAGTGTATATTAGCAAAACATGTATTAGGGCGAGCCCTTTCGCCAAACAAGTATTTTATCCATATATAATATATTCATACAGCAAATAATCATGGCAAAAACATTTCCAAAATTTATACGTATACGGTACTTTCTACAAATACCTAGAGTATGTAAAATTCCATATTCTTCATCTTTAATCGAACGGAAAACAGACAACACTTTGTACATGTGCAATTGCATGAAGATCATGAATCTATTATTATCTGACATTGAAAGCGTTGAAAACCATAACCTATACACCTAAAGTCCGCACCTTTTGTCGTAGAATCGTAACGAATCCAATAGGTTTGCTAAGCTTCCGTATACGACAGTTTGGTAACCTATAGAACGAAATAGGTTAGTTATTTCATAACCTACAACCTATGCAACCCCAAAACAGATTAGGGTTAGGGTTTCTTACCTAGAAACAGAGCTGGAATCGCTGGGAAAGCGATAAGAATGATGCGGTTGAGCATGGATAGCAGCAGGGAAGAGTGGCAGGGAGATTCTCCCACTTCTCTCTCACTTTCTCTCTCTCTCTCTCTTTTCTCTCTCTCTCAAATTCGTATGGCTGCAATGAGAGAGGGTTTAAGGTCCTTATATAGCCTAAAAACTCACCGAAATAGACTCCAAGTCAAAGTATACTTGGTTATAACCAAAGCGGAGCTATTCCAGCTCAACGGAGCACTTCTGGCGGGCCTCCTTGAGCAAAGGTCGGACTTAAGCTCACTAACACTGGATCTACGTTTATTTAAGTTTTCATTTCAGTCAGGATTCCAGATCACAAATGGCGGACCAGTATCAGTTCAACGGTCAGCGAATCTCGATCGGAGATTCCGAGTACATGGATATGTGTATGAAATTTCTCCTGATCCGAGGGTGTAATTTGGTCTGATTCTAGAGGTCTGGTTGCTTAAAATTGATCCGCAAGTGAGAGGTGCCAGATTACAATTTGAGATATTTATTTGTAAAGAAAATTAAGTGTTTTCACACTCCTCGCTCCGGACTCAAGCGAATTACACTGGGACACTATCTGAATTTGATTTTCGAGATGGTTGTCAAGCCCAACAAGGCGATCTAAATTCCTTAAGTTCGGGTTAATCGGACTTCCGACGTGCGGTCCAGATCTGATACGGAGTTCGAGATGCTCCCGAGAGCAGACGGGTAATGAGATTGATCCTAGATTTTAGGGTAACTTAGCATCAATTATTTTACAAGTTTTGGGTCTTGCAGATCGTATTTAAAGTGATTGGTGCTAATTTCACAGGCACTCTAGTTTAGCACTAGCTAATTCTCGCCTAATTTCTAAAGGATTTAGTCCTGTATGATTTCTGTCTGAGGTGGTACCTGGGCCTTTGTATTTTGTATATAAAGTAATCTGAGTTATAATACTTAGCTAGTTTAAGATAGTGTCTAAGGTGAAAGTACTTAGAAAAATTTAAAGAACAAGGTGGTGAAGGGTGGGATTTGTGAAAGAAATGGGTTCACAAGCGATTTTAGCCTTTGGGACTGGGTTTTGACAAGTTAATAAGGTGTTAGGATCGACCCATTGCCTAAGGACGTCTAATCCCAGGTTGGTAAAAATCCGGAATTTTACATTTTGACTCTTGAGCATTGATGGTCGCACAACAACATGGTATTGCGCAGCTTGGCACAAAACCTTTTTCTTCTTCTTCCATCTTCCCCTCGTACCTTGGGTCTGCTCTTCTTCTCCAAAGCTCTGGTCTTCTTTGAAATCCTTGATGATGTACAAATGAGAGGGGGAGTGGGGTATTTATAAGCATCCACACATGTGAACCCTCAAAATTCATGTCGTGGGCCCACCATTCATCAAATCTCAGCCATCCACGTCAGCATACCCGAATCATCACTTGAGCCTGTTTGCGTAACACCTCATACCATTTGCGCAGGTCTACACAACACTATGTTGTTGCGCGGTCTGGCACAAGGACTGCAACAACTCCAATCAGCCATCCTTTTGTGCAGGAATCACACTAAAAATGGGGATTTGTGCTGACTAACAACATGAGTCTGCACCTTCCTTCTTTACTTTCTTCATTCTTTTTCCTCTATTTTCATAGTTTTCCCTTTCTTTGATTCATTCTTGGTCCTTTATTTTATGCCTCAACATTGTGAGGCCCGCCATGTGTGAGTGTTGTGTGCCCGCTGTCCATCTGTTTTCTAAATATTTGGAGGGTCGAGGGCTCCATTGTGAATTAGATTCCAATCCCAAGTGGACCACACACTAGGAGACAATGGTGGTTAAATGTCCACCATTGTAAACCTCCCTAGGGCCCATTGTTAAGCCCATTTTCACCCTTACCTCATTGGGCTAACCCAAAACGTTGGGTCCCCATCGATGTTAGTGATACCCATTGGGTTAACGCAAACTATTAGGCCTCCATTGATGATGGTGCTTTCCACCATACCTTGTGTTGGTGCACAAAAAATGTATAAAGTCTTTATCATGTGATGAATGAGAAGATATTAGAGACAAGGAAGAAAGAAGAGAAAAGAATAAAAGAAAGAAAAAGGAAATCATGAAGAGAAGAGAGAGCAAAGGATGAAGAAGATGCAGGGACTCATGACTTTGTGCTGACCTATGTATAGGGGTGCTATTGCGTGGGTCGATGCAAAACCCTGTTTTGGTTGTGCGCCCTTGCACAAAAGGCAAACTGATTAAGGAGCTGGGGTCTTTTGTGATGGACCACGCAATATTGTAGTGTTGTGCGAGTCCCCACAAAGGGTGTGTAGTGTGGCGCGGACAGGCTCAAGTGACGATTTGTGTATGCTAATGTGGACGACTGAGATTTGATGAAAGGTGGGCCCACAGCATGGATTTCGATGGTTCGCACCTGTGGAGGCCTATAAATACCCCACTCCCCCTCTCATTTGCAGACGTCAAAGATATTGGAGAAGACCAGAGCTTTGGAGATGAAGATAAGACTAAAGGTACCAGAGAGGGAAGGAAGAAAGGAGAAAGGAAGGGCTTCCCTCCAGGCCACGCAACACCATGCTATTGCGCGACCATCAATGCTTGAGAAGTCAAAATACTGCCGAAATCTCTGGTCTAGCCTTCACCGTTTGCAGTTTTCCCTTTTGTGTAAGGATATGAGCTCAAGAAGAAGAGATCAGATGCTCGAATCCGCACAACATTCCTCTTGATGAGATGATTAAATCGCAAGTCGAAATGCTGCCGAATTTGATATCCAGATTCGATATTCGAACTTCTTGCGATTTTTGTATTTTAAATAATCTATCTTAGAATCAAGGGAAATCAAAGGATGTAAATGAACTTAATATGAATAAATATGATGATTGTTCTCCATACACTCTCTCTATTATGATCGAATAAGATTGTCTCCCAAATTGAATGCATTGTTTCTTGTCGAAACAAAATGGCGACTCTGCTGGGGATCTTTCTATCTTATTTAAAATTAATATTGAGAAGGTTACAGGAACTTTTGTCATAATTTGGTGTTGAAAGACGCCAAAATGGCGACTCTCAATGGGAACATCCTCCCCTTCATCTCTAAGATATAATGTTTTATTACCACGATACTAATTATAATTTTATGTTTTGACTGAAGGTTATCATGGAAAATTGCAAATTACGATCAATGGCAAGCGCAACAAAGAAGGCGAATTTCTATTTCACTGCAACCAGATTCGTGGTGGAATACGCAACAAATTAACTTACATGCCATAAAGCCCAATCTCCTGCAAGCAAGAATGACAAACCCCATGTTATGGCCGAAGTCATATCCGCTTCGCCACTAGCACAAGAAAATGACAATGACTGGATTGTTGTAGCATCTCGAAGAACAAGGACCCGAAATACAGTAACTGCCAAGATGAATTCATCTCCACATAGAATTAGGGGACCGATAACACGGAATGCTGCTAAAAATAATCCTGAACTTGCTCCCCAGGCTCTGTATCCAAGGATATCTCTTCCTTCTCTGACATCACAAGATTTCCAAGTGCTACCTATTGCGAAGACTCGATGGACAAGAAAAGAAAAAGTCAAATCACCGATGAATACTGCAGTTTTTGTTTCACCTCAAGATACACCTCATTAAGAGATCTCACAGTCGGCTGAATTCTGCAGGCGTACGGAAGGTCCGAATGGAGCTCCTCTCTCAGTAAGTCCCATCATACCAAGATATTCTACTCCTGTGACTGCCTCTTCAGATAGTGTAGAAGCCACTGTGCATATGGCAGTAATCGGTCAAGGTCCCCCGTTAAATGTTGATGAACGTATGGCTGAGATAGCCAAAGCTCAAAGAATCTTAATGGAGGAGTGTCGAAGCCTCCAAGAAGCCTTGGCTACTCTCACTCATAATGTGGCTCAAACGACGGCCTCGCCAGCAGTGGCTGCTATGAATGAATAAGAGTAACAACCTGAGGGTTCATTGCCACATAGAGTAGGATAGCACGGATCTGCTCCGGCTGCTAGGGCAATAACACAAGAGGAAATGCGACAGATGGTTGCGGAAGTCATCAGAGAGCGTGAACATACTGGGAGATTCCTATATAGAACACCGTAT
Organism: Magnolia officinalis; assembly: GCA_021015155.1. Lineage (NCBI taxonomy): Eukaryota > Viridiplantae > Streptophyta > Magnoliopsida > Magnoliales > Magnoliaceae > Magnolia > Magnolia officinalis. The sequence goes on from JAJHSJ010000001.1 coordinate 47,117,912, forward strand.
CTAAGAGAGATAGAAGATGTTCCCTTCCTAGTAAACTTCATGCAACCAGATTTTTAGAAATTCAATGGAGATGGGTCGCCGGAGGAACATCTCATGCATTTCATCGCGAGTATGAGGAAACTTTTCTACAGTACCACAATATTGCCTCCGATTGTTCGGATCCTCTTTGACAGGCAAAGCATTTCGATGGTACTCCAGCCTGGCAGCAGAGTCGATGCGAACTTGGGAACAGATGCAGGATGCGTTTATATCCAACTTCTTTTCATCAGAACACGACGTTAGTGTTATGGAATTGGCTTCTTTTAGACAAAGAGAAAATGAACCTATGGAGAAATTCATCAACAGGTGGAAGACTTTAGGGGCTTCATGCAGACAGTTGCCAGAAGAGAAGGATCAAGTAAACATGTGTTTGAATTCCATGAAGTCGGGAATCTCCTTCGGGCTCACAAGCACTAACATAAAAACTTTTTGAGAATTAGTGACAAAAGCGCATGCATTGGAATTGATGGCTAAGAAAATGCAAGCATTTCAGACCAGAACAGATAGAAGAGGATCAAATAGATTGCTAGTAAATGCTATTGCTCAAGAAAGAAAGAAGAATACTTTCTATAATAAGCGAAAGACAAGAAAGAGAGAATATTCAGATCGGTGTAAAGATCGAGTGAATGATAAGCGAACTCAATCGAATGATGATCACAAAGAATATGATTTTGAAAAAGAGGATACCGTACCAATGATGGAACAACTATCGGCTACCAGGACTACTCAATTACCTCAGCCCAGATGTCTAGAAGAAGTCAAAATGACTAAAGACAAGAGATATTGTCGTTATCATCGTTATGTTGGACATCTAACAGAAAATTGTTTTACATTAAAAGATATGTTGGAGAGAATGATAAAACAACGTGAAATAGTAATGAAAAAATATGAGAAATGAGATAAGAAAGCGACTGTAAATGCCACATTTGCGGGAGATCCACTGAAGATTGGGAAAGATGAAAGGAAGGCTGTTGCGACGAGAGAATGGCCAGAAGTGATGGATCGCTTAGAAGCTCTCGTTGGGATTCACAATTTGTTAAATCATCCTCTACAGAAGTCAGTCATGATTAGCTTCTATTCTCCAAAGAGAGGATGAATCGGTTGGAGAATTTATTAATCGATGGAGAATCCTGAGGGCATTATGTTTGCGATTGGTGAAAGAAGAAAAGGAACAAGTTAAGTTATGCTTGGAATGCATAAGGCCAAGTATTGCGTTAAGTCTCATGGATTCGAATATACAGACATTTCAAGACCTGATTGAAGAGGGTTGTAGCATAGAAAGGATTATTGCAAAGGTGTTTGACTTTTATATAAGCCAGTTGGTTCCGACCCTCAAGAGAAATCCAACCGATATGACTGAGGAAGAAAGAAAAATGAAGAATCGACAGAATGAGCAAGGAAGTTCAGATACAAGAAATATGAATGAACATACGGCCAAGAAAATAAAAAAAAAGAATTTGCACAGCCTAAGGGTTGTAGGAAATATTCATTAGAAGAAGATGATATACTTCCTATGCTAAACAAATTGCTATCAACAGAAAAGATCAAATTACCATGGCTAAAATGTCCAAAGGAAATGAAGAAAATAAGTGAATGTAACGCCCTGAAATTCGTACTCGACTCCCGAGTTCCAACGCATCACTTATGCAACATACACAATGCTGGTTAAATGTTGTCTGAGTTAGCGCAATAAACATGAATGAGATTATACCAAAACAGTAATTCATACTCCAGTTCAATTGTATAAAGGCAAGCGGAAGACTGAAATTTTATATTCAAAGTATGTAAAGTAACAAAATTTTCTGAACTCCAAAGTATGAGTACTAACTGAGTACCAATATACATGTATTGTTTCCAAGTCAAAAACCAAAATACAATCCTCAAGAGAGGCCCTGAAAATCCCGCGATGCAGCCAGCCTAAGCAAAGCCGTCAGAATACTGCATAAAGGAGAACTCCTCCTGATCCTCATCAAAGTCGGGCTCCGGCTCCTGAACCAAGGCACCATCTACACCTGCGACAGAGTCTGGTGGGTGTTGCAAACACCGTCCCGTAACGTGGGAGTGAGTAGCTAACTCAGTGGAACAATAAAGCATAAGTTAACATATTATCAAATCAATCAAGCAGTAATGATAAAGCAGTACAAATCAAACATTTCTAACTACTCTTGTTAAGTGCAAAAAAATGATATGACATGATGCTGTATGCCCTTACCAAACCACCCTCAAGCGACATCATCTTACGTTCGCAAATGCTTACTCCCTCAGTGCGCCACATCTACAAAGCACATGCGGTGCGATGATGCTCATGATTACCAAGTTTTTATTAGTCCATTTCAACCAGCAGTATTGGAAAACTAAGGTACCTCCCTTGTATCATTCCCAACATGATCCATTCTAGGGTCGTCAATCCTAGTTATTCTCATACGATATTATAGTTTGAGAAGCGTAGTGAAGGCATCGCAAAAGGCTCGTTACCCGTCAGCGCGGATACAAATCTCACCGTATGCGGCTCAATTGCTGGCCGTCGGCTGAGTACAGGTCTCACCGTACTCGGCTCAATCACTAGCCGTCAGCTCGAGTACAGGTCTCACCGTACTCGGCTCAACTCATACTCTAGTTGCTGTGAAAGACTCGTCGCCAATCACAGACACTTGGAGTACACTCGATGATACTACGGAGGAATCGTCGCCCGTCAGCACAAGCACAGATCTCACCGTACTCGGCTCTAGCCGAAGTATCGACAGCTCGAATACAGTGTCCCATACCACCGTATTCGGCTCACGAGTTTGGTTGCGCAATGGTCACTACGGGGAGGCACATGGCCCCAGCGTAGGCCGACAGCTCGACCACGGTGTCCCATACCACCATGCCCGGCTCATGCGACTTAGCGGATCGAGGTACCATGGTTAAACGGGATCGCCAATGGTAAGTTCGGTACCCTAGGTTCAAGCAGTAGCGACCAAACATGGTGAACACACAAATTCATTTCGATTTACTTGGCGAGCCTGACTAGCTCGAGCTCACCACAAGTTGAGCGATATGGAGCGCAAAAGCACTCCGTGTGGCCAACCACTATCGCCAACCGAAGTACGACTCGGGTTTGCCAGACACGTCCTTTGTGGCGATATGAATCTCAGCCACAACCGCAAGTCTGGTACCGAATGTTTGGACTATATACATAGTCCCAAACTCAAACAGTTTTCATTAATAGCATGTGGAGTAAAGCATGATAAACAAGCAATACAAGCATGTTAGTAGGCATGTTATAAAGCATGAAGTAAAACATGAAGTAAAGCATGTTGCAAAGCATGTTGTAAAGCATGTGATAAAGCACTATCCACATAGGGATGCAATTGTGTACACATTACAAGTGAGTGGTTGTAGTGAACCACTGCATGGAGGGGATCCTACATGTCTCTAAGGGAGTCGGAAATCCCATATCAGCGCCTATCTAAGGCACTAATAGATAAACATGTACTCATACAAGCATTTGCACAAACACTTAGAATACACTATTCCAACATACATGACATATGTTAGCAAATTTCGTGTTAGGGCTGTCCCTTCGCCACGTGAGTATTTTACCCATGTATATCATAATCATACAGCAATTAATCATTACAATTGTATTTCCAAAATCCGCACATATGCGGTAATTCTAAAATACACATTTTCAACATATTAGGCATTTACAAGCGAACATGTATTTTAGCAATTTCTTTCGCCAAACTAGTATTTTATCCATATATTATATAATCATACATTAAATAAACATGTCAAACATTTTCCCGAAAAAAATACGTATACGGTATTTCTACGTATATCTAGAGTATGTGAAATTCCATATTCTACAACGTTAATCGAAACAGGAAACGGAAAGCACTTTGTACATGTGCATTTACACGCAGATCATGAATCTATCATTATCTGACATTGAAAGCGTTGAAAAACGTAACTTATACACTTAAAGTCCTCACCTTGGCCCTTGGAATTCCAACGAATCGGCAAGGGTATTGGAGCTTCCGTATACGGGAGTTTTCTAGCCTAAAGAGCGGAATCGATTATCTTTTTCATAACCTACAACAATCCTACCTCAAATCAGACCTAGGGTTAGGGTTTCTTACCTCCAAACGGGATGGGTACCGCTGGGAAAACGCCAGGAATGAGGCGGTGTAGGCCGTGTGATGAGTGGAAGCAGTAGGAGGAAGGTGGTCCCACAAATCCAAGCTCTTCTCTCTCTTTTCTCTATCTCTCTAGGGTTTTTCTCCCAAATTCGTATGGCTGTGAGAGGGGCTGTTCTAAGCCCCTTTTATAACCAAAAACTTCTCTATAATAGACTCAGGTTCAAGGGTGGCTGCATATATAGGCATTTTGCCACTTTTCCAGCTCAAAAGGGAGGTTCTGGTGGCCCTCCTTGAGCCAAACGTCAGACTTAAGCTCACCATCTATGGATCTACGTGGGATTACATTTTCAACTCGATCGGATTCCCAGATCGCACGTGGCGGACCACTTTCAGTTCAACGGTCAGTGGGCCACGATCAGAAATTCTAAGTACATGTAAATGTTCCTGAAATTTTTCTTAATCCGAGGGTGTAATTTGGTCTAATTCTGACGGTTAGGTTACTTAATACTGACACGCAACCGAATGATGCCAGATCACTATTCCAGATATTTATTTTGGGATGGAATTAGTGTTTTTCACACTCCCTCGCTCCGGATCGAAAAGAATGGCCGTGGGACATCGGAATCATCTGATTTTTGAGATGACTGTCAAGCCCAGTGGGGCGGTGTTGGTTCCTTAGCTTTGTGTTAATCGGACTCCCGATGTGCGATCTAGACCTCATACGAAGTTTCGTTTCAGTCCCGAGAGCAGACGGGTAATGAGTTTGGCTCTAGACTTTAGGGTAACCTAGAGTCACTAATTCTACAAGGTTTGGGTCTTGCAGATCGTATTTAAAGCGATCCCAACGGATTTCATGGCTAACCGAGTTTAGTACTTAGTTAACTTTGTTAAATTTCTAAAGGATTTAATCCTACGTGATTTCTGGTCGAGGTGGTACTCGACCCAATGTACGGAAATTTACAAGTCGTTACATTGAAGGTGATTATTGTTATTACCATCGTTTCCTTGGACATCGGACGGAGAATTGTTTCAGCTTGAAGAACAAATTACAGAAGATGATTGATAAGGGTGAAATTGTTATAAGGAAAGTGTACAAAATAAAAGAGGAAACAAGAGTACACAAGCCTGATTAGTTCAAGATTGGGTGCAATGCTAATCTCGGATGATCAATATGAAGTGATGCGGCGTCAGCATATTTGCTAAAGGTCGCAACATCGTGATTTTGATTATGAAGATTATCAGAATAATGCTTCCTAATCAAAAGGGGGCATGACAAGTAGAAGGATGAAAGGGCTGCAAAAGACAAAGTCATGTATTCCTCTTCATGTGAATGAATAAAAGGCATAAGCTTTCAAGTAAAGCCTCTCAAAGTATATCAGGCATATCAAGATTGAGTGCATTGATGATTGTTGTCAAGCGTTAATGATGCATGTCAAGCGTCAATGATTGTCACAGACATCAATGATTGTCATCGTCAAAATTCGTCACAACATCAATGATTTTCGTCAAGTATCACCACAACGTCGATGATTTTCATCAAATTCGCTAAGTGTCGATGATTATCGCTAAAATTAGCAACTATCGCTGTCATTATCAATTTCTCAAACTCATCTTATCGAAATTGCTATCATCGCCAAGCTGATACACTATTTTAAACATGATATGAATGTTCTCAAAACATTATCAGCAATGGTAAAATATCAATTATCGATTCACCATTCATGACAGTGGAATATAACTATATAGCCAACCACATATAAAGTTTATGACAGCGACGGTGGCTTATCATTTAAGGCAGCCTAACCAAGCCCTCAACGGCCAACTACGCATAAGACCTATCATCATCAGTGCTATATATATTATTTGGGCAGCAATGAGAAACCAGTGGCCCTAAAAAGCCCGTAGGCCATCACATGTATACCCATGCGGGCTGCGGATGGAGCTAATGACTGAAAGTCCCCAATGGCTAGTCATGCGTAAGACCTATGACCACCTGTAGAGCTTTCGACAACATCACGGGGAAGGATGAAAATACCCTCCCGTGAATGGGTCTGACCTTGCAGGTGAAGAAAAAGTGGGCCGCAGTGTGAACTCTGTGGCTTTGACCATAGATAGGCCAACCATGAGGAAGACACCCCATATTCCTAGTTTGATTCCAGTAGAAACTCATGAGGAAGGGTTTTAGCCTACTCATTGATGGGCTGGCGACCTTGGATTTGGTACCTAAAGGTAGCCTTGTGTGTCCCGCGAACTCTAAAAAGTTACTGTGGCCAACCCTAAGCATAAATCCCACCGAGTTCACAGCCTCGGTAGCTTCATTTGGGCCCCTCTGATGGATCGTGGTTTGTGAACTCCCCGGGTGCAATAAGTCCAACGAACTCTAGAGAGTTACAGCGATCATACGTGTAAGACCCGACTCCCGCATGAGTCTAAGAAATTGCTTGCTCCACTACTCAAGAGCTTAAACTGGTGAAAAGTTATGTCCGGTCCAGTTGTGTCCAGTCAAGTTATGTTCAGTCAAGTTCAGTCTTGTCCAGTCAAGGTGTGGTCAGTTAAAGTGCACTAGCTCCATTATTCAAGAGCTTAAACTATGCGTAGCATCAAAATACTGTAAAAATACATGATCATCTATTTACTTGAATTATGCTTAAAGATGCAAATTTCTTGATATGATAACGTAAATCATGAAAATTTCATACTTAGAATGAACAAACGTACAAAATACGTTTCTTTTGAAGCAGGTACAAATTACGATTATGTCTGATCAAAATGCTTAATACTTTCTACTATAAACTTAAGTGCTTCAAAATATGGTTATTCTTCTAAAGAAGATGAGTCTTCAATGATAATATGTTTACCCTTCTGAAAAGGATGACAATGTCTTTCTGTCTCTTGCCTTTCTAACACTGAAGGAGTATTATCTCTTAAAATTTGTAAAGGAGGAGGAGGATAGAATCGTAAAGAGTCATCATTCTCTTCTGGAAAATCGGAGGATTCATGAGTATTCTTCAAAGGCGTACAAAAGGTGATCCATCCCTCAAGAGTATCAGCAGGCTTTGTTTCAAGAAATATTATCTGCAGAAGAAATTTTTGTGTAGAGTTGGCTTGAAGAGGGAGCACGATCTATTTCTTCGAAATATCTAATGCCTTGGTCTTTATGGAAATCTCTTAAGCGAGGAGGAAGAATCCATATGGCATGATTTACAGGGTAACAATGTTCTACCAAGTAATGCTGGTGAACCCACCACCACATCCAGGAATAAGAAGCGCTAAAAGGGTAATTATAGTCGAGAATTATGAAGTGTGACCTGGTGCGAACATTCAAGAGTTGTTTCCATATCAGAGCCCAATTATACAGTCCGATTCCGTAACTTCTCATTTCTCTGGTAACAATATCACAAGTCTCTGGGACAGTCTGATCAAATCCGAATTGGCGGGCAAATCTGTTAGGATAGTATGGTTCGTGCCAGAATACACTACCTTCTCTCCAAGGAAGAGTGTTGGACCTGATGGAGACAAGAAATGAATGTTCGCCAAATGAAATGGAATCATCGTCAACGACTGCCATGTCGTCAGGATAGGTAGTGAAAGGGAATTGATAAAAGTCGATAGATCATTGCTTTCTATTTTTCTGGTGATTTATTCATTCAACTTCTTAATCATCTTTCTCAATTGATAATGTTGCAGAGGGAGGTGATCAAGGTGACCAGGATGCAAACACGCTCTTTCGGAGTCAGCAAATGTCCAAGGAAAATATACTCCGAGCCAACCCACGAGGAAATGTCAAGGAACACAAATTAGAAAAGACTCAGTAGTGGAACCTTTAGAGATGGAAAAGACATCTCCGAAAGCATGATCTAATGAGAAAGGAATACAACAAATGCGGCTAACAATCGTAAAGATGGCATTTTAAAAAGCTTTCAATATATATTTCAAAACTATCAATATTTCATGAAACTAAATTGGAAAGTTATGAAATTTCAAGATACTAATTCCAGTTAATTTGGCAAGAAAAGATTACTATTCAAAAACCTAGATTATGCAGACTATGGATAAAAGAATTAATCAAAGAGATTGTCACAGCAGGGACAATATGAAAGAACAATTTTCTGATCAAGTCATTAAAAGATGAAGTCGCTACAGCTGTTACAATGACAAGTTTTGATGAAAGAAAAAGAATTGAACAAACAACTGTGGTGGATGCAATAGCGGCCATATTTGTGAAAAGACGTTCTATTTGATTGACCACTATGGAGATAGAGTGCTTTCGTTGCCGCCATTATCCTCTCTATCGAGTCTTTCAGTCGGTATTTCTGACTGGGGGCATTCAGTCTTTCGTTCGAGTGCGATCATCCAGTCTTCTGTTCGAGCACGATCATCCAGTCATCCTTCAGGCGCAATTCATTTGAGTGCGATTCCTTCAAACCGTGATTCGTTTAACAGCAATTCATTTAGAGCACGACTCTTCCAGGCTTGATTCTTCTGAGCTCGATTGGTAATCATCTCTACATTCATGAAGAGTCATTTGTCGAGAATGGATTTTTGTGCAGAAGAGGATCGATCCTCCATTTGATTTCATCAATCAATCAAAGAAGGATCGAGGTGGCATCTGTTGGTGCACAAAAAATGTATGAAGTTTCTATCATACGATGAATGAGAAGATATCAGAGCGAAGGAAGAAACAAGAGAAAAAAAAATCACTACCAAAAAATCGAGCAAAGGCCACGGACTTTGAAAGTTTTTGGCCACGGATTAAATCTGTAACAATTTTGCTACAGATTTTATCCGTAGCTAAAACCTAATAGATCTGTAGCTAAAACGTACCTCTTCACTAGAACTTTATTAGATATTGATGGTGTTTAAGGGGCTCCATGGGGCTCATTGGAATATATGTGTTTGATCTAAGCCGCCCATCAATTCTTATATATAATTTCAGTTGATGAGCCCAAAAATTATGTAAATTAAAGGTCTAAGTGGACCACACCATAAGAAATAATAAAAATTAAATTTTTATTGTCAATATGTTGTGTGGTCTTCTTAGAGCTTCGATCTGACTCATTTTTTGCATCAACACTTGAAATAATATTTTAAAATTAATGAACGGAGTGGATATATAAACTACATTACAGTGGGCCCCACGGTCCTAAAACCCAATGTCCTGGAGGCCGTCCATCACACTCCCCTCCCGAAACGAAAGCGCAACTTTCAAAATGAAATAATTCGCCCGCCCTTTTCTCCCACGCGCACAGCAGACCTCCCAAAACCCTTCTCTTCATCTCTCTCTCTCGCACTCAGCCTCTCTCTTTCCCTCGCCCTCTCTCGATCTCCCGCTCTCCCTCACCCTCTCCCTATCTCTTGGCCACATTCCCCTCTCTCTGTTTTCCAATCTCTCTCTCTCTCTCTCTCTCTCTCTCTCTCTGTCTCTCCGCTAGCAATTTCAAAACCCCATTTCGCCGCAAGAAGGAGAAGAAGAAGGAGAAGGAGGAGAAGAAGAAGAAGGTTAGTCTCTCTCTCTCTCTCTCTCTCTCTCTCTCTCTATTTCTTAAATCTGTTGTGCTTTCTTTTTATGAAGGGATGAATGGGAGTTAGATGGGAGTTTTGATGGCCCACACAAACCAATTAATTTCTTTTTATTATTTTGTTTTGTAGGCTTTAAGAAGGGATGAATGGGAGTTAGATGGTTGGATTATTTTTATTTATTTATTTATTTGTCTTGTTTTGTAGGCTTTAGGAAGGGATGAATGGGAGTTTTGATGGCCCACTCTGCAAGGTACTCTACATGTATACTTGTAGCATATGTGCAACGTAGCAAAGACATTCCTGCATGCTTTTTGTTTTTTAAAGAGAACTAATTAATTTTAGGATTTACAGTAACCCAGACCATTGGTTTGATGGGTTCTATCATGGATACACCATGAAGTAAGAATCTTACTTGGGTACAGTCACAACCTTGGTTCCATCATAGATACACCATGAAGTAAGGCATCTGTTGATTGTTACCCAGCTCATTGTTGTAGGTGGCTCAACATCTTGATTGTGTTGTAGGATTTGATGTTCCCCTTACTCATCTGAGCTAGTCCCTTCCCCTTTGTAATGTTTTTTTTTTTTTAAAATGTTATTGATTTGGATCCCCATTTCTTGAGTAGTTTTTAATGAAGGATCTAAAATTAAGCTAGGGAAGAAAGAAGATGAAGAAGATGATGAAAAATAGCAGGTACTTATGACAAGTTGCCTTTACTAGATTCGGCCAAATAGTTATTCTTAACAATGCAATTTCAATGTTATTTTTTTGAAATCTTCTTGACTTGGCATATGATTGGATCATCTAAATATTAGCTAATCCATCTTGAAACTAAGTTGCCACTCTCACTTGAGAGTTTTACATTTTTTGCTCTTAGAAACTTAGAAAAAAAATCCAAAAGATAACAAAAGTGAGTCTATCCAAAGACTAGTGTAGCCACAACGAAGTATGAAATTTTTATTTCAATGTGTTATGGTAAAAAGGGTTGGGGCTTAACTTGAACCAGGGAATTAGAATCTGGAAGCAAGCAACAAGTCGTATTGATTTTCATAACACTTACTGATCTTAAAAGGCATGTGCTAACATTTATTTCACATAGAGTATCTCTCATTGCTTATTTCTATTGGCATTTCTATAGAATCTATACTTGATTTGGGATTATATGTATCAAGTTCTTGGAATGATGTCAAATAATGTTAAGTCCATGGAAATTTTACAAAGTAAATGGCAGTTATTGCTTCTTTTAGGAAAATGAAAAAGCTTGTCCAAGACATTTCATTGGTTGAGGCTGCACTTAGGACCTCGTCTCAGCTTGTAAGTTTAGCATGCATCCTCTAAGCTTTTTCAAATCCATTATCCAGTAGCTCTCTCTCTCTCTCTCTCTCTCTCTCTCTCTCTCTCTCTCTCTCTCTCTCTCTCTCTCTCTCTCTCTCTCTCTCACACACACACACACAATGCACGAACACACATCTTATTTCCATTGTCCCTTCATGTGCAGGTTGTAAGTTCCGATGGAAAGAAAGTGAAGTGATTGCATGCTTTGCCAGATATTGACATCGAAGATGCAAAAGTATTTCTATGATGGCTTCTTGATCATTTTCACAGCAATCTATTACGGTCAAGGCTGGTCCCACCTTTTGCACTTGAGCTGTTGATGCGAGCTACTTTCCTTGCACCGTCTTCTCGGGTCAAGGTTGGTTTTAAGACCATCGTATTTGTCTTAGAAGGTGCCACTTAGATTGGTGTATCCATAATATTTAGGAGTGTAGGTACTTTTTCTGAATACAGCTTTTGTGTGTAGGCAACTGAAAGATAAAGTTCATCCTTCATTTGTCAAAGATCGCAGAGCTATGAAGGTAGAGGATTGCATATTTTCAATCAAAGTTGAGGTTGTCTGTTTCTCTCTATCAACTTAATTTTTTCTTTCTTCAATCTGTAAAGTCCAACTAATATTTTCTAACAAGTAATGCCTTGTTCTCGAGTTCGGAATTAGGTACCAGTTCTGATTTCCTATTGATGTTTGTGGAGATGTTTTTAGTTGATTGAACTACCAGACCGAGCGGGGACTAAAGTCTAATGTACTACCCATGCCACTGTTTACTGCTGCATTGACCAGTTATCTCATTAGAGGAAATTTGTAGAACCATAAAAGGAAAAAAAGCAACCATTTTCTGTTGTTATGTAACGCCCTGAAAATCGGGGGTCGAGTAAAGCTCAGCTCCCGAGTTCCAACGCATCACTTATGCAACATAGACAATAAGATTATGATGAGAGCATTGAAACATGAATGGGATTATACCAAAACAGCATATCATACTACAGAGACAAGTGAAATTGTAAGCAAAAGACTGTGATAGATATATAAACGATATAAAAGTGATAGTAAGCCCTCAGAGTATGAATGTCACTAGGTTAACAATTACAAGTTTGATTTCAAAATATACAAAATGAGAAAGTGTAATGTCTTCTATCCCAAATACCATAGCCCCGTTAATGCAATTCAGGTCTACATAGACCCGCCAGATAGTTACATGTAGGAGAACTCCTCCTCAACATCATAGTGGTAGTCCGGCTTTGCTTCATAAGCATCACCATCACCTACAGCTAAGACAGTCTAGTTGGTGTTGCAAGCACCGTCCTGTAACGTGGGAGTGAGTAGCTAACTCAGTGGAATCATAGAGCAAAGATTAACATGTTATCAAATTAATCAACGATAATGATAAAGTAAGCAAATCAAACATTCCTAAGTACTGTAATTAATGCAAGGATGAGATGCAATAATGATGCATGCCCTCGCCAACATACTCCCTCGTGCAACACCATCTTACGTCCATGACATGCTTTCATCCCTCAGTGTTCCACATCTTTCAGGCACATGCAGTGCGATATGAACATGATTACCGAGTTGTTATTAGTCCTTTTCATACAGTAGGATTGGGAAACTAAGGTACCTCCCTTATATCATTCCCAAATAAGGATCCTGTCTAGGGTCGTCACTTCTAGTAAATCTTATACGATGTTGCAGTTCTAGGTCACTGCAAGGGCTGCCAGGGCTGTTACACGCACTCCTTGCACCGCTCCCCCATCACCTTATCAATACAAGCCTAGTTTATACTCTGTTACTACAGGAAGACATGTCGCCTCACCGCACTTTTAGAGTATGCTCGAGGTCACTACACTGGGTACGGTTAAGGCTGTCAGGGCTGTTACACGGACTCGTTACACCACTCCCCCATCACCCATCAAAACAGTGTAGGCCAATAGCTCGAATACAGTGTCCCATACCACCGTATTCGGCTCACGAATCTGGGTTGCTCACTGGTCACTACAGGGAGGCTCGTAGCCCCAACGTAGGCCGACATCTTGACCACGGTGTCCCATATCACCATGCCCGGCTCATGAGTCTTAGCGGATCAAGGTACCAAGGTTGATAGGGTTTCACAATGGTAAGTTTGGTACTTTAGGTTCAAGCAGTTATGACAATTACAAGGTGAACATACAACGGTCAATTGGGTTACTTAACGAGTTCGACTAGTACGAGCGCCCGTTGAGTTGTACGACATGAAGTGCATAAACACTTCGTGTGGCCTAACCACTACCGACAAGCAACGCACGACTCGGGTTCGTCAAACACGTCTTGCGTCGCGAATAGAGGCCAACCACAAGCTCAAATCTATTACCGATTGCCTGGACTATAACATAGCCCCAAACACATTCCATATTAACCAATAAACATGTACAGTAACTAGAACAGAAAAAACCAAATAATTCAAGCATGTTTCCCAACATGTTATAAGATACAACATGAACAAGAATCCATACGCATGCATTTCAAAGTAAAACGACTAAGTTAAACAACTTGCATGGAAGAAATCATAAACATCGCTAAGGTAGTTGAGAATCCTATCTCAACACCCAAGTAAAGCATTATTTACTACGTATATAGTCATACAAGCATTTATACAAACACTTAGACTACACATATTAGCCTACACATCATATGTTGGCTAAAACTTGTATTAGGGCGAATCCTTTCGCCAAACAGATACTGCATCCATAACTCACATGTATATACAACAAATACTCATGGCAATCACATTTACAAAATTTATATGTATACGGTATTTTCTACAAATACCTAAAATACATAAAATTCCATATACTTCATATGTATTCGAAATGGAAAATGGACAGCATGTTCTACATGTGAAATAGCATCCTCGTCAATAATCTACCATTAGCTGACATTGAAAGCTTTGAAAAATGACAACCTAAGCATCTAAAATCCGTACCTTACGCCGTAGAAGCGTAACGAACTCAACAAAGACTCTAAGTCTTCGTATACGTGGAATATCAACCTGTAATACAAGCTAGGTTAGTTATCTAACTACTAGCATTAATGGAAACCCTAAAACAAGTTAGGGTTAGGTCTTTCTTACCTAAGAACGAAGTTAGAATCGTTGGAATGACGATTTGATAGCAGGAAAGAAGCACGTGGATTGACAGAACAACTACTAAGAAGAACCTCTCACTCTTCACTCACTTTCTCTCTCTTTCTTCTCTTTCTCTTCTCTTTTACTAGGGTTTCTCTCAAATTCATAGGTGAGGGAGAGAAAGGGTTTAAAGGCCTTATATAGGCTCTGTTTTGAGCTTAATAGCCCCAGAACCTAAAGTATACTTATTTTATAGCCAAAGTGTACCTGTTTCGGCTCAACGGAGGACTTCCGGAGCCCCCCTTGAGCCAAAGGTCGGACTTAAGCTTACTTATGACGGATCTAGGTCGAGTTAAGTTTTCATTCCAGTCGGGTTTCCAGATCACACGTGGCGGACCAGTTTCAGTTCAACGGTCACCGAAACTCGATCAGGGTTACAAATACATGAAAATGTGCATGAAATTTCTCCTGATCCGAGGGTGTATTTGGGTCAAATTCTGACGGTCTGATTGCTCATATCAGGCCCGCAAGCGACAGGTCTCAGATTACTTAAATTAGATTTAATTTCTAAAGAAATCTACGTTTTCTCACACACTTCACTCCGAGCTCAAGCGAATAGTCATGGGACACTATCTGGATTTGATCTCCGAGATGGTTGTCAAGCCCAGCAAGGCGGTCCTAAACGCTTAATCTCATGGTCATCGGACTTTCGACGTGCGGTCCAGATCCGATACGGAGTTTCAATGTACTCTCGAGAGCAACTGGGTAATGAGATTGATCCTAGATTATAGGGTAATGCAGTATCGATGATTCTGCAAGTTTTAGGTCTTGCAGATCGTATTTAAAGTGGTTCAACCTAATTCTACTGAGTATTCAGTTTAGTACTTAACTAAATTATGACTTAATTACGACAGAATATGGTCCTAAGGAAGTCCTGCGTCCCTTTTTGGTATTTTTAGTTAGCATATTAATTTAATTATTTTTATAGTAGTTCATCATTAAGTTTACTTATCTTCACCAAATTTCATTAGATTTCATGTTGTACAAAAGTTCTAAAAATTCTAGAAGTAACCATTGTCCAAATTAATAACTTTTGAATAGTTGTCACATCAACCTTGATTAAACTATGTTAATATTTTTATTATATTTTTTACTTATTTTTATATGAAACTATACTTATCAATCTTCAATCTGGCTTTTGAATCACCTAAATCAGAGTTATAACGAGGGAGATATGACTTTTCAAAGTCGGGTGAAAAATTATAGAAAATGGGACATCAAACGGGCCGCCCGGCCCGTTGTGGCCCGCCCAGCCCGCTGGACTGCGGTGCGCCGCAGTTAGTGTGGCAGCGCCACGGTCCGCTGGACTGTCCGGTGGTGGTTTCCGCCATGTAATTTTTGAAATGGGCGTATCTTGCAAACTGGATTGAGTTATTCGACGTGCAATATATGATTTTGGGGTAGGAGAAGCTACTCTATCCAAATAACCTATCTATTTCATGGGATTCCAAAAGGTTAATGGTCAAAAACCCATTTTATTTATTTATTTACTATTTATAGTAAATTTTAATTTAAATATTGTTCTTCCTCACCTAAACTTTAGGATTCATGTCTAATATGAAAGTACTTAGAAAAATTTAGAGAATAAGGTGGTAAAAGGTGAGATTTTGAAGGAAATGGGTTAAAAAGTGATTTTTGACTTTGGGATTGAGTTTTGAGACATTAATAAGATGTTAAGATTGACCCATTGCCTAAGGACGTCTAAATCCAGGTTGGAAAAAATTCGGGGTGTTACATGTTATTTCTCATTAACTAACATTAACCTTCCCATTCTCTTAATTGTACAAGGATTGTAGCCAATGGCTGAGTTTTACCAAATATTTGATAAATCGGACTGTCAGGATCATAAAATTGTAATGCATCTACTTAAGTTCCTAGAAAATTTTGAATAAAACATGATGTTGTTTTGATTTGTTAGGGACTTCTCTCAAAGCAAGAAAAGTTTCCAAAAATAGCATGTGGCACACTCATGGTGTTCTTTTGTGAAAGGCGAAAGAATAGTTCACTCTGTGCTCACCTCATGGTTGCATACATTGTTGCTGATTATTTGAATAAAGAATATGATCACAAACAATTGCATCATGTCTTAAAGACGTGGAGTTTTTGAATAATCTTATTCTTGACTACGACTTTGCTTCTGCAATGGGATGGAAAACCTTGGCCCTTTCTTAAGGTTCACGAGGTTATGCCTGATTCAAGTTTGCTACTTCAAGCTTGGAAAGAGCGCATTTGGAACAAAAGGCTGAAAATATTATAGCAGTTGTTTCTGTTCTCCATGTTTTGGTCCCTGTGCAAGTAATATAACTTTAGGATCTTCAACGGCATACTGCCAAAGGGTTAGCAGGAGGGTAATTTTTTGGGCATTGGGATCTACCCATTGTAAGGGTTGTTATGCGGATGACATTGTAGGTCTTTGTGGAAGTCTCTCTAGAAGATGAAACTTTTGTTCATTTGTACTGTTGCATGTACTGCATTTGTTGTTTCTTCAGGCAAGTCAAAAAGTTCAATATTTAATCAAAATTCCTGGCAGGATGCAGTTGGAACAGAGCTTTGGTACACCCATAAGTTCCTAGAATTGGCGAAAAGCTAGGCAAGATGGTGGCACAGTTGAAAATAAGGCAGTGTAGAATGCATTGTGTATAGGTATTATGACATTCCTTTATGCTAGGGGCAGCAATGGGCCTGGCTTGGGCTTGGTCAGGTTTGGCACTAACTCAACCCTGGTCCTAGCCCAGCCCTGCCTCTAATAGGACTAGAAAGGCCATGAAACTAAAGTGCAGGACTAGGGCCTCTAATCAGCATGTCTTAAGCTACTTCTGTGCTGCAGGCTGAAAGGTTATCTAAGTTTTATGAAATATGTAAAAGCCTTGATCTTGGGCATGGAGAAAAGTTCATCATGTTTGAGCAGGTTTCAATTTTCTAGTGATGCCTCTTAGAATAACGCTATTTCTTTCTTTTTATTCTAAAACACTTCTTACCAAGACTTTGACGACACTTGTCATCGGCTTATCTCTGATCAATTCAAGGCATTAGGCCATTTACTTGTTAATAATGCAGCCTCTAGCATCATTTCTCACAGCCATGGAGGAGTATGTGAATGATGCTCCACAAGCTTCAGCAGTTCGCAAGGATCAGGTATGAAAGTACTCTTGGTTTAACCATCTACACTGCTAGTATTAGTAAATAACTTACAGATCGGTATTGATTCCTGCATTTGGTAGTGACCTAGGTAATTGAATGAATGAATGATTGTAATTAAATGAATGATTATGCAAGTGGTAATTGAATGAATGAATGATTATAAAAAAAAATTAATCTAGGAAATAACTACGGATATTAACCGTAGCTGGTAATCTGACAACCGTAGCTTTTATTAAATTCGACATATTGCCACGGATCGAGCACTACTTTTAGCTACAAATATTATTCGTAGCTATATATTCTTTTTGCTACAGAAATAGTTGTGGATTATATCTGTAGCTATTGGAATCTATGGCTGTGGATTAAATCCATAGCCATAGGTTATAGACCTATTGTTACGACACCTACAGCTACAGTCGTGCTACAGACTAAAACCGTAGCCATATCTCTATGGCTACGGTTTTTATCCGTAGCCTTTACCCCATTTTCTAGTAGTGAATAGAAGAAAGAAAAGGGAAATCATAAAGAGAAGAGAGAGCAAAGGATGAAGAAGATGCAGGGATTCATGACTATGTGCGGACCCGCGCAAAGAGGTGTTATTGCGTGGGTCGGCGCAAAACCTTGTTTTAGTTGTGCGCCCTTGCACAAAAGGCAGACTGATTAACGAGCTGGGGTCTTTTGTGACAGACCACATAATAGTGTAGTGTTGTGTGGGTCCATGCAAAGGGTGTGTAGTGTTGCGCGGACAGGCTCAAGTGACGATTTGGGTATGCTGACATGGACAGCTGAGATTTGATGAAAGGTGAGCCCACGGCATAGATTTCAATGGTTCGTACATGTGGAGGCCTATAAATACCCCACTCCCCCTCTCATGTGCAGACGTCAAAGATTTTAGAGAAGACCAGAGCTTTGGAGAAGAAGAGAAGATTGAAGGTACCAGAGAATGAAAGAAGGAGAACGGGAGGGCTTCCCTTTAGGCTGCGCAACACCATGCTATTGCGAGGCCATCAATGCTTGAGAAGCTGAAATACTGCCGAAATCTCTGCTCTAGCCTTCGCCGTCTGGAGTTTTCCCTTTTGTGCAAGGATATGAGCTCAAGAGGGAGAGATCAGATGATCAAATCCGTACAACATTCCTCTTGATGAGATGATCAAATTGCAAGCCAAAATGTTGCTGGATTTGATATCCAGATTCGATATTCGACCTTCTTGCAATTTTTATATTTTAAATAATTTATCTTAGAATCAAGGGAAATCAAAGGATGTAAATGAACTCAGTATGAATAAATATGATGATTGTTCTCCATACACTCTCTCTGTTATGATCGAATAAGATAGTCTCCCAAATTGGATGTATTTGTTTCTTGTCGAAACACCTTGTAGGATCATCCACACCTTGGAGCCACCTTGTGTACGTATTGGGCCCCATAGCAAGGCCCAGCTTATTACATGATAAGAGTGGGTGAGGAAGCCACTTATCGTACTTAGACTCATCCTCTCAACTCACCTTATTGTATAACCATTAGACTCACCCTGAGGCCCATTCTTGGTGTAAGTATGACGCCTATGCCTTTCATTGAGAGTACATTATCACCCCTTGTCATAGATGAAAGAATATGTGGTATTAGATTTGGTATATCCATTATGTGAAGACTACCTTAATGCATGGGTTAGACCCACCGTCCTTTCAGTGGACCCCGCCTTAGGCTATATGATACATTTCTACCTTGAGGAGGTTATGATAGTCTAACATGGACCATACCATATAGACTTCTCTATGTCTAGTGGGGTGTATCGTTCAACTCCTACTCTTTGTATGTGATACACCGGTTAAGACCGATTGTTGTCTGCTATATTTGATAATATGCTAGTGTACTTAGTCTAGTAAAACACACTGAGAACATGCTTAGTATTACATCATGATACATGCCCATAAGCATCATTTGTATGCCTGTTGTAACGAATGATTGATCATAGCATTCGCCATTGGGCTGAGTTATTTAGGGGACTCCTTGTGAGATGGAGTTGCCCCACATGATCGTGCGGTACGGGCAGGTTTGATGCATGACTGAATGGTATGACTCATGCATCTCGCATTTTGTGTGACATGATCACTTGGCACCCTAACAATATCAGGGTTGTGGCCTCCACAGGCATATCGTGGATGGTCAGATTGGACACTAGAAATATTTGGTTCTAGCACTGTGGTCGCTTAAGATGTCATTGGGTGAAAGTCTTAGAACCCTTTTGGTATCAGGAGATGCTCTAACGTTTAGACCGAGTGGATACATGAGTGTACGAGTGCCGAATACCAGTAGGCCGTATCTCCTACTATGTCGTGGTCGGTCGTGAAGGGGGTGTGGCCTTATCCGCTCGAGTGAGGAGGCTGTAAGCTAGGCTGAGTTTGACCAGCTCGTAAATGGTCCCGCTATTGACAAGTCGGGTAGGTATTGACATATTACTGGTCAGGCGGGTAGTGAAGTCTTTTCCACTTGCTGGTTGTGTGGCTAGGGAGGTGGCAGCCAGTGTAGAGTGTACTAGACCCCGGTGATGTTCCAGAGATGAACTATATTGACATGTAGACTCGATGAGGATGGGCATGCTTGCGTTGCATTTTGCATATGATATTTGGCTACGTAGGCCTTGCATCGCATAGCCTTGGTATGGCTAATAGCATTCATGGACTTGCCAGTATTTTCGCTTACTCTGATATCATATGCTTGGTACATGCATTGCTTGCACATGCACACACCCTCTAAGCTTCGTTGTAAGCTTATGCACGACTGTTGTGTGCAGGTGACGCTAGGATGCAGCAGCGCTAAGGCGGGAGTGTGCAGCGATCTTTTTGGAGTTTCATTATACCTGTATATTTTCCTTTCGCATTGTACTCAAATGTTTTATTGTAGTGGATATGTGGTGATGTTGTTTTGTGACTTGGTTATGCTTGTGGTTATGCTCCTTTACAAAAAAAAAATTATATTGAAACTCCTCCTTGTAGGATCCCAGGATCGGAACCTGGCATATGGGTGTCGGGAGCCGAGAATGGGGTATTACGAAGGCTGTCGACACCGGATTCGGCGATTGGGAATTCTGTGAGCCTGGTTTCCCAGTTTGAGGCGTGACATTGGCGCAATCAACCGTGGAGGGAATTGCATCGTATTTTGGTTGAATAGCTCTTGGTTTTGTATGAATTTTTGAACCGTATCCTCTTGAGGTTTCCTTTGATCCAGAAATTGGTTAAGGATTCCTTGAGGAGTAGCAGTTTGTCCATTCCTCCAACTGAAATTTGGATGATTCCTCTAACTTGAGTTATATGTATTTGAGGTGGATCCACTAAAAGGTCTTTGGTAGTTGTTTACGGCATTTTATTGCTCATTCAATATTCCTTGAAAAGTAGGAATTGTTAGGCAATTTTTAGTTGTATGTATGTTGCAGCACAAATACCATAAACAACTTCCATAGCCTTGTAAGATTTGATAGGTTCTACCTTCTTAAGTTCTATGGCCTCGAATTTTCTTATGAGATTGGCCACTTTGCACTCATATCGTCTTTTTATTTTAAAGCATAAATTCCTCCCATTTCCTTTGATTAAGTAGGCGTAGAAGTGGTGGGTCTTGGAGAGGTGTCCCATGATTGCGCGTTTTCTGCCAATTGATCTAGGTAATTATTGAGTATGAAATATTGTATATTTCCCCTATTTATACCTTAGTTTTATAAATATGATAGTGCTTAATATATTTAATTATGCATGTTTTCATGTGCGAGGTGATTTTGAGAGCTTAAGGTGAAATTGATGCCAAAAAAAAAAAAAAAGATTTATGCTAAAAAGATTACTAAATGAAGATTTGGAGATTTGGAAGTCATTAATGAAGAATTCACATGTCAAAGATCCAAGAAAATCAAGTGAGGAATGAAGAGAATCAAAGATTTGAAGTGAAGAAAAGGAATCCTGAAATTGTCTTGAAAACAAACATATTCCTGAAATTATCCTCAAAAAGCATATTCTGAAACTTCGAGTCTATTTTGGAAAAATGGGCAGAGTGCATAAATTTGAGGCGATTTAAACTATAAGTCTATTTTGGATAACTGCCCAGAGTGCGTAAATTTGAGGCGGTTTCTAGATTTTTCCAACTCAGTGCGAAAGTTGGAATTCCACAACAATAATTAAGACTCCCTTGGATGCCCCAAAGCATCTTTTAGGGTTTAGAAAGGTCTCAAGGAGCATAGTACAAGGGTGGAGCAGCTGCCAAAGAGTTTTTCTTCTTCCTTAGTTTATTTTTCATGCTTTATTTAAGAGATTTAGTTTCAATAATGTCTATGGTTGGCTAAACTTCTTAGCTAGGGCTAAGAGGTGAAGCTTGTAGCATGTTTGGATGATTATCTTGCTATTTCGAGCATGAAACAAAAGCATTTGATTTGGGGGATTTCATTCACTCAATGATTAACAAAAGAAGAAGAAGAAGATAATCACGACATTTATTCATTCCGAATTCTTTTACATCCTTTCTCGCCTATGATTCCAAAATAGAATATTCATAGGATCATAATACAAAGAAAATGTGAATATATCTTGATCACTCCTTCGATCAAATTTGAAGCTTTTTCATTAATCTTTGACTGTTGGAGAAATCACACATATGTCATTTTATCAAAGAAACATCACTGTGCATTGGCAGCACTGTGCACTAGAGCCCATTGTGCGCTAGAGCCTGTTGAGCGCTAACAGTGTTGTGTGCCGCACAACACCTGTTCCTCACAATAGGTGTGAACTCTACCTCTTTCCCTTCAAGGTCTGCTCCTCTCCTTTTTCTTCTCTTAAATCTGGTGTTAATGACCCCTTTAGAGGGGTCATGGGATATTTATAACTCTCTCACACGTGTGAATATACCACATATGCATTGTGCACCAATCCCCTCTTTGCGATCCTGAGTGTGCGGTCTCCATTGTGTAGATTCCACTGTGCGGACTCCATTATGTTGATTCCATTGTGCGGACTCCATTGTGCGGATTCCACTGTGCAGACTCCATTGTACGGACTGCCTATTTTAGCGCACAAAGCCTTTGCGCACAACAGAAGTCACCTCTCTCTCTTTTTATGCCTCAACAGATGCCCCTTTGCTCCTGCATTTTTGATTTTTATCTACAAAACAAGAAAATGTAGGATCAATTCTTTAATATTCAAATTAATTTGATCTCTTTTCTCATTGTGTGCAATTTCAAACCCATGTACAACGCTTTTTGTGCACAACACATTTTGTGCACAACAAGGTCCGCGAGCCTATATGAACCCAGCCAAAGCTCACTTCTTTCATTCCTACTTCATAGCATACTTCTCTTTCACCGAATTTTCTCGCGCGCTACATCTTCTTGAACACAACAGCGACTTGCGCACAACAACATCCTATGCACATGTAATGCCCTGAAAATCGGGGGTCAAGCATAAACTCAACTCCCGAGTTCCAACGCATCACTTATGCAACATAATGAATGATGATTGAATGTTGTCAGTATTAGTTCATTGAACATGAGTGAGATTAAGCCAAAACAACATATCATACTCCAGAGACAAGTGAGATAGCAGGCAGAAGACTGTGATAGATATATAAACTATATAAACTGTGGTGAGTCTCCAGAGTGTGATAATGTTACCAGGTTAACTATTTACAAGTACAATTCCAAAATATACCAAATTAAGGAAGTGTAATGTCTTCTATCCCAAATACCATAGCCCATCAATGCAATTCCAGGTCTTCATAAACCCGTCAGAGAGTTACATGTAGGAGAACTCCTCAATATCATAGTAGTAGTCCGGCTCTGCTTCATAAGCATCGCCATCACCTGCAGCTAAGACAGTCTGGTCGGTGTTGCAAGCACCGTCCCGTAACGTGGGAGTGAGTGATCAACTTAGTGGAACAATAAAGCATAGGTTAACATGTTATCAATTCAGTCAAGCAATAATGATAAAGCAGTACAATCAACAACCCTAAGTACTCTTGTTAATGCAAGTATGAAATGCTGTCATGATGCATGCCCTCGCCAACATACTCCCTCATGCGACACCATCTTACGTCCGCGGCATGCGTTCATCCCTCAGTGCTCCACATCTTCCAGGCACATGCAGTGCGATGATGAGCATGATTACCGAGTTGTTATTAGTCCTTTTCATACAACAGTATTGGGAAACTAAGGTACCTCCCTTATATCATTCCCAAACAATGATCCATTTTAGGGTCGTCAATCCTAGATAATCTCATACGATGGTGCGGTTCTAGGTCGCTGTAAAGGGCTGTTAGGGCTGTTACACACGCTCGTTGCACCGCTCTCCCATCACCTTATCAATACAGGCCTAGTTTATACTCTATTTACTACGGAAAGGCTCATCGCCTCTCCTCAGATTCAGAGTATGCTCGAGGTCACTACACCGGGTACGGTCAGGGCTGCCAGGGCTGTTACACAGAATTGTTGCACCACTCTCCCATCACCCATCAAAGCAGTGTAGGACGACAGCTCGAATATAGTGTCTCATACCACCATAATCGGCTCACGAATCTGGTTGCTCAATGCTCACTACCGGGAGGCTCGTGGCCCCAGCGTAGGCCGACAGCTCGACCACGGTGTCCCATGCCACCATGCCCGGCTCATGAGTCTTAGCGGATCGAGGTACCAAGGTTAACAGGATTCCACTGGTAAGCTCGGTACCTTAGGTTCAAGCAGTAGCGTCCAAACATGGTGAACATACATTAGACAGATCGGGTTACTCGACGAGCTCGGCTAGCTCGAGCGCATGAAGTGCATAAGCACTTCGCGTGGCCAACCACTATCGCCAACCGAAGTACGACTCGGGTTCGTCAAACACATCCCACGTGGTGAATGAATCTCAGCCACGAATTCAATTCCGTTACCGATTGCCTGGACTATACAATAGCCCCAATCACATTCAAGTACAGAGAGTCAAAGCAGTAATGGATCAAGATTTTACTCATACAGTCAAATATCCAATATTGTCCGCTTAGGGCTGTCAGGGCTGTTGCACGGAATAGTTACACCACTCCCCCATCACCCTTCACGGATTTTATAGAATACAACTTAAACATGTGAAGTAGTTAGAGCAGAATTAAATAAACAAGTAATTCAAACATATTAATAAGCAT
Organism: Magnolia officinalis; assembly: GCA_021015155.1. Classification (NCBI taxonomy): domain Eukaryota; kingdom Viridiplantae; phylum Streptophyta; class Magnoliopsida; order Magnoliales; family Magnoliaceae; genus Magnolia; species Magnolia officinalis. The sequence goes on from JAJHSJ010000001.1 coordinate 47,142,380, forward strand.
GTTATAAAACATAATGCAAACAGGAAATCCAAACACATACGTTTCATAAACCAGTAAGTGATTAAACTAAACAACTTACATGAAGGAAATCATACACATCACTAAGGTAGTTGAGAATCCTATCCAACACCCTTATACATTACAATTTACTAACTACTACTCATTCAGACATTTCAACAAACACTTTAGACTACATACATCAACATACATGACGTATGTTGATCACATAGGTATTAGGCCAAAACCTTTCACTAGGGGGTTGCCCCATTTATAACACGCGTGCACCCACGACGGATAGTCATGGCAAGCAGGAATCTAAGTTCCATATTCATTCAGTCATTTCCACAAACCCTTGGGCTACACATTTTAACATATATAACGTATATTGGTCGTGGCGTGATTTAGGGCAAATCCTTTCGTCGAAGGGGGTGTCGCCTATACAACAATCATATATCCATGACAATTAGTCATGGCAAGCACGAATGCAAATTTTATACTCATTCGGTCATTTTCACAAACACTTAGAATACACTCTTTTAACATACATAACGTGTACTAGCAAAAACATGTATTGGGGCGAATCCTTTTGCCGAGTGAGTATTATACATATATATAGCATGTTCATACAATAATTAATCATGGCTAACATACTTTCAAAATTTGTACGTATACGGTATTTTCTACAATTATACAGAATACACAATATACCATAATTTATATACGCAATCGAAACACAAAACGAATATCGATTTGTGCATGTACAATCACACTCAGATCATGAATCTATCATTATCTGACATTGAAAGCATTGAAAACCATAACCTATACATCTGAAGTCCGCACCTTATGCTGTAGAATCGTAACGAGTCGATAGAATCTCTACGCTTTCATCAACGTCGATATGACGACCTAAATCACGAGTTACGTTAGCTATTTCGCTACTTGAATCAATCCAAACCCTAAAACAGGTTAGGGCTAGGGTTTTCTTACCTAGAAATGGAGCCAGAATCGCAGGGAAAGCGATTAGAACGATGTGGTTAGGCTTGTATAGTGGCAGGGTAGAGCATCAGGGAGATCCTCCCACTTCTCTCACACTTTCTTTCTCTTTTCTCTCGTCTCTCTTCTAGGTTTTCTCAAATTCGTATGGGAGGAATGAGAGAGAGTTTAAGGTCCTTATATAGGTTAGAAACTCTCCAAAATAGACTCAGGAACAAGGTACACTTAGGTTATGTCCAAAGCGGGTCCGTTTCGATCCAACGGAGCACTTCTGGCGGCCCCTTTTCTGTGTGCGGTCGAACTTAAGCTCACTAACAATGGATCTAGGTTTAGTTAAGTTTTCGTTCCAGTCAGATTCTCAGATCACACGTGGCGGACCAGTTTCAGTTCAACGGTCACTGAAACTCGATTAGAGATTTCAAGTACATGGATATGTTTGGCCAAATATCCTTGATCCGAGGGTGTAATTTGGCCTGATTCTGACGGTCGGAATCCTTATAACTGATCCGCAAGCGACACGTGCCAGATTACTTAAATTTATATTTTATTTTTAATTAATTTCACCTTTCTCACACTCCTCGCTCCGGGCTCAAGCGAATAACACTGGGACACTATCTGGATTTGATTTCTGAGATGGATGTCAAGCCCAGCAAGGCGGTCCTAATTCTATAACTTCGCGTTAATCGGACTTCCGACATGCGGTCCAGATCTGATACGGAGTTTGTAACGCTCCCGAGCAGCGAATAGATTGATAATGATTTTAGGGTAACCTAGCGTTAATGATTCTACAGATTTTTCTTGCAGATCGTATTTAAAGTTAATTAGTGCTAATTTCATTCAGGCACTCTAGTTTAGCACTAGTTAATTCTCGTAATTTCTAAAGGATAGTCCTGTATGATTTTTGTCTGAGGTGGTACCTGGGCCTTTGTAGTTTGTATATAAAGTGATCCAAGTTATATTTAGCTAGTTTAAGATAGTGTCTAGGGTGAAAGTACTTAGAAAAATTGAAAAGAACAAGGTGGTGAAGGGTGGGATTTGTGAAAGAAATGGGTTCAAAAGCGATTTTAGCCTTTGGGACTGAGTTCTGACAAGTTAATAAGGTGTTAGGATCAACCGATTGCCTAAGGACGTCTAATTTCAGGTTGACAAAAATCCGGGATGTTACAGCACAACAACCACTTGCGCACAATAACTTCCTGCGAACAACAACAATTTGCTTGCAACACCGACTTGCGCACAACAGCTTCCTGCACACAGTAACTTGAGCACAACAGCGACTTGCGCACAGTAACTCCTTGCGTAAAATAGACACTTGCGCACAACAAGACTTTTGTACACACATAACTTCAAACTTTTGTATATCTCAACTTGCTTGCTCATCGAAATCCTTTATTGGAACTTTTGTTGATTTCTAATGGCCCATTCTAAGAGATCTCATACTTCCCCAAATGTCACCGAACCATCGGACCCTCAACCACCTGAAAATCATTCCCAGAAGAGGGCTAGATCTTCTGAAGGCTACTCTTCTTTCTTCAAAGTACCAACCCCTCCCATAATCAACTTCGCTGATCGAATTCAATGCTTGTCTGACCATATCCGCATAGCTGTTCTAATGAGAGAAATAAACGGACCCCCTACCGAAGGCCGAGAGTTTGACTGGAAAGACTGGCTAAAATCCACCACAAATCTTCGGACAGATGACACTCGTCTGTCCCCTGCCGAAGCTTCCCCCTCTCCTGCAATTTTGAAGAAAACAAGAGAAAAGAGTAAAGATGAAGCCTTTCAAGAGAAAATTCGGGAGCACAACAAGAGACATTTCTAGAATGCCTGGGATACGATCAAGTTTAACGCTGACGCCATCAAATTCTGCTATCTCTACAAAGATGAGACTATTATCATCCCCTTACATCTCTAGCGTCATTTGTCAATACTCCAAAGTGAACTGACCGACTATATGACACAAAACCAACTCTTGTATGTGTTAAACTGGGTCATCAAAGAGCCGAAAATCCTTTAGGGCTTTCTCATGGAGAAATGCCTAATCCAGAAGACCGGGCAGATACCATACATACGCTTCCTTACACCATGTTACAATCCTCATGACCTATACCCCACTCAGTACTTCGAGACAATTCAACAACGTTTTTGTGATCGCGACTCCCTATGGGGTAAAGATGAATTTAAGACACGGGGTTGTTGGGCTGATCGTTCATACTATAGCGCATGGACTAAAGCAATCCTGAAGAAATATAAAGATGTTCTAATTACGGCGAAGATATATCATGCTATAGAAGCCACCTCAGAGTTCCTCCACAAGGACACCATGATTTACAAGAGCTTTCTAAAGTATAGGTCTTCTACTACAAACTCTTTTCACCTCCTGGTTGGTGAAGTAAGTATCACTCTGTGAGATCTGCATAGGATGGTAGGTTTGCCTATCTCCGAATCTTTTCTGGACGAGTACGTTCCTACGAACAAGGAATTTGCTTATGTTGCCCCCAATAGGGTGCCTAAGATTTCAGCATCTACCATTGAACTCTTCCACGAGACGTCTTACTTCCCCGATGTTCACAAGATATCCCCTCTTCAATGGCTCGTGCATTTCTCACGATACCTACTATAAGCATTTCAACATTCCTTTTCTCTTTTAGATAAAATTTCTCACACATGTATATATCCTTATTTCAGTTTTTCTTTCGTACCTTAGGTTCCCTTGCAGTCATTGCGCCGAACTGGAAGCAACTTGCAAAAAGATGAAGGGCCCAACCAAATTCACCACTGAGACTGAGTTAGCTGCTTTCTTGGCTTATTGGTTAAGCTTGGTCGTCCTTCCTAGTTCGAAAAGCTCGGACTTTGTTCAACCAACCTTATTTGTAGCGGCAGGTGCTATGACAGAAGGCAGGAAGAAATACTCTCTACCTCCCACTGTATTATGTTCGCTATATAGTGCTTTTGGACATGCTGCGGCGCATTACTCAAGCCCAACAATTGGAGCCTCATCCTCTTTCACCCCATGGCATTATTTCTCGGGCTAGCTCAGCGTGTACTTCCCTTGGACTTATGGAGACCTGGAGAAAGCCTATGTCCACCCTGAACATCTACCCTTATGGCATTTCTTTAAGCGAAAAATGATAAAGAAAGGGTATGACTGGATAGTGGACAAGGTCGAAAACACATAATCTATTGATTTCTTTCCTTGCTATCTGGATTACCAAGCCAAAGACAGGGAGGTCGAGGATAATAACAACTTGGAACCCATTAAGAGGACCTTTTTTCTTTGTATCCGCTCTTGCAGCCTACCCATGCGAGAAGGGGTAGAGTTCTGGAAAGAGTCGCACTATCCGAGTAGATTCGCCAAACAATTTGGCTATGATCATGTCGTACCTCAGGTAGGAGAGGAGGTCACGCGGACAATGAGAATCTATGGAGTCGGCCCCTATAATTGGGCTCTGATATGGAAGCAGCTCTTGACAAGAAAATTTGGCTCCCACTTTTTCTTCCGGGGTATAATCATCGAGTAACAGCCTCCTATTCCTGGATGCGGTGGTGGAAGCATCATTACTACTTGATGCGCAACTATTTTCCCGTGGATCGCCCCATTTGGGTTCCTCCTCCGCGTTTGAGAAACTACAAACCAGAGTAAGGAATCAGGTATTTTATTAAGAAAGACCATGCCACTGTTCCGGGGCAACTTCACCGCAAAATTTCTATAGAAGAACCAATTAAAGAGATGAAGTCGTCGAACACTCTGGAAGGATGCATTGCTTTCGGCTCTCCTTTAGACTTGATAAGACGGGGAGAAAGACCAGCTACTCCTCGTAATGAATTTGAGACCGCGGGTGGTATTTTGCCTTCGCCTACTCGTGAAGGAAGAGACCAGCCTGAACACCCTACTCCCGTCATTTCTCTTGCTACAGAGCCTATCGCAACAACGACTTCTCACGTCATTGATCATGCAGCCACTGCGGTTGTTCCTGCTATGGATCATGCAATAGCTACAGTCTCTCCTATTGCAAGTCCTGCTACAGTTATAGCTTCCCACACTGCAAATCGAGTCACTATTACTACATCTCCTATGACTCACTCGCGTGCCAAGTCACTGTCTCCTGAAATTCGGGCGTAACAGGTCCCTTCTCCCGTTCGAAGCACTCGTCTTCTCCCTGTGAAGACGACTTACAAGGGGAAATAAACCATATCAGAGGAAGATAGTTCGTCAAAATACTCGGTTAACACTTCAAGCAGCGATATGCCCTCTTCTACAAGCTTGGCCGACGAAGGAGACGTCTTATTGAATCAAGAAACTGAGGCTGACGTAGATATTGAAGAAAAGGATGATGCTAGGGCCAAATCTCTGCCTCCTGACAACCAGATCAGTCTTCCTGATGTCCCTCTTCCGATCACGATGACCTCTTTAGAAGAAGAACAACTTGATTATGGAGAGTCTGGCTATTCTCCTGGCGCAAATATCGTTCTTTTGATACCTCATATTCTCCATGTATCGTGGAAGCCGCCGATGTAATTGCTCGTGAAGCATCGACACTAAGGGAAGCAGAAGCCCAATCATCAGAGATTCAAACAAGGATGGAAAATATGCTCATTCTTTAAAGCACACAAGAAGTCTTGCCGATAATCACCGCAACATCTGATGTCCCCATTCATGCTGATAAATCTCTTACTGCGCGCCCTCCTCTTATCCAACTAGTAGCCTGGAGTTTGGAATTCTTCTCCGACCCGGTTGACGTTCCGACTCCGACAACTCTCGACTCGAGTACCATAGGGGCTCAGGAGCTTTCTTTCAACGTTGTCGTGGCTACAGATGCAACCAGATCTGTAGCACTAGGAACCTGTTTTATTCAAGCTACTTCTGCAGTTGCCCCCAGACAGGGTATGTACTTTCTTTTCATCTTCTCTTTTTCTTTACATCGTTATATGTATGTATCTTCTTTTGTAATATATAATTCTTCTTTTTCTTCCAGCTTTGGTAGTACCAACTCCAAGTGGGTATGAAGGCTCTAACTTAGTAGCTACAGTTTTTGATAGACTTTTGTTGGAGAAGGTGTCACCTCTCATGCTGAGATTCTTTAAGAATGCAATCTTTGTTATCATAAATGCTTTTAAAGATCTAACTCAGTGGCCTTTTTTAGACAGTGCCTTAGCCGTTCTTGACCACTCAGTCCGTCTAGCGCACGTCAATGTCCAATCCACTCATGATTCCTTATCACAGTTTTATGACTGCACCAAAAATTTAGAGGCAGCACGAGGTGTAATCATTGCTCTAGAAATTCTGAACCGTCAAAAAGAGCTAGCGCATCTCAAGGAGAAACTTTCTCATTCAGATGACATTCTCTCTAATTGTGGTGTTGTTAGTCAATCTCTTCATGAGAGGTTGAAAGCTTTTGATAGAAATAAGACGATCATTGATGACCAAATCGCCCTTCTTGAGAGAGAGATTATGTTACTCAAGGGTCGAAAAGAAGCAGAGGAGTTGAATATTTGTCAAATTGGGGAGGAACTTGAAAGGAATACTCAAGTTGCCGACATCGAGAAAGATGAACAAACGAAGAATAGAGAAGCTGGTGCTCTTTTGGAATCAGAATTGGCCGGCGTTCCTGATCAGGGTAAGATTATTCTTGAGGCTGAACATGCGACTGCTACAACACAAATTCAGTTAAAAGAGGAATTATAGCGTTATGCAGTAGTGTTAGGCATGTCTGAGGATTTATAAAATTGTATTTTCATGTAAATTTCCTTGCTTTTTTTCTTTGTAGTGTGCGGATGAATGATAATGTTTTGTTCAAAGAAAGCACATTCTCGGCAATACCATCATTGGTTTTGGGATACATGTTAATGCAATACTTTCATAGTCATGCTTCATTATATCTACAATTCATCATATTTATGAATCATAAAGCATCCCTATGTGATATTTATTTTAATGGGCAGAACTATTTCTGTTTTAGAGTCAGTGGAGTTAGTTTTGCACATAGTTTAAGCTCTTGAGTAGTGGAGCAAGCAGTATCTTAGACTCATGTGGGAGTCGGGTCTTACACGAATGGTCGTTGTAACTCTCTAGAGTTCACGAGACTTATCGCCGCTAGGGAGTTCACAAACCACGATCCATCAGAGGGGCCCAATGACACTACCGGGGCGTGAACTTGGTGGGATTTACGCACAGGGCTGGCCACAGTAACTCTCTAGAGTTCACGGGGGACACAAGTGCTACGTTTGGGTACCAAATCCAAAGACGTCAGTCCATCAATGAGTAGGCTAAAAACCCTTCCTCAGGAGTTACTACTGGAATCAAACCAGGAATCTGGGGGGTCTTACGCATGGTTAGCTTAAAGCACACACAGCGGCCCACTTTTTCTTTGCCTGCAAGGTTGGACCCATTAACGGGAGGGTATTTTCATCCTTCTCATTGACGCTATCAGAAGCTCTACAGGCGGCATTGGTCTCACGCGTGACTGGCCGTTGGGACTTTTAGTCATTGGCTACTTCCGCTGCCCACATGGGTATGCCTGTGATGTGGCCTATACGGGCTTTTTAGGACCATTGGCTCCACACTGCTGCCTGAATAACATATATATATATATATATATATATATATATATATATAGCGCTAATGATGATAGGTCTTCTGCGTAGTTCGTCGTGGAGGGCTTGGTAAGGCTGCCTTAAATGATAAGCTACCATCGCTGCCATCAACTTTATATGTGATTGGCTATATAGTTTATTCAACTGCCAAAAATAGTGAACCAATAATTGATATTTCGCCGCCATTGATAACGTTTTGAGAACATTTATGTTATGTATAAAATAGTATATCAGCTGGCGATGATAGTAATTTCTATAAAATAAGCTTGTATGAGCGATTGATGATGACAACGATAGTTGCTAACTTTGGTGTTAATCATCGACACTTGGCGATTTTAATGAAAATCATCGGTGTTTGTCGAATTTGACGACGATCATCAATGTTTGCGAATTTGACGACGACAATCTTTAACGTCAGTGGCAATCATCGACGATTAACATGCATCATCAATGCTTGATAGTGATCATCAATGCTTGACAACGATCATCAATGCTTGACATATTTTGAGCAGCCTTGCTTGAAAATTTGCACCTTTTATTCATTCACATGAAGAGTATACATTACTTAATCTTTTGAAGCCGTTAATCTTTCTACTTGTCATGCCCCCTTTTGCTTAGGAAGCATTGCTTTGAGAATCTTCATAATCAAAATCATGCCGCATCACCTTTTACTGTTTACCCAAGATTAGCATTGCCCCCAATCTTGAACTAATCAGGCATGTGTGCTCTTATCTCCTCTTTTATTTCATATACTTTCCTTATAGCGATTTCACCTTTATCAATCATTTTCTGCAACTTGTTCTTCAAGCTGAAACAATTTTCTGTTTGATGTCCAAGGAAACGATGGTAATAACAATAATCACCTTCACTTATTTTCTTCATTTCACTTGGACGTTTTGGCCGTGGCAATATAATCTTTTCGGCTGCCAACAATTTGTTCAGCATAGGGAGCATATCATCTTCTCCGAATGAATATTTCTTATGAGCATTGGGCTGCACAAATTCTTTCTTCATTTTCTTGTCTATATGTTCATCCATGTATTTTATAGCAAATCTTTCTTGCCCATCCTGTTGATCTTTCATTTTTCTTTCTCCTTCCATCGTATCGGATGAATTTCTCCTAAGATTCGAAATTAAGTGGTTTATACAAAAGTCAGACACTCTTGTAATAATCATTTCTAAACTACAAGTCGCTTTGATCAAATCTTGAAATGTCTGTATATCTGAACCCGCGAGACTTAAAGCAATACTTGGCCTCATGCATTCCAAGCATAACTTAACTTGTTCCTTTTCCTCTTTCACTAAACGCAAACGTGATGCCCCCAGGATTCTCCATCTAATAATGAATTCTCCAACCGGTTCATCCTTCCTTTGGCGTATAGAAGCTAAACCATGACTGACTTCTCTAGAGGATAATTCAACAAATTGTGAATCACAACGAGGACTAGTGAGCAAATCCATGGCTGCAGGTCATTCTTTTGTTGCAACAACCTTCCCTTTTGCTTTTCCGATCTTCAATAGATTTCCTACAAAGGTTGCAATCACCGTCGCTTTCTTGTCTCGCTTCTCATCCTTTTCCATTACTATCTCACCTTGCTTTATCATTCTCTACAACATATCTTTTAACGTAAAGCAATTTTTTATCCAATATACAATGTAACGATGATAGCGGCAATATCTCGTCCTTAGTCATTTCGACTTTTTCTGGGCGTCTGGGTTGTGGTAACTGAATAGTTCCAGCAGCCAATAGTTGTTCCATTATTGGTATGACGTCTTCTTTTTTGAAATCATACTTTATATGATAATCGTTCAATTGAGTTCGCTTATCATTTACTTGATCTTTATACTGATCTGAATCTTCTTTCTTTCTTGCTTCTCGCTTATTATAGAAAGTATTTTTCTTTCTTTCTCGAACAACGGTATTTACCAGCAATCGATTCGATCCTCTCCTATCAGTTCTGATTGAAATGCTGGCATTTTCCTGGCCATTAGTTCCAATGCATGCACTTTTGTCGCTAATTTGGGGAAAGTTTTTATATTAGCACTCGTGAGCCCAAAGGCAATTCTCGGCTCCATAGAATTCAAACACATGTTCACTTGATCCTTATCTTCAGGAAACTATCTGCATGAAGCCCCTAAAGTTTTTCACCTATCAATGAATTTCTCCACAGGTTCACTTTCTCTGTCTGACAGAAGCCAATTCCACAACACTGACATCGTGCTCTGATGAGAAGAAGTTGGATATGAACGTGTCCTGCATTTGTTCCCAGGTCTGTATCGATCCGGCTGCTAGGCTGGAATACCATCTGAATGCTTTACCAGTCAAAGAAGACCCAAGCAGCCGAAGACAATATTGTTGTAGTGTAGAAAAATTCCCCATGCTTGTGATGAAGTACATGAGATGTTCCTCTGATGATCCGTCTCCATTGAACTTTTGAAAATCAGGATGTTTAAAATTGACTAGAAAGGGAATATCCTCCACCTCTCTCGAATATGGAGTTCACTATCTAAATCTCCCAGCATTTTCCCGCTCTTTTTCTATTCTAACAGCTTTTGCAACCACCTGTCTTATTTCTTCCTGGGTTATTGCTCTTGTTGTATGAGCAAACCCAAGTGACCCTGCCCTTGGTGGCTGAGAACCTTCTGGTTGTTGTTCTTGCTCATTCATGGCAGCCATCATTGGAGGAGTTACAATCTGAACCACATTATGTGCTAAAGTGGCTAAAGCTTCTCGGAGACTTTTACATTCTTCCATGAGATTTCTTTGTGCTTCGATCATTTCGGCAATGCGGTCTTCGGTTGTTCGTTGTGACCCTTGATTTGTCCCGGTCATATAGACAGCAGCATCTTTGTTCCCTGATGAAGCGGTAGTCGAGGCCAAATAGAATGCATTGATGTTATGGGGGTTGTTGAAAGAGGAGATTTGTCTAATCTCCTTGTATTTCCAGAATAACCAGTTGATTGGGGTGACATGGAGATTGGCGATGCAGAGATTGGTGAGTCTGTCAGTATTGACTTACCTTTCTGTTTTCTTATCCACCGAGTGTTTCTAGTAGTCAGAGCAGGAAAATCGCGCATCGCTGAGGAGATGACAGTTCGCTCAGGGTAGATTGCCGGCGGGGCGACTTCGGGGTGTTTCCTGGCTGTATTTCATGTTATCGGTCCCCTAGCTCTTCTCTGTGGTGAATTTGTCCCGACAGCAGTGACATTTTGGATTCTTGTCCTCCTGCGAGTGACAATAATCCATTCATTTCTTTCTTCTTGTGCTACCAGTGAAGCGGTTATGACTACAACAGTTACTTGTGATTCTATGCTCTTGACTGACATTGCTTTTCCTATGCGACACTCGACCTGCTTATCGGCATATTAATAATAAACCCTGTAGCAGTGAAGTAGAAGACTGTTTTCTTCTGAATGGTTGTCATTGGTTGATTGTAATTTTTTTTGAATTTCTCTCTCTGATCATGAAAGACAACATAAGTTAGTGTTTGAATTAAATTACATTCTACTTTGGAGGTAAAAGGGAGGATGTTCCCACTGAGAGTTGCCATTTTGGCGCCTTAATGACGTCAAACAATAGTAACTGTCCTCTGTACAGTTCTTAAGTTAATATTAAGTGAATACAATGAGTTCCTCAACAGAGTCGCCATTTTGTTTCAAACAAGAAACAAAAGCATTTGATTTGGGAGATTTCATTCACTCAATGATTAACAAAAGAAGATGAAGAAGATAATCACGACATTTATTCATTCTGAATTCTTTGACATCCTTTCTCTCCTTTGATTCTAAAATAGAATATTCATAGGATCATAATACAAAGAAAATGTGACATATATCTTGATCACTCCTTTGATCAAATCTAAAGCGTTTTCATTAATCTTTTACTTTTGGAGAAATCGCACATATGTCATTTTATCGAAGAAACATCACTGTGGACTGGGAGCACTGTACGCTAGAGCACTATGCGCTGGAGCCCATTGTGCACTGGAGCCTGTTGCGTGCTGTAGCTTGTTGTGTGCTGACAGTGTTGTGCACTGACAGTGTTGTTCGCCGCACAACACCTGTTCCGCACAATAGGTGCGAACTCTACCTCTTTCCCTCCAAGGTCTGCTCCTCTCCTTTTTCTTCTCTTGAATCTGGTGTTAATGACCCCTTTAGAGGGGTCATGGGGTATTTATAGCTCTCTCACATGTGTGAATATGCCACGTATGCATTGTGCGCCAATCCCCTCTGTGTAATCCTGAGTATACAGTCTTCATTATGCAAATTCCATTGTACGGACTCCATTGTGCAGCCTTCATTGTACGAATTCCACTGTGCAGACTCCATTATGCGGCCTTCATTGTGCAGATTCCACTCTACGGACTCCATTGTGCAGATTCTACTGTGCGGACTCCATTATGTGGATTCCACTGTACAGACTCCATTGTGCGGATTGACCTATTTTAGCACACAAAGCCTTTGCGCACAACAGAAGTCACCTCTCTCTCTCTTTTTATGCCTCAACACTTGCTTTGATTCTTGTTCTTATTGAACCTTATTGATTTCTAGTTTGATATTAAAGGAATATTTTCAGTTTTCTATGATTTATTGTGACTCAAATTACAATAGATGTTGTGATAGCTTTAGATATCTTCTTTTCCTGTTTTGAGATTGTGAGATTGGTAAATACGATTGTTCAGCATCGTCTCCGTGGCATGGTAGGGTAATGGAATCCATTCTAATCTTCACAATTCTCCTCCATTGAGAATTAGGTCAATGAAAAGTTCAAATTTGATTTAAATTGCTTTATCTTCTAATTGGATAGAATAAGACTCCTATTCCAATTATGTTCCTTGAATCAAGTAAGTTAGCATCTTGATAGCTACAAGTGGATCCTTGGCACCCTAGTTCCCACCTTTAATTGATAGTTTAAACATTATTCATAATTATTCTATTTTATTGCAAAATTCATATTTAGATATTCTTCTAGTTCTAGTTCTTTTCAGAATACATACAAGTTTCGTCCTTGTGGATCCGACCTCATTCTCACGAGTTATTACTACGTCACAACCCTACACTTGGGGTTGTGAACAGTAATCCCACATAGCATTGGCTTCTTTATTCATGAATTCACCATTAAACATCATCTCTACGAACTGGCGCATTGGTGAAGTTAATCCATTATAGAAAAAGCTTATTGTTCGCCATATTTCGAAGTCATGGTGTGGACAGGAATTTGTGAGATCCTTGAACCTTTCCCAGCATTGGAAAAAGGTTTCTTCCTCTTTCCAGGAAAAGTTCATGATTGCCTTTCTTAAAGTGTTAGTCTTATGAAACGGAAAAAACTTTTTAAGAAATTCTCGGGTCATCTCAGTCCATGTGTGTTGAGTGTTAAATATTGCTTATTTTTCCCTATTTATATCTTAGTTTTATGAACATGATAATGCTTAATAGGTATATTTTATACATATTTGTATTGCAAGGTGAATCTAAGAGCTTGGATTGAAAAAATGTTAAAAGCATGGATTCGATGCTCAAGAATTACCAAGGCAAAGGATGGATCTTAGAAGACCAAGATTGAAGAATTCACATGTCAAAGATCCAAAGAAACCAAGTAAGGAATGAAGATGATCGAAGATTTGAAGTGAAGAAAAGTAATACGCGTGAAATTCGACTAGCTCGAGTCTGGTTCGACTAGCCCAAGTTTTAGTTCGACTAGCCCAAGAAATTTCAGATCGAACTCTAGTAAAATTATCTTTTAAATTCGCGCGAATCTCGACCGGTCGAAGATTTCTCTTGAATAGTTGAAGATGACTCTCGACTAGTCGAAGGTTACACAGATTTTGCACGGACTGCGTAAATTTGAGGCAGTTTTCAGACTTTTTCAACTCGATAAGAAAGTTGGAGTTCCCCAACTATAAATAGGAGTTCCTAGGATGATCTAAAGGATCTTCTAGGGTTTAAGGAGTGGAGCAAAAGGGTGGAGAGCCACCGCTAAGAGTTTTCTTCTTCTTCCTTAATTTGTTTTTATGCTTTCCTTAATAGATTTTTGTTTAATCATGTATATGGTTAACTAAACCTCTTAGTTAGGGCTACGAGGTGAAGCTTGTAGGGTGATTAGGATATTTACTTTACTTTGATTCTTATTTATGTTGAACTTTATTGATTTCTAGTTTGATTTTAAGGAATATTTTCAGTTTTCTATGGTTTATTGTGACTTAAATTACAATAGACGTTGTAATAGCTTTGAATATCTTCTTTTCCTATTTGAGATTGTGGGATTGGTAAATGTAACGCCCCGAAAATTGGGGGTTGAGCAGAAGCTCAACTCCCGAGTTCCAACGCATCACTTATGCAACATAGATAATAATGTTTAAATGTTGTCCATATTTGTGCATTAAACATGAGTGGGATTATACTAAAACAGCATATCATACTTCAGAGATAATTAAGTTAAGCAAACGGAAGACTGAGATAGGTATATAATGTATGTAAGTGTTTCTCAATCCCTAGAGTGTGAGTATGTTACCAGGTTGAATATATACATGTATTGATCCAAAATTTACAAAATACAAAAATGCAAAGGTCCAACTAATCCTTCTAGTCCCTATAATCCCATCGATCAGTACATGGTCTACATAGACCCACCTGATAGCTGAACGTAGGAGAATTCTTCCTCCTCGTCTATGAAACCCCAATCAACATCGTAGACATCGTAGTCACCTGCATATACAACAGAGTCTAGTTGGTGTTTTAAAACACCGTCCCAGAGTGGGAGTGAGTGATCAACTCAGTGGTACTATAAGGCAAAGGTAAACATATTGTCAATTCAGTCAAGCAGTAATGCTAAAACAATACAACAAATATTCCCTAACTACTCTGGTTAATGCAAGGATGATATGTGGTAATGATGTATGCCCTCGCCTGCACTCCCTCAGCAACACCATCTCACGGTCGTACATGCTACTCCCACTGTGCCTTCATCGCCTAAGCACATGCAGTGCATGATCGTGTTAGCCAAGTACTTGACTAGGCCTATTCATACAATAGATTTAGGAAGGTAAGGTACCTCCCTTTATATCACTTACCTAAACGTTGATCCATCTAGGGTCGTCAACCCTAGTTAATCACATATGATAGGCAAGTTATAGGGAAACATCACCCCTAAGTTAAAAGCAGTGGATAGGCAAGTTTATGTCACTAAGGAGAGGCTCGTCAACTCAGCGTAGGCCTAGTTTATACTCGAGGTCACTGCGGAAAGGCTCATCACCTTAGTGTAGGCTGACAACTCGAATACAGTGTCCCATACCACCATATTCGGCTCACAAGTTTGGGTTGCTCACTGGACACTACGGGGAGGCTCGTCACCCCAGCGTAGGTCGACAACTCAACCACAGTATCCCATACCACCATGCCCGGCTCATGAGTCTTAGCGGATCATGGTACCATGGTTGAAACGGGCTTTACATTGGTAAGTGGTACCTTAGATTCAAGCAGTAGCGTCCATACATGGTAAACACACAATAGGCCAATCGGGTTATTTGACAAGTTTGATTAGTACGAGCGCACGCTGAATTAATCGACAAGGAGCACATAAGCACTCCACGTGGCCTAACCACTGTCGACAATCATCATATGACTCAGATTCATCAAACGTATCCGTTGTGGCGAAACTAGTTCGACCACTTGATCGGAAACCGTTACTGATTGCCTGGACTACTTATTAGTCTCAATCATACTCATATATAATAGGCATTCATATATGATAGTCAAAACAACATTTAACAACCAATTCAAATATAAATCTCATTTGAGCATTTTAGCAAACACATAGTGAACATATTATCATACATATGTATTTCATACATAAATCACGTAGTTGAATTTAAATTACATGAAGGAATCCATTCATATAGCTAAGGTAGTCGAGAATCTTATCTCAACACTCTTATTAAATGCATTTCATCAACAATTACTCATTCAAACATTTTATCAAACACTTAGACTACATACAACAGTCACGTATTCTAGATTAATAGTCATGGCAAACACTAGTCATGGTTTTACTTTCATTTAAACATTTCAACAAACACATGGAATGTATTATATTTCAACATAGTTCATATATGTGTAATACATGGAAAAGTCGTATCTAAGTATGTATGTGAAAAGGCCTAGCTATATGTCCTAGAGGGGGGGTGAATAGGACTATGCCAAATAAATGTTATAACAGCGGAATTAAAAAACAATATGATAGCCAAAAAAATCACAATGCAGAAAGTAAAACAACCTCAAAAATCTGATCTTGAGGGATTGATACAAATGTTATTCTAAGGACAACCTTTCACCAAAAACCAGAGTTTATGGTAGGACAACCTTATTTCTAGAAAGATCTTTGTATCAAATCTCAAACCAAAGAGGAATACAGAATTAAGCACAAATTGAAATAAAGTGTAATCACAAATGTATTGTTCTAGGGACAGCCATACACCATAAAAATGGCAGGGCAACCTTGCTGGAACAACTTTAAAGGAAATTTAAATTCAAGTAGATAAAGGAATAGCAGAAAGTAAATTCTAAATTATTACAAAATTCCCACAATGCTTGAATTAAACGATTACAACATTTACCACCACACATACATCCCACAAATGAATATTAGAGATTAGAAATGTAAATCATTCAACCACAACACAAGGGATTATAGTGGTTCGCCTGTGTGTTCACCAACTGTTAAACAACAGCTACACAGAATGCTACTCCACTCCTAATATCCTCACACAGGGATATTAGCGTTCACTCACAAAATAGGTTTTCACAGGTTCACCCAAAACCTTTACAATTGTGTCTTTGTCTGTGGGCTTACACAATAAAAAAAAAAACCCCACTTCTGAGTTTTCCTGGCTCTCCTCAGATAACCAATACAACAAGATTTTTCTGGCAAATCTTGAAAGAAACCAAAACAGAAAGAATTTTACAATTAAACGTAAAATACCTGATTAACTCCTTCGTTGTAGCAGCCCGGTAGAACCAAATCAGAGTAAATGATTGAATGTTCAAGTTCAATGTCCAGTACTCAATTACAATGGTTCTAGTTCTAATAGATTTTAAATTAGACCAAATAGGGCTTGTCTTAATTGATTTTGATTCCAAAGAAAGGGAATAACAATTCCTCTTATCAAATTAGATTGGAATAGCAGAAACAAAATCAATTAAATAAAGCTAAAGAAAGAGAGTATAAAATAAGCACACTTAGCTTAGATGGAGCACAAAATTACTTCTCAGAAGTTTGACAAAGATTGGCTTGAATGGATTAATTGATTGCCTTTATTCTTCTGAGTTTCGTGCTCTATTTATAGGTGAGCAGATCGCATCTTCGACTGGTCTAAGGAGCTCTTCGACTAGTCGAAGAAATAACAGATTTGAAAAAAATCGGGCGCGATAAGCTTTGACCGTTCTACGACTGGTCGAAGGCCTCCTTCGGCTGGTCATAGGTCAACTTCGACTGGTCGAAGACCTTGTAAATTATCACTGGACTTTGAATCGAAGATTTACGACTGGTCGTAGAAGCAGTCGACACTGTTCCTTCGACTGGTCGAAGACCTCCTTCGACTGGTCGAAGCCTAACAGAATTTATCCGAATTTTGTAACAAACTTACGACTGATCATGGAATTTCTTAGACCGGTCGAAGCAAAGCTAGGACTAGTCGAAGAAAGCCTAGGACAAGTCCCCGAACTGCCCAAACACAAGTGTCATATACATATGACTTATGTATCCAAAATGGCCTACTTCTAAGGTCAACCTATGGTCATTCAAACCCCAATCAATAAGTAAGGACATTGAAAACATTAGGAACAAGTGACCTAGAAGTTTAAGTCTTGAAGTCTTGATGTAGCTCAACCTCGAAAGTGACTTGAGTTCTATACGAACTACTTTGTACTCTTCTTGAAGTCTTGTATTCTTGAGTCTTGTCTTGAGAGCAATACTTGAAGTCAAGGTTGATCTTTGTACTTGTAATCTTTGCTTGTTGTGAGCTTTGCTTGTTTATGAATGTTGATCTTTAGAAAGAGCTTCACTAATGCAAGTTATATAACAGTGTTTTTGTCACCACTAATTTGACAACATACAGGGATATAAACTATAGCACTTACAATCTCCCCCTTTGTCAAATTAGTGACAAAACACATAACAAGATATAACCAAGATAAAAGTAGAATCACCGGATTGAGTTAGAGAGAAAACATAAACCAGTTGACATCAACTCTGGCTTACCTGCAAATTAAATCCATATCTAACATTAAACCATTCTTAAACCATTCCAAACATACTCCCCCTAAGTAACATAACCATTCTCCCCCTTTTTGTCACAATATGACAAATAAAATAACAATATAAAGGGATATAGGAGAGGAAATAAGATGAGATTTGAGATAATAGCAAAAAACACAAATATCCAGCAGAAAAGAAAAATAGTATCCAATTCCAAATCGGATGACTCAAAGCTAAGATTTAAAGTTATTACAAACCAGAAAATCCCATATAGACTAGTCAGAATTCGAACTAGAGGACGGAGCAGGAATAGAGGGATCAAGTTGGTGCATGCCTTTGTTTAATCGCCGAAGATATTTCCGCATGTACTTGAATTGAGAACCATGAGCAACAGACATGTTTTCTATCTTTTCATTCAAATTTTCAACTTTACCCTCCAATGCACTCAGACGTGCATCAAAATCAGATGGTACAAAATCTGGATCATTTGTTGAATCAGAATCCAGTTCCTCAAAGATATCATCCATATTAATGTCATCCCCCGCTTCTTCATGACCAGCACCACCACCATTACCACCTTGTTCAGGAAGTAATTCCAGCTTCATCTTATTGAGATTAGAGTTGTTGAAAATCAGATGATGGATAGGTGCCTCATTAACTAGCATATCGACCAACATATGTGTAGCTAATACAGTCATTAAATAACCAAAAGGGATGTCACTATAACCAGGATGGAGTCTAAACTGAAGAAGGAAATGACAGATTAAGGATGGCAGACAAATCTGAGTACTACTGGAAATAGCATGAATAATACGTACCATAAATGAGGTCAAGTCAGTTTTATTACCTTCCCGAGGATACAGATTAGACACAAAGATTCTGTAGAGTACTCTGTATTTGGGTAACAAATACCTTGCGGGAAGCGCATCCCCTTTTTTAGTCCAGTGAACATTCATGTTGCACAAGTCTCTAGTGAGCATATGCTTTTCAGATACAGAGGGTTTATCAGTCAAATTATGAATAGGAATACCCTCATCATTCACGGGATATCCATAAGGTAGGAATACCCTCATCATTCACGGGAATATCCATAAGGTAGGAATACCCTCATCATTCACGGGAATATCCATAAGGGCTGAAATTAAATGACGATCAATTTCAAATGGCCCTTCACTAGTAGATATTTTAAAAGTTAAATTATCCAGTGAGAAGTCACTAATACATGTAAACATGGATTGAGCAATGGACCGATATGCAGGCCCACCCCAATGCAATAAGTTAACCCAACCTACAGCTTCAAGCAAAGGAAGGATATCAAAAGGTGCAATATGGTTAATATCAACAGGATGTTCAACAATAACATTACGAGCTCTAAGGTCTATAACATAAGAAGAATCATTAGTAGGCTCAAGAAGATGACGTTTGGTCAATCTGGAGGAAGAAGAAGGACCACGGGAAGTAGATTTTCTACCTCTAGAAGCCATATGCAGCAATAATAATAAGGAAATAAGAAAATGCAAAGGATTGAGAAATGGGTTTACTCAAAACAATTTTTCAAAATCAAATCCCCAAATCTCAATGAAATCCTAAATAGAAAGCTTCAAGTTAGAAAAGAGAGCAATCTAGACACTGATTTGCAAGAAAAACGTAAATGGAACACTAACCTTGAAGAACAAGAATGGTGGGTTCGACAAGTCGAAGCTCGGCTCCTTAGAAAGAGAAAAGAAATGAGGAAGAAAGCAAAAATCCCCAAATTTAAGTGATTTCCGAGATCTACGACTGGTCGTAGGTATCTACGACCGGTCGTAGGTCGACTGGTCGAGTATACTCACGACAGGTCGAAGGAAGTCCAGAAAAACATATTTCTTGCACTTTTTAAAGAAAATGGAATTAAACCTAGCAAATATATACACTATGATACATGTAGGCATAAATAATCATTTTGAAATACACATGCCAAGATCAAATTTCATCTTATTAAACCTAATTTTATCAAGAGGTTTTGTGAAAATATCAGCTCTCTGATCTTCAGTAGGAATATATTCCAGAGATATAACTTTTTCTTCTACCAATTCCCTAATATAATGAAATCTAATGTCAATGTGCTTAGTACGAGAATGCTGAATAGGATTTTTTGAAATATTTATTGCACTGGAATTATCACAATGCAATAACATAGAATCCTGTTTAATTCCATAATCACTTAGCATTCGTTGCATCCAAACAAGCTGTGTACATGCATTACCAGCTGCGATATACTCAGCTTCAGCTGTTGAAAGTGATATAGAATTTTGTTTCTTACTAAACCAAGAAACTAAACAATTTCCAATGTAAAAGCAACCACCACTGGTTGATTTTTATCATCTAGATTACCAGCCCAATCAGCATCTGAGTACCCAACAAGTTGGACACTAGTCTCATGAGGATACCAGAGACCAAGATTTATAGTACTTGCAACATATCTAATAATCCGCTTAACAGCAATCAAGTGAGATTCTTTTGGATCAGATTGAAATCTTGCGCAAATACCAACACTTAAAGAAATATCAGGTCTACTAGCAGTTAAATATAACAAACTACCAATCATACTCCGATAAAGTTTTGAATCAATATTTTTACCATTATAGTCTTTTGAGAGTTTCAGGGTAGTACTCATAGGAGTATCGAAATTCTTGTCATTCTCAAATCCAAATCTCTTGATTAGATTCAAGGCATACTTAGATTGAGAGATGAATATTCCTTCAGGTTGCTGCTTAACTTGCAAACCAAGAAAATAAGTTAATTCCCCAACCATGCTCATTTCAAACTGTGATTTCATCAAGTCTGCAAACTCAGTAGTCAAGTTAGTACAAGTTGATCCATAGATGATATCATCAACATAAATCTGTACTATTAAGATATGATCATTATGTTTTTTAACAAATAGAGTTTTATCAACAGATCCCATTTGAAAATTGTGACTTAAAAGAAATTTTGTTAGTTTCTCATACCATGCCCTAGGTGCTTGTTTTAATCCATAAAGTGCCTTTTTAAGCCGATACACATGATCAGTATTTTTGGGATCTTCAAAACCCATTGGTTGTTCAACATATACTTCTTCATGTAAAACGCCATTTAGAAAAGCACTTTTCACATCCATTTGATATATTTTTATCTTTCTAAAACATGCAATGGATATAAATAGCCTGATAGATTCAAGACGTGCTACTGGTGCAAAAGTTTCATCAAAATCAATTCCTTCTATTTGAGTATAACCTTGTACCACTAGTCTAGCCTTGTTTCTAATTATATTTCCACTTTCGTCCGACTTATTTTTGAAAATCCATTTTGTTCCAATGATGTGTTTGTCTTTAGGTCTTGGTACGAGATACCAAACATCATTTCTTACAAATTGATTAAGTTCTTCTTGCATTGCAACAATCCAGTTCTCATCAGCAAGAGCTTCTTTTACATTGGATGGTTCTATTTGGGATGTAAAACATACATAATTACATAAATCCTCAAGTTGTCTACGGGTGCGAACACCAGTGAGAGGGTTTCCAAGAATTTGAGTGGTTGGATGATCTTTAACAGTCCTCAATTCAGATTCAGTCTGATTTGATGAAGTATCGGGTTTATCAATGATTAGAACTTCATCATTATCTGAATTCGAGATTGGCTTATTTAAGTGATCATCAATGACAACATTGATGGATTCTTGAATCACACCAGTCCTTTTGTTCAGAACCCTATAAGCACGACTGTTTAAGGAATATCCTAGAAAAATCCCTTCATCACTCTTTGTATCGAATTTTCCCAAATTTTCACGATCACGTAAAATATAGCATTTGCTGCCAAAAACTCGAAAGTATTTGACAGTAGGCTTTTTGTTGAACCATAATTCGTAAGCCGTTTTATTATTATCTTTGCTAGTATAAACTCGGTTAATAATATAGCAAGCTGTATTTACAGCTTCAGCCCAAAGATTTTTAGAGAGCTTCATGCTATTCAACATGACATTAGCCATTTCTTGAAGCACCCTATTCTTTCTTTCCACAATTCCATTTTGTTGTGGAGTTTTGGGAGCTGAGAATTCATGTAATATTCCTTGGTCGGTACAGAACTTCTCAAAATTGCTATTCTCAAATTCAGATCCATGATCACTACGAATCTTACTGATTTGAGAAGATTTTTCAGTTTGAATCCTTTTGAGAACTTTTCTTACTTCTTCAAGGGTTTCAGATTTATCCCTTAAGAAGACTACCCAAGTGTATCTGGTAAAGTCATCAACTATTACCAGAATATACTTTTTACCACCACGACTTTCCGTTCTAGTAGGTCCAATTAGATCCATGTGAAGAAGTTCGAGTGGTTTTGATGTGGTATTTGAATTCACCTTTTTGTGTGAGTTCCTTGTTTGTTTGCCTATCTGGCATTCACCACATATTTTATCTAATTTCTGAAGTTTGGGTAAACCTCTTATAAGTTCTTGATTGCTCAATCTATATAAATTTCGATAATGAACATGTCCAAGACGCTTGTGCCATAAATCAGTCTCGTCTGTATGAACCATGTAACATGTTTGATTAGATGAGCTGGATTCGCTAATAATATAGCAATTTTCAGACGTTCTACGTCCAGTTAATATTACAGAACCCTTATTATTTAGTATCTCACAGCTTTGATTAGAGAACCGAACACTATGGTTATTATCACATATCTGAGATATGCTAAGTAAGTTATGTTTTAGGCCTTCAACATATAAAACATTTTTAAATACAGGAAGATTAAAAAGTTGAACCGTACCTTGGCCTATAATCTTGCAGTTGCTACCATCACCAAATGTGACTGAACCATCAGTCATATCTTTTAGATCCGTGAATAAAGCTTTGTCACCTGTCATATGCCTAGAGCATCCACTGTCTAGGTACCACTTTGAATGACTTGTTGCTTTGAAAGCAATGTGAGCAACCAAGCAGGTGACTTTTGGAACCCATTTCATAACTGTTTTGGGTTTAGGAACATAGTTGGTCTTCTTTTGTTTATAGTTATAAGAATAACCTATAGAGTTAGATTTTAGGAGCTCCTTAAGTAAATCTACTATCTTTTCAGCTAGTGGATTTCGTTTCTGATTAAAGTTGACATGACTGCTTCCAGATTTTTGAAGAGTTTTTGGATTTTTAGAAAAACCTTGATAAGTATTTTTCCCTTTTGAGTTTGAGGACTCTCCTTTCACAAACATAGGAGGAGTATACTTTTGTTTAGGAGATAAATTTTTATCATAGCCCAGCCCGGATAGATCGCCACATTTTCTTGATCCGGATAAGAGTTTTTCTAACTTTGGATCACCTTGGGCATATTTCCATGTGTCCTTTTGACTCAGAAGAGAAGATACTTCCTTTTTGAGATTTTCAATCTCAGATTTCAAATCAACAATTAAAGAATTTTTGAATTCCAAATCGCATTTTGTTTTTTCAAAACAATCTGAAATTTGTGATTTTTCTAAGACAAGTGATTCAAAACATTCTTTGAGTTTAGAAAACTTTTCTTTTTGAAGTTTAAGTTTGACAGCAATTTTACAACTTTCTTTGTATAGGGCATTGTAAGCATCTTGAAGATCATCTTCATTTTCATATTCACTACTCAGATTTTCTTCACTTGTTGAGTCATTATCTGAAAATGTGAATTTGGCTAGAGTCATAAGTGCTTTAACTTCATTCCCTAACTCAGTTTCAGAATCTTCTGATTCAGAAGAAGTTTCAGAATCAGATGATTCATCCCACGTAGCCAACATACTCTTCTTCTTGGGTTTGTCCTTTTTGGGACATCTATTTGCCAAATGCCCATATTCTTGACAGTTGTAACATTGACTATCTTTCAAAGATTTTCGAGATTTGGGTCTAAACTTCTTTTTATCGTTTGATTTTTAGAAATCAACCCTTTTCTTGCTTTTAAAAATCTTGTAGAATTTCTTAGCCAAAAGAGTCATATCATCTTCTGAATCTGAATTACATTTAGAGGATTTTAGAGCAATCGATTTACCTTTAGGAGCTTTAAAGTTTAACTCGTAGGTTTGTAAAGAACCACTTAATTCCTCTACCCTCATATTATCCGAATCACGAAGTTCCTGGATCGCGGTTATTTTAGAATTGAACCGTTCAGGAAGTGAGCGTAATATCTTTGCACACACTTTACTTTCTGGGATTTTATCGCCAAGACCCCACATTGAGTTTACAATGTCATTTAGTCTAGTGTAAAAGTCCATAAACATTTCATTTTCCTCCATATGAATTTCTTCAAATTTGGTTGTAAGGAGTTGGACTTTAGACTTTTGACAATTGATGTACCCTCGTGTGTCATTTCTAGTATATCCCAGGCTTGTTTCGCAGTATTACAGGATATGATTCTTTTGAACTCATCCGGTGATAGTGCGCAAGTGATTGCATTTAGTGCTTTAGCATTGGCACTATACTCACTTTTCTGAAGAGTGGTCCATAAATAATAAGCAGGTACAGACATAGTTTTTGAACCGTCGGATTCAGTTACTTCAATGGTAGGAGTTTTCCATTCAGTTACTGTTGCTCGCCACACACTCTCATCCATTGATTTTAGGAAGATTCTCATTCTGGCTTTCCAATAGGCATAGTTGGAGCCATCAAATGGTGGAGGCCTCGTGACTGAAAGGCTATCAAAATTTGACATCTTTTTAAATAGCTTAGATCGTTAGCTCAGGAAATAAATCCAAATAAATAGCAATAAGAACGAGCTATTAGGCTCTGAAACCACTTGAAAAGGCCTAGCTATATGTCCTAGAGGGGGGGTGAATAGGACTATGCCAAATAAATGTTATAACAGCGGAATTAAAAAATAATATGATAGCCAAAATAAATCACAATGCAGGAAAGTAAAATAACCTCAAAAATCTGATCTTGAGGGATTGATACAAATGTTATTCTAAGGACAACCTTTCACCAAAAACCAGAGTTTATGGTAGGACAACCTTATTTCTAGAAAGATCTTTGTATCAAATCTCAAACCAAAGAGGAAACAGAATTAAGCATAAATTGAAATAAAGTGTAATCACAAATGTATTGTTCTAGGGACAGCCATACACCATAAAAATGGCAGGGCAACCTTGCTGGAACAACTTTAAAGGAAATTTTGAATTCAAGTAGATAAAGGAATAGCAGAAAGTAAATTCTAAATTATTACAAAATTCCCACAATGCTTGAATTAAATGATTACAACATTTACCACCACACATACATCCCACAAATGAATATTAGAGATTAGAAATGTAAATCATTCAACCACAACACAAGGGATTATAGTGGTTCGCCTGTGTGTTCACCAACTGTTAAACAACAACCACACAGAATGCTACTCCACTCCTAATATCCTCACACAGGGGATATTAGCGTTCACTCACAAAATAGGTTTTCACAGGTTCACCCAAAACCTTTACAATTGTGTCTTTGTCTGTGGGCTTACACAATAAAAAAAAACCCCACTTCTGAGTTTTCCTGGCTCTCCTCAGATAACCAATACAACAAGATTTTTCTGGCAAATCTTGAAAGAAACCAAAACAGAAAGAATTTTACAATTAAACGTAAAATACCTGATTAACTCCTTCGTTGTAGCAGCCCGGTAGAACCAAATCAGAGTAAATGATTGAATGTTCAAGTTCAATGTCCAGTACTCAATTACAATGGTTCTAGTTCTAATAGATTTTAAATTAGACCAAATAGGGCTTGTCTTAATTGATTTTGATTCCAAAGAAAGGGAATAACAATTCCTCTTATCAAATTAGATTGGAATAGCAGAAATAAAATCAATTAAATAAAGCTAAAGAAAGAGAGTATAAAATAAGCACACTTAGCTTAGATGGAGCACAAAATTACTTCTCAGAAGTTTGACAAAGATTGGCTTGAATGGATTAATTGATTGCCTTTATTCTTCTGAGTTTCATGCTCTATTTATAGGTGAGCAGATCGCATCTTCGACTGGTCTAAGGAGCTCTTCGACTAGTCGAAGAAATAACAGATTTGAAAAAAATCGGGCGCGATAAGCTTTGACCGTTCTACGACTGGTCGAAGGCCTCCTTCGACTGGTCATAGGTCAACTTCGACTGGTCGAAGGTCTCCTTCGACTGGTCGAAGACCTTGTAAATTATCGCTGGACTTTGAATCGAAGATTTACGACTGGTTGTAGAAGCAGTCGACACTGTTCCTTCGACTGGTCGAAGACCTCCTTCGACTGGTCGAAGCCTAACAGAATTTATCCGAATTTTGTAACAAACTTACGACTGATCATGGAATTTCTTAGGACTGGTCGAAGCAAAGCTAGGACTAGTCGAAGAAAGCCTAGGACAAGTCCCCGAACTGCCCAAACACAAGTGTCATATACATATGACTTATGTATCCAAAATGGCCTACTTCTAAGGTCAACCTATGGTCATTCGAACCCCAATCAATAAGTAAGGACATTGAAAACATTAGGAACAAGTGACCTAGAAGTTTAAGTCTTGAAGTCTTGATGTAGCTCAACCTCGAAAGTGACTTGAGTTCTATACGAACTACTTTATACTCTTCTTGAAGTCTTGTATTCTTGAGTCTTGTCTTGAGAGCAATACTTGAAGTCAAGGTTGATCTTTGTACTTGTAATCTTTGCTTGTTGTGAGCTTTTCTTGTTTATGAATGTTGATCTTTAGAAAGAGCTTCACTAATGCAAGTTATATAACAGTGTTTTTGTCACCACTAATTTGACAACTACAGGGATATAAAATATAGCACTTACAGTGTGGCAGCAATCAAGTCAGTCATAAATCATTAACTGACATTGAAAGCGTTGAAAACCATAACCGAAGCGTTTATAGTCCACACCTTTCCTCGGTACGCCCGTCACGAACTCGGTTCGTACACAACGTCTCCGTCTACAACACAATGGCTACCTAAACATTGAAATAGGTTAGCTATTTCACCGATTCCTCTATTTGGATTCCTAAAATGAGATTAGGGTTAGGATTTTTTACTCAAATCGAAGCTAGAATCGACGATGTAGCGATGGTGGGGTGGTGATTCAACACGAGGAGCAATGGGAATGAATCCCAGTAACGATCTCCCGAACTCTCTCTCTTCTCCTCACTCTTTTCTTCTCTTTTCTCTCTTCTCTCTCCTAGGGTTAGGAAAATTCGTATGGAATGAGAGAGGGGTGGTTTAAGGGCTATATATAGGTTCAGAAGTGGTGTAAATGGCCCCAGGGCCATGATATACTTAGGTTATAGCTAAAGGGTGTTCGTTTCTAGCAAACGAAGTTCATCTGTAGGTCCATTGCTCCCATATGGTCTGGGAAAAGTTCCTCGACAATGGATCTACGCCAGGTTAAGATTTCGGTCAGATTGGATTAGTAGATCGATCGTGAAGGACCCGTTTCAGTTCAACGGTCATCATCACTCGATCAAGGCCACAAGTATACTGACATGTGCAGGGAAATTTCCCTGATCCACGGGTATAGTTTGGTCAGAATTTGACGGTCTGAAGTCTTTAATTTCGCCTGCAAGTGAACAATCCAATTCACTTAAATCTGAATTCATTTTCTAAAGATATTCGTGTTTCTCACACACTTCGGTCCAGGCTCAAGTTGTGCATTTCTGGATATTTTTGGACTCGATTCCTGCAATGGTTATCAAGCCCAGTAAGATGGTCATAACCTTATAATTTCGCAGTCATCGGACTTTCGACGCGTGGTGTAAGTCCGATACGGAGTTTCAATGTGTTCTCGGGAACAACTGGGTTTTGAGACTGATCCTAGGTTTTTAGGAAATGTTAAGTTAGTGATTCTAATAGTTTTGGGTCTTGCAGTTCGTATAGAAAGTGGTTCAAGCTAATCCACCGATTAATTTAGTTTAGTACTTAATTAACTTTCATCCAATTTCCACAGAATTCGTTCCTTAGTGATTTCTGCCTGTGGTGATACTCGGGTCTTTGTACGGATTTTTTCCAGACATTACAATCTACCCCCCTTAAAGAAAAATTTCCTCCTCGAAATTAGTACCTTTTTATACTTCTCGAGAATCTAAGGGTAGTTCTTAAGGACCTTGGCTTCTGTTTCCCAAGTAGCCTCTTCCTCAGTGTGGTTAGTCCACAAAACTTTCACGAGCGGAATCACTTTGCTGCGTAACACTTGTTCCTTCCTATCAAGAATACGTGTTGGTCACAGTACATAAGTAGCATCTTCACTCAACTGTACCTGCTCCCATTTGATAATATGGGAAGGGTAAGGAACGTATTTCTTCAGCATTGATACATGAAATACGTTGTGCACACTTGTGAGTGGTGTGGGCAAAGAGAGACCGTATACCACCACACCCACTTGGTCTAGTATCTAGAATGGGCCAATGAATCTCGGCGTAAACTTCCCCTTCTTGCAGAACGAAGGACTCCCTTCATTGAGGAAACTTTAAGGAACACATGGTCCCCAACTTTAAACTCTAGCTGTCTCCGTCTGGTATCGGCGTAACTCTTTTGTTTGCTCTGTGCTGTAAGAAGTTGACGCCTGATAATGTTGATCTTTTCTGAGGTCGCCTATACCAAATCTAGGTTAATCAAACTCTTCTCACCAACCTCTGCCCAACAATACCGTGCTCGACATGGACGCCCATACAGTGCTTCGTAAGGAGCCATGCCAATGCTCGCTTAAAAGCTGTTGTTATAAGAGAACTCAGCATAAGGAAGACAGTCATCCTAACTGTCCTTGAAATCAAGCACACATGCCTGCAACATATCCTCTAACACCTGATTGACCCGTTCTGTCTGCCCATCCGTCTATGGGTGGAACATGGTACTGAACTTCAGTTGCACTCCCATTGCTTCCTGGATTTGAGTCCAGAAGATAGATGTGAATCGCGTGTCCTGATCCGACACGATCTCCATAGGCACTCCATGCAGACGTACTATCTCCTTGATGTACAGTCTGGCCAAATCGTCTACTAAGTTAGAAACTTTAATCGGGAGGAAGTGAGCAGATTTAGTCAATCGGTCCACAATCACCCAAATAGAGTCATGTCCCTTCCTTGTCTTCGGTAACCCGGAAATGAAATCCATAGAGATGAAATCCCATTTTCATTCAGCTATAGGCATGGGATGAAGTAAACCAGGAGGTCGGCGATGCTCGGCCTTGGCCTATTGGCACGTGAGACAACGGGACATAAAGTCTGCTATGTGGGCCTTCATGTTGTCCCACTAGTTCGAACATTTCATATCTCGATACATCTTCGTACTACCAGGATGCATTGCCATCTTCGAATTGTGAGCGGCTTTAAGAACTTCCTTTCTTAAGTCATGAAGGTTTGGGACGCATAGGTGGCCACAATAATGTAAACCACCATCTGACCCAACTCTCCATTCACCGTCTTCATCATCACTAACCCGTTTTCTCATCTCCACCAACCATTCGTCTTCCCTCTGAGCCACAACGATTTGGTCATCGATAAGTGGCCGTACACAAATATGTACAATGCTCTCGAACGGCTCCTCTACCATAAGTTTCTGCTCAAAGTCTCGCACGAATTCTACCATGTTCCATTCTTGTATCATTAGCAGAGCTGCAAATGCTATCGTCTTCTTACCGCTCAACGCGTCTGCCACAAGGTTGGCCTTGCCAGGATGGTAGGAGGCCTCAAACTTGAAGTCCTTCAAGATTCTCATCCATCGTTGTTGCCTCATATTTAGGCCTCTCTGCATGAATATGTACCTAAGGCTCTTGTGGTCGCAAAAGAGCTCGAACTCCTCTCCATAGAGGTAATGTATACAGAGCTTTAATGCAAAGATGATGACCGCCAATTTCAGGTCGTGCGTAGGGTAGTTCTCTTCGTGTTTCCTCAACTGTCGCGAAGCATAGGCAATCACTATGTCCTTCTGCATAAGAACACAACCCAAACCAATGCGAGAGGCATCAGTGTATATGGTATATCTGACCCCCTGATCTGGCAATACTAGCACGGGTGCAAACGTCAACCTATCCTTCAGTTCTTGAAAGGATGCTTTTGCCTTCTCATTCCAAGCAAACTTAAGATCCTTCCAAGTGAGCTGAGACAACGGTCTGGCTATCTTAGAAAAGTCCCTAATGAATCGACGATAGTAACCTGCCAGGCCGAGGAAACTTCTCACTTTAGTAACCGAACCGGACTGCTCCCAGTCATGAACTGCGGTCACCTTAGCAAGGTCCACAGCTATTCATTCCTTGGACACCACATGTCCCAGGAACTTGACATCTTCTTTCCAGAAGTCACACTTCTTGTACTGAGCAAATAACTGGTTCTTCCCAAGAGTATCAAAGACTGCTCGCAGGTGCTCTTCATGTTCTTTCCGACTTTTGGAGTATATTAGAATGTCGTTTATAAATACAATGATGAACCGGTATAGGTACGGCCCGAAACACCCAGTTCATAAGGTCTATGAACACGACCGGTGCGTTTGTGAGTCCAAACGACATCACAAGGAACTCGTAGTGCCCAAAGCTGGTTCTAAACGTTGTTTTCTGCACGTCCTCATCCCTGACACACAACTGGTGATACCCTGACTGTAAGTCAATCTTTGAAAAATATTGTGCCTCTTTCAACTGGTCGAACAGATCACCAATACTGGGCAGAGGATACTTGTTCTTCACTGTCACTTGGTTCAGCCTACGATAATCAATACACAATCGCAGTGATCCATCCTTCTTCTTCACAAACAACACGGGTGCTCCCCAATGAGATACACTCGGTCGTATGAAGCCTGCATCCAAAAAATCATCGATCTGTCTCCTCAGTTCCTTCATCTCACATGGAGGCATGCGATACGTCAGTAGAGATATAGGTGTCACACCAGGCATTAGGTTGATGGTAAAATCGATCTCGCGCTGAGGAGATAATCCAGGTATCTTTCTGAACACGTCCATGAAATCCTGGACTACTGGCATGTTCCCAAGTGTCTGACCATCAACATTCTCTAGCAAGGTACCATAACAACTAATGTGGTAGTACCAACTGACCTGAACTGGGAAAGTAAAGGTCATGCCCTTAAGTCCATGGGCTGTCACCACTCTAGTATCGCAATCGATCTCTGCCTTCATCTTGGTGAGGCAATCCATACCGAGGATGACATCGTAATGACACAGCGGGGTGATGATCAGGTTAACGAGTACTGTTCTGCTTCCTAAGTCTATCTTGCAACCCTTACAAATCTTGGTAGTGTCTGAGAAGGTCCCTGTGGTGGTAAGGAGTCTCATCCCAACTATAGGAGTACTTTCCAATACTAGTCGCTTGACTGCTGCGCATGATATTATTAAAATAGTGGACCCGGTGTCCACCAATAGGAAGACTGATATACCTTGGATATGTGTTGTGACTTCGAAAGCCAATGGTACTGCAGTTGTTGTCTTGGATGCCTCATCTACAAGTGAGTGCACACGAGCTTATTGAGGACGATTCAACTGCACTGCCATAAGTCATTGAGGTGGCCTAAATCGAGGTGTGGGTGGCCGGTAAGATGGCTGTGCAGGCGGCGCTGATCGTAGAGGTGGAGTTGAGATAGGTTGCGGCATCTAACGGTTAATCTTCTAAGGAGGGGCGAAGCCATTGTCCCTCATCCTGGTAAAGCAATGAGTGTCAGAATGGCCCAACCTCTTGCAGTAGGTGCACCACACATCTGATCGCCTCAGCTGGGTCGATGGAGTCGTAAGTCTGGGAGGCGAATCTGCACGTGGCCTCTTACCGAGGAATGGTCTGCTTGGAAATAAGGTCGTGGTCTCAAACCCATGGGTGCACGTGTACAGAATAGTCTGTCCCCATCCTGCTCAGCTCGCAGGGACATGTTCACTAGCTCAGCATAGTTGGGAATGCTAGCGCAACACATCTTCGTGCGGATATAGGGCCGCAGACCATCTGAGAAACGCCACATCTTCATCGACTCATTCGTTAGGATCAGAGGAGTGTATCTGGCTAGCTCCATAAACTTGTTCTTATATTCCGACACGGTCATCCCTCCCTGTCGGAGGTGAAGAAACTCTCCCTCCTTTTCATTACGGTAAGTGAGGGGGAAGTACTTCCCATGGAAGCGGGTCTCGAAAGCTTCCCACATCCATACGTACCCAACAGCAACTGTCCGTAGGATGTTGTCCCACCATAGACTAGTCTTCTTCTCAAACATATATGTGACCAACTCAACCTGCTCTGCCTTAGTGCCGTGCAGCGGCTTCAACATCTTAGAGATGCTGTCAAGCCAGTACTCGGCCTCCTCGGGTCTATGAGTACCCGCAAAAGTGGGAGGTCGGAAGCACTGAAATCATTCAAATAAACCACTGGCATTTATGTTTCCAACAGGGTGCACAGGTGGTGCAGGCAGGACAATGTTCATGTTCTGGGCAAGGGCCCCTACGATCGTGGTCCAAATTTGCTGTTGTTGCTGCATCAGGACATCATCTGCTCTAGCCTATCAGGAGGAGAAGCCGCCTGAGGCATGTGTGGCGTCGAGGTAGACGCATGGTTCTGTTGTGGAATCGGTGGTGCAAAAGGTGTTGGCCCATTTGTGGGGCCAGTGGCCGACTGAAAATCTGGCATAGTCTCGTGATTCGAGCCCAAACTGGGGTCTATATGGCTATCGCTTAGGGGAGGTGCCTTGTCACTCGATTCGCCAAGTGCAAGACGTGCCATACTCCGAGTGGCCGTAGGTGGCATTCCCTATATACAATATAAGGTGCAACATGTGTGAGATTTAGAACAAGGTTACTTAATTTTGCCAAAATTTTCACACAGTCCATAACAAAAGAAGCCTCATGCATTTCATTTAACCAAAATTGTCACAATACATGAGATGTAGTCTTACATGGATCGTGACAGAAGATCCATGTGAGCTAATCTAACAAAGCTTTAAACACTAAAACACACCAACAACTTAACTACATATTATTAAGCCTATCAAGGCTATCACATAGAAAGCAAGAAAACAAGGAAAACCCAAAGACGTCTACAACATAAGACTAGTCGTCCGACTTTGGTGATGATGGAGGAGCACCCTTGTCCTATATGCAGCACAGGAGGGTCTTCAGAGTGCGGGAAATCTTCTTGAACTTCTGTTTCATATAGGCCTTATTCTCTTCAAGCTCTTGTTTCACTTCAGCCTGGGTCTCTCTGACCTCCTGTTTCAGGGCAGCCTGGCTCTCCTCGATCTGAGCCAAGCGGGCTTCTAAGGCAACCCGATCACAGTGTTGCTCATGTGTAACAGGAGGAGGACCCCCATCAGAGCCTTGGGCTTCCTCCTCATCCTCACTGCTTTCTTCCCCATTTCCTTCCTTTTCACCGTCTTCCTCATCTTCACTCTCTTCTTCCTCTTCACTTTCTTCCTCTATCTCATCTCCATACGCATCAAGACGGCCTTTCCGTTGTCGCTGGCCTATGCCCATGTTGTTGAGTGTAGTGTCATTAATGAAGTGGATCAGCGCAAGCTCATCCGCATTAAGTCTGTAGTCAAACTCACGAGCGATCTTGCATACAAGTCGGCCGAATGAGAGTGAAATATTCATCCTAACGGAGCGTGCGGTCTAGACTATGTGTAGTAGTACGTACGTAGGCAGACACAACTTATCTCCCTGCCCAGCTCTGTATAGGAAGTCCACTATCAAATGTGTGCATTTGGTGCGATTGCTCCACCTAGGATACACATTGTATGTGAATATGTGGTGGAGTAGGCGGAAGTCATGAGTCTTCTCGGTCGCTGGGAGGCAATTGCCTCGCTTCAACTGAATAGTCGGCCATAAAGAAACCACGTGCGGCGATCTCTTTCTCGTACACTATTGAGATGTGATTTACTAGCATGCACCTCGCCATGTGGAATCCCCATAATTCATGCTATCACACCAATATCGATAGTGGCATCTCGCCTTCCTACAGGGATAGTAAACTGTAGAGGCTCCAGAGTGGATCCCGTATGTGGGCGTAGAAGGCTCAGACAATGCTCTCACACGCACGTGACTAGCCTTCAAATATGGGACCTCACCCGATGTCCAACAGGAGGTTCATCATCGGATAAAGCCTAAATAGTCTTTCGTCAAAATGTTCTTCAAAGACAACTTTACGACCTTGAAACGTACCATGTCCGACGCCCAACGGTAGAGCTCTTTCGAGAGGAATTTGGGGATCGAGATCCCGCTTCGTCCTTCGCTCCCGCTCAATGCTAGCGCTAGCCTCGGCGCTTGTCTGTTTCTTCGAACGGGTAGGGTGGCTAGGCCCGGCTTCATCTGCGGGAGCCCTCTTCTTTCCCATAAGGGAGAGGAGTATGGAAAGGGAAAAGATAGCAACCACTATCTCAAAAAGAGCCATGAGAGTAAAGCAAGATTGAAGGATAAGATGGGTTGGTGGATTTTGAGGTTCATGAGACACAAAGGTGGGTTTGTGTACTCAAAAGAGAAGAAATAAAGAGGATTGAAGGTATTAGGAGATGGGTTTGAGAGAATGGTGGAGGCGGGTGCAAGAAAAGGAAGAAGATGAAGTTTGTGAAGTATGGAAGAGAGATTTGAAAGAGAAATTGCAAGTTTGGAGGGGTTCGAGAGTTAGGGATGGGGTGAAATGAGCAAAGGAGGGTAAAAGGACCCTAAATAGGGTGGACCCACATGCAAACAGGCCCCACATGTGTGTGGGATGGGCGGCGGGCCGCCTGACCCGTGAGCCCGGCGTGGCCCGCTGGACCCGACTGCGATGTGCCGCGGTCGGCAGGACCGTGGGCGGTGTCTCCGCCTGAGGGCAGTGGCCTCCCCCCTAGGGTTCTGAAAATGTGTGGGACCCCCTTAGGTCCCACTGTTTCATGTCATTTGGGCCCCTACGCTCGTTTGAGGTGGTTTCGGGTTCCATCTCACTCGTATTTCAGTTTTTCAGCGTGTTTTGAGAGTGGGATTCGCCGAATTATCTTCCCAACCCGTCGATGGACGGTCTAGCAAGAGATGGGGATCATTTCACATGATCTTATACACATACGGGGTGGGTTTCAACTGTCAGTTTCACCCGTCAGTGAAACTTGGAATTCTACGTTCTTTTTTACATTTTATCGCCCCCACCTAAGTCAAAGTACGTCAGTGTGCATTGTGTTACCATAACCCAGGTCCAGTTTAATCCAAATCATGATCTGATACCAACTTGTAACGCCCCGAAAATCGGGGGTTGAGCAGAAGCTCAACTCCCGAGTTCCAACGCATCACTTATGCAACATAGATAATGATGTTTAAATGTTGTCCATATTTGTGCATTAAACATGAGTGGGATTATACTAAAACAGAATATCATACTGTAAGCCCGTGTCTTAGTCCGTACCCGTCCGTAGGCTTCCGCAATCGTACAGGTCGAATTCCGGCAACCTTCGACCTTTATTCGACGTTTGCACGCGATCGTAAGCCGAGTCCTGTCAACCCGAGTCGACTCAACCAGAGACTTGTACCCTAGCGACCGCGCCGTTGCCGCGGTTTTGTTGTCGCGTCTCGCACACCGAGGCAATACCCAGGCCAAGAGATGTGGGCCTGCGTTCGGTTCGAGGAAAACGTCGTGAGTACGAATTACGAGAGAATCTCTACAACTTGTTACATATATCAACCCATCAACCAATCACCTCAACCAAGTACACCATCACCTCACACCCTTCCCCAAGCAACCCCCAAAGTCAAAAAGGTTCTTACACACCCATACTTTTCTTACACCATCTACCACAAAAGTCAAAAAGTCTCTTACACATCCATCACCATCACATCCATCACCCATCTCTCTCTCTCTCTCTCTCTCTCTCTCTCTCTCTTTACAACCCTCACTCTCTCATTTTTTCAAACCCATTTCCAAGTAACCAAAATATCATACGTCCAAGCCCTTTCTAAACTCCAAGTGAACTTTGTGTGTGGCCCACTTCCTACTCTCTCATCTCCCATCTCAACCATCCAAACTCCATCTCCTACATTAAGATCGAAGCTAAGGAGCAAAGGAAGCCTAGGGAGCAAGAAGGAACGGTGGGTGATCTTGGATCTCCACTTATTTATTTTGTTTGTGATTTAAGGGCCCACTTGTGGTGGGACCCACATTGATGTAGGCTTTGTGTCAAAGAGGGGCCCATAGTGATAGGGCCCCTCCATCCTCGCCGCTCTCTCTCTCTCTCTCTCTCTCTCTCTCATGTGTTGTGGACCCCACTATGATGTATGATCCACGCCGTCCCATCCGTAGGGCCCACCTTGCTGACCATCTTTGGGTGGGCCTAGATGTAGGAGAAACACAAATATCAGATGGATACAAATCTGGTGGGCCACGTCCAAGTGGAACCCATATGATGCCTATGTTGTATCCGCAGTCCAGTGTCTAGGGACGCCGGACGTGCACCACAATGGTGTATGGCCGATAGTGGGGCGGGCTAACAGTGGAGTGTGGAATGACAGTGGGTGTACTGACAGTGTGGGCTGACAGTGGGGTCCATGGGACCCATCCACGCCCTCCATCCCTTCTATGGGCCCCACCATGGTGTATGTGTTTGATCCAAACCGTCCACTGTCTCTGGGCGGTGGAACCACGTCTGTGTGGGACCCTCCTTGATAGGTATCCACGCCCAGATCCATAGCTCCAGTGGTAGGCTGAGTGAAAGATACCTCATTTCAATGTTGAGGTCTTGGTAGTGACTCCCTACTGGGAGTGGCTAACGGTGAAGTGCAACTGATAATGTAGTGTGTGCCAGCGGTGGAGGTCCGTGGGACCCATCCACGCCATCCACTCTATCAGGTGGGCCGCACTGTGCTGCATGTTCAATCTCCACCTTCCCTGGACGGTGGGACCCACCCCATGTGTGGGGCCCACCTTGATGCATGAGACTATCCAGGTCGTCTAAGGGCCTGGACGTCAGCATATATGCATTTATATTATATATTTATATCTTATATATATTATATATTTTATATATTATATTATATATATAAGGTGGTGGGCCCTACATGGGACCCACCCACGTGTGATGTATGCATGTCCAGGCCATCCACGGCCATGACGTGGTTGGGGTATTATATATAATACAATATATTATATTTTATTAATATATATAATATAATATAATATATATTATATTATAATATAATATACTTCTCACAGATGTTGTGGTGGGCCCTACATGGAACCCATCTCTCTCTTTTAATGTAGAAAAGCTGCATGTACAGCAGCTGACATTTTTATGTATTAAATATATATATATATATATATATATATATATATATATATATATATATATATATTTCATATTACATAAGGGTGGGCCCTACGTGGGACCCACCTTTGCCTCTTTAAGATAGCACAACAACTCTCTCTCTCTCTCTCTCTCTCTCTCTCTCTCTCTCTCTCTCTCTCTCTCTCTCTCTCTCTCTCTCTCCCTCTCTTAACGTCAACCAGTCCTACAGGTACCACATGATGTAGTGTCTTATTTACACCGTCCACAGTTTGGATAGTGGGTCCCACCATGATGCATGTGTTGCATCCATACCGTCCAACCATTTATGAGATCATTTTATGGCATGGGAAAATGAGTAAATCAGATCTAAGGTTCAAGTGGACCCCACCATTTAAATAGTGGGTTGTGGCATCCACCGTTCGAACTTCTAAGGGCCATGGTAGTTCCCAATTAAGCTGATATTGTTTTCACTTCATTTATCTTTATGTTAACCAATGAATAGGTCGGATCTCAAATATACATAAGGGTGGGCCCAATTGGATACACATGAGGCCCATCGATGCGGCCTATTTGATGTACATGAAGCCCGTTGGTGCGGCCCACATAATGCAGCCCATGTGATGTGGCCCGCTTGACATAAGAGGCCTGTTGAGATGTATTCGAGGCCATGGTGCGAGGCCCACCTGTTGTGTGTATTCGATGCCCGATGTGATGTATGTTAGCCCGTATGACGTGGCCTATGTAACGTAAATAAGGCCCATCATGATTGTACATGAGGTCATGGGCCCACTATATGTTTGGCCCTATGTAGGCCACTCCTTAGGAGTAATGTTGGTTAGATGTCCACATTAATGGGCAATGATTGTTGGATGTCCACTTTGTGACCTTCCCTTAGGCCTTGTTAGGCCCATTCTCATCATTCCCTTAGTGGGTTAACCCAAATAAGTGGGCCCCATTCGCCGTAGACGGATGACTCCATGTTATCGGATTTGATAAAACCATGGTCGAGTGCCGATCTTTATACTGTGGTTGATCGGCTAATCATATATGGACCCCGCCTTGTTTATATATGCTGATTATCGGTGCCAATTATCGATGCTGATTATCGGTGCCGATTATCGAGGCCGACGCCAGTTATTGATACCGATTATGAGTATGTGACAACATAATATCATGATACATGCCCATGCGCATCATCTGTATGCTTGTGATAAGATGAGTGATTGATCATAACCCATGCCATTGGGCAGATTGTTATGGACTCCCTGGTAAGGGAAGTTGCCCGCACGAGCGTGTGGTACGCACATGTTTGTTGTATGACTGGATTGCGTGATTCATGAATCTTGCATTGTATGACATGTATACTGTATGCCCTAGCGACATCATGGTCATAGCTTCCACAGGCATATCGTGGTTGGCAGGATTGGATACCGAAAATCTTGTTCTACATGGGGTGTTATACATACCCCTGGGTGAAAGTCCCTAAACCTTATGGTATCAGGAGGTTGCTCCAATGTCTAGACCAAGTGGACGCATGAGCGCCGAGTGCCAATTACCAGGAAGCCGCGCTTTCCACTGTGTCGTGGTCGGTTGAAAAGGGGTACAGCCTTCCCCGCCAGAGAGGAGGGGGCAAAGCTAGGCTGAGTTTGACCAGCTCGAGGAATGGGTCCGCTATCGACGAGCCGAGCCCGATATTGGTAGGCGGATAGTGAGGTCTCTTCCACTTACCTTATTGTGCGCGATGGGGCAGCAATCTGGTTTGGAGTGTACTAGCCCCCGGTGATATTCCAGAGTTGAGCTGTATTGATATGTGGATTTAGATGAGGATTCGTATGCTTGAGTTGCATCTTGCATTGCATGACCTTGGTACGGCCGACATTATTCATGCCTTGCATCGCATAGCCTTGGTACGGCTAATGGTATTTATGGATTAATATATATAATATAATATATATATATTATATTATAATATAATATACTTCTCACAGATGTTGTGATGGGCCCTACGTGGAACCCATCTCTCTCTTTTAATGTAGAAAAGCTGCATGTATAACAGCTGACATTGTTATGTATTAAATATATATATTTCATATTACATAATGGTGGGCCTTACGTGGGACCCACCTCTGCCTCTTTAAGGCAGCATAACTACTCTCTCTCTCTCTCTCTCTCTCTCTCTCTCTCTCTCTCTCTCTCTCTCTCTCTCTCTCTCTCTCTCTCTCTCTCCCTCTCGTAACGTCAACCAGTCCTATAGGTCCCACATGATGTACGTGTCTTATTTACACTGTCCACGGTTTGGATAGTGGGGCCCACCATGATGCATGTGTTGCATCCATACCGTCCAACCATTTATGAGATCATTTTACGGCATGAGAAAATGAGTAAATTAGATCTAAAGTTCAAGTGGACCCCACCATTTAAATAGTGGGCCGTGGCATCCACCGTTCGAACTTCTAAAGGTCATGGTAGTTCCCAATTAAGCTGATTTTGTTTTCACTTCATTTATCTTTATGTTAACCTATGAATAGGTCGGATCTCAAATATACATAAGGGTGGGCCCTATTGGATACACATGGGGCCCATCGGTGCGGCCTATTTGATGTACATGAAACTCGTTGGTGTGGCCCACATAATGCGGCCCATGTGATGTGGCCCGCTTAATATAAGAGGCCCGTTGAGATGTATTTGAGGCCCTAGTGCGTGGCGCACCTGTTGTGTGTATTCGAGGCCCGATGTGATGTATGTTGGCCCGTATGACGTGGCCTATGTAACATAAATGAGGCCCATCATGATTGTACATGAGGCCATGGGCCCACTATATGTTTGGCCCTATGTAGGCCACTCCTTGGGAGCAATGTTGGTTAGATGTACACATTGATGGGTAATGATGGTTGGATGTCCACATTATGACTTTCCTTAGGCCTTGTTAGGCCCATTCTCATCATTCCCTTAGTGGGTTAACCCAAATAAGTGGGCTCCATTCGCCATAGACAGATGACTCCATGTTATCGGATTTGATATAACCACAACCGAGTGCCGATCTTTATACTGTGGTTGATCGGCTGATCATCGATGGACCCCGCCTTGTTTATTTATGCTGATTGTCAATACCGATTATTGGTGCCAATTATCGAGGCTGACGTCGATTATCGATGTTAATTATCGGTGTCGATTATCGAGGCCAACGCCGGTTATCGATACCGATTATGAGTATGTGACAATATAACATCATGATACATGCTCATATGCATCATCTGTATGCTTGTGATGAGATGAGTGATTGATCATAGCACATGTCATTGGGCAGATTGTTATGGACTCCCTGGTAAAGGAAGTTACCCGCACGAGCGCGCGGTACGCACATATTTGTTGTATGACTGGTTGCGTGATTCATGCATCTTGCATTGTAGACATGTATACTATACGCCCTAGCGACATCAGGGCCATAACCTCCACAGGCACATTGTAGTTGGCAGGATTAGATATCGAAAATCTTGTTCTACATGGGGTGCTATAGATACTCCTAGGTGAATGTCCCTAAACCCTTATGGTACCAGGAGGTTGCTCCAACGTCTAGACCGAGTGGACGCATGGGCGCTGAGTACCGATAACCAGGAGGCCGCGCTTTCCACTGTGTCGTGGTTGGTTGGAAGGGGGTGTGGCCTTACCCGCCTTAGAGGAGGGGGCAAAGCTAGGCTGAGTTTGACCAGCTGGAGAAATGGGTCCACTATCGACGAGCCGAGCCCGATATTGGCAGGCGGATAGTGAGGTCTCTTCCACTTACCTTATTGCGCGCGATGATGCGACAATCTGGTTTGGAGTGTACTAGACCCTGGTGATATTCCAGAGTTGAGCTGTATTGATATGTGGACTTATATGAGGATTCGTATGCTTGAGTTGCATTTTGCATCGCATGACCTTGGTACGGCCGACATCATTCATGCCTTGCATCGCATAGCCATGGTACGTCTAATGGTATTAATGGATTCATCGGCATGTTCCGCATTACTCTGATACTGCATAACTGTATTACTACCTTGCGCACACACTCTCACCCTAAGCTTTGCATAAGCTTATGCACGACCATTGCATACAGGTGATATTGGGCCGTAGCAGCGCTGAGGCAGGAGCGCATAACAGATCATCTTGGAGTTTTTTGTCCATTATCATTGTATTTCCCTTTATGCTCATTGTACTTACAACGTTTTTTTATTATAATAGAAATGTGATGGAGTTTTTGGTTATTGTTTGTGGGTTATGCCTTTGATTATGCTTACTACGAATCAAACTGATGTTGAAAATCCTCCTCGTAGCATCCCAGGATTAGAACCTGGCAAATGGGCGCTGGGAGCCGAGAATGGGGTTCTACGGAGGCTGTCGACACCGAATTAGGCGATCGAAAATTTTGTGAGTCCAGTTTCTGAGTTTGGGGCATGACACATACTCCAGAGATAATTAAGTTAAGTAAACGGAAGACTGAGATAGCTATATAATGTATGTAAGTGTTTCTCAATCTCTAGAGTATGAGTATGTTACCAGGCTGAATATATACATATGTCGATCCAAAATTTACAAAATACAAAAATGTAAAGGTCCAACTAATCCTTATAGTCCCTGTAATCCCATCGATCAGTACATGGTCTAAATAGACCCGCCTGATAGCTGAACGTGGGAGAATTCTTCCTCCACGTCTATGAAATCCCAATCAGCAGCATAGACATCATTGCCACCTGCATCTACAATAGAGTCTAGTTAGTGTTTTAAAACACCGTCCCAGAGTGGGAGTGAGTGATCAACTCAGTGGTACTATAAGGTAAAGGTTAACATGTTGTCAATTCAGTCAAGCAGTAATGATAAAGTAATACAACAAATATTCCCCAACTACTCTGGTTAATGCAAGGATGATATGTGGTAATGATGCATGCCCTCGCCTGCACTCCCTCAGCGACACCTTCTCACGGTCGCACATGCTACTCCCACTGTGCCTTCATCGCCTAAGCACATGCAGTGCGGTGCATGATCGTGTTAGCCAAGTACTTGACTAGGCCTATTCATACAATAGATTTAGGAAGCTAAGGTACCTCCTTTTATATCACTTACCCAAATGATGATCCATCTAGGGTCGTCAACCCTAGTTAATCATATATGATAGGCAAGTTATAGGGAAACATCACCCCTAATTCAAAAGCAGTGGATAGGCAAGTTTAGGTCGCTAAGGAGAGGCTCGTCACCTCAGTGTAGGCCTAGTTTATACTCAAGGTCACTACGGAAAGGCTCGTCACTTTAGTGTAGGCTGACAACTCGAATACAGTGTCCTATACCACCGTATTTGGCTCACGAGTTTGGGTTTCTCACTGGACACAACGGGGAGGCTCGTCACCCCAGCATAGGTAGACAACTCAACCACGGTGTCTCATACCACCATGCCCGGCTCATAAGTCTTAGCGGATTATGTTACCATGGTTGAAACGGGCTTTACATTGGTAAGTGGTACCTTAGATTCAAGCAATAG
This sequence comes from Magnolia officinalis, assembly GCA_021015155.1. Classification (NCBI taxonomy): domain Eukaryota; kingdom Viridiplantae; phylum Streptophyta; class Magnoliopsida; order Magnoliales; family Magnoliaceae; genus Magnolia; species Magnolia officinalis. The sequence continues at coordinate 47,184,927 of JAJHSJ010000001.1, forward strand.
CGTCCATACATGGTAAACACACAATAGGTCAATCGGGTTATTTGACAAGTTTGATTAGTACGAGCGCACGCTGAACAATCGACATGGAGCACGTAAGCACTTCATGTGGTCTAACCATTGTCGACAATCATCGTACGACTCAGATTCATCGAACGTATCCGTTGTGGCGAAACTAGTTCAACCACTTGATCGGAAACCGTTACCGATTGCCTGGACTACGTATTAGTCCCAATCATACTCATATACAATAGGCATTCATATGTGATAGTCAAAACAGCATTTAACAACCAATTCAAATATAAATCTCATTTAAGCATTTTAGCAAACACATAGTAAACATATTATCATACATATGTATTTCGTACATAAATCACGTAGTTGAATTTAAATTACATGAAGGAATCCATTCATATAGCTAAGGTAGTCAAGAATATTATCTCAACACTCTTATTAAATGCATTTCATCAACAATTACTCATTCAGACATTTTATCAAACACTTAGACTACATATTTCAACATACATGAAATAATTTAGTTAAAACATATATGAGGGCAAATCCTTTCACAAAGGAGTTGTCACACATACAATAGTCACGTATTCTAGATTAATAGTCATGGCAAACACCAGTCATGATTTTACTTTCATTCAAACATTTCAACAAACACATGGAATGCATTATATTTTAACATAGTTCATATATGTGTAATACATGGAAAACGTTGTATCTAAGTACATGTGGCAGCAATCAAGTCAGTCATAAATCATTAACTGACATTGAAAGCCTTGAAAACTATAACTAATTGTTTACAGTCCGCACCTTTCGTCGGTACGCCCGTCACGAACTCGGTTCGTACACAACGTCTCCGTCTACAACACAATGGCTACCTAAACATTAAAATAGGTTATCTATTTCACCGATTCTTCTATGTGGATTCCTAAAATGAGATTAGGGTTAGGATTTCTTACCCAAATCGAAGTTAGAATCGACGGTATAGCGATGGTGGGGTGGTGATTCAACACGAGGAGCAGTGGGAATGAATCCCAGTAACGATCTCCTGAACTCTCTCTTTTCTCCTCACTCTTTTCTCCTCTTTTCTCTCTTCTCTCTCCTAGGGTTAGGAAAATTCGTATGGAATGAGAAAGGGGTGGTTTAAGGGCTATATATAGGTTCAGAAGTGGTGTAAATAGACTTAGGGCCATGGTATACTTAGATTATAGCCAAAGGGTGTTCGTTTTGGGCAAACGGAGCTCATCCGGAGGTCCATTGCTCGTATACGGTTTGGAAAAAGTTCCCTGACAATGGATCTGTGCCAGGTTAAGATTTCGGTCAGATCGGATTAGTGGATCGATCGTGGATGACCCGTTTCAGTTCAACAGTCGTCGTTACTCGATCAGGGCTACAAGTATACTGACATGTGCAAGGAAATTTCCCTGATCCACAGGTATAGTTTGGTCAGAATCTAACAGTCTAAAGTCTTTAATTTTACCCCCAAGCAAACGGTCCAATTCACTTAAATCTGAGTTCGTTTTCTAAAGATATTCGCGTTTCTCACACACTTCGCTCCAGGCTCAAGTTGTGCGTTTCTGGATATTATTTGGACTCAATTCCCGCGATGGTTGACAAGCCCAGTAAGGTGGTCATAACTTTATAGTTTCGCAGTCATCGGACTTTCGACACGCGGTCCAGGTCTGATACAGAGTTTCAATGTGTTCCTAGGAACAACTGGGTTTTGAGACTGATCCTAGGTTTTTAAAAAATGTTAAGTTAGTGATTTTAATAGTTTTGGGTCTTGCAGTTCATATAGAAAGTGGTTCGAGCTAATCCACCAATTAATTTAGTTTAGTACTTAATTAATTTTCACCCAATTTCCACAGAATTCATTCCTGAGTGATTTCTGCCTGGGGTGATACTCGGGTCTTTGTACGGATTTTTCTGAGACGTTACAGTAATTTCTACTGTTCACCATCATTTCCTGGGCATGGTAAGGTGATGGAATCCCTTCCAATCCTCATAATCCTCATCCATTGAGAATTTGGTCAATGAAAGTTTAGATTTGATTCAATTGCTATATTTTCCAATTAGATAGGATAGTGTTGACACTCGAATATTGCATATTTTCCCCCATTTTTATCTTGGTTTTACAAACATGATTGGGTTTAATGGTATATTTTATATTTGTTTGTGTTACAAGGTGAGTTTAAGAGCTTGGATTGAAAAGAATTCTAAAAAGCATGGATTTAATGCTCAAGAATTGCCAAGGCATAGAATGGATCTTTGGAGACCAAGATTGAAGATTTTAAGACCCCAAGATCCAAGTAAACCAAGTGGAGAAGGAAGGAAGTTGAAAGAACAGAATACTGAAATTCAATTCATTGTCTGTGTCATTGACCACTGTTCGATGACATCGAAGCCAACGCTCGATGACATCTAATTTTTATATGAAAATCAAGTTGGTCGTTGAACATATGGGGTGCAGTTTTCAATTACTCGAAGCTTCTCTCGATGACATCGAGTAGTTGCTCAATGACATCGAAGTCTGTTCGATGGAATCAAATTTTCTGAAGAATTATGAAGCAACTCGTTGAACTATTTTGGACACTTTTTCGATTACTCGAAGACATGTTCGATGACTCGAAGCTTCGCTCGATGACATCAAAGGAAGGTTCGATGACACAAAGACTTACGTAGTGTGAAAGAAGAAAAGGCGGGCTTTCCGGATTTAAATCCCTTCGATGACATCGAAGGCTATTCGATGACATCAAAAGCGTAACGCAGAGTTATGCGGACTGCGTAAATTTGATACGATTTTGCGATTTTGTGGAAAGTAGCCTATAAATATGGGTTTCCTAATCCTTTTTAGGATATCTAGAGTTTTGAGGAGCAGAGCAAAGGTGTGGAGCCATCATCCAAGAGTTTCTTCTTCTCTTCTTCTTAGTTTTTAATGCTTTCTTTAAGGATTTTAGATCCAATCATGTCTATGGTTGGCTAAATCCATGATCTAGGGCTAAGGGGTGAAGCTTGTAGTGTGATTGGGATGTTTTCTTTTTCATTCTTGTTCTTGTTGAACTTCTTTGATTCTAATTTGATATTTAAGGAATACTTTTAGTTTTTAATGGTTTGTTGTAACTAAAATTACAATAGATCTGCAATAGCTTTGAGTATCTTCTTTTCCTGATTTGAGGTTGTGAAGATAGTAAATCCTGTTGTTCACCATCGTCCCCTGGGCATGGTAGGGTGATGGAATCTCTTCTAACCTTCACAATTCTTTTATATTAGGTTCTGGGATTGGTTTATCATGTTGTCTTCCATTGTCTCCTGGGCATGGTTAGATGATGGAATCACTTTCAATCCTCATAACTCTCATCCATTGAGAATTAGGTCAATGAAAGTTTAGATCTGATTTTATTGATATATCTTCCAATTGGATAGGATATTACTCCAATTCCAATTATGTTCCTTGACTCAAGTAAGGAAATATCCTGATAGTTGCAAGTGAATCCCTGGGCACCCTAGTTCATACTTTTAAATTCTTAAGTTTTTATTAAATTACTCACAATTACTTCCTTATATTCCTGATTTAGTTTTAGATCTTCTTCTAGTTTTGATTCTAGTTACTTTCAGAATACACACAAGATTACTCCCTGTGGATTTGACCTCGGTCTTACCGAGATTATTACTACATCGGGTCCCTACACTTGGGGTTGTGAACAAGTTTTTGGCGCCTTTGCCGGGGACTAATGGTTGCATTTTTCTGAGATTGATTAGTTTTGAAATTAGGTTAAGATTAGTTGTTGGTGTACAAAAAAATGTATGAAGTTTCTATCATACGATGAATGAAAAGATATCAGAGACAAGGAAGAAAGAAGAGAAAATAATAGAAGAAAGAAAAGGAAAATCATGAAGAGAAGAGAGACCAAAGGATGAAGAAGATGCAGGGATTCATGACTTTGTGCTGACCCGCGCAAAGGGGTGTTGTTGCGCGGGTCGACGTAAAACCCTGTTTTGGTTGTGCACCCTTACACAAAAGGCAGACTGATTAAGGAGTTGTGGTCTTTTGTGATGGACAGTACAACAGTGTAATGTTGTGCGGGTCTGTGCAAAGGGTGTGTAGTGTTGCGCGGATAGGCTCAAGTGACAATTTGGATATGCTGACATGGATGGCTGACATTCGATGAAAGGTGGGCCCACGGTACGGATTTCAATGGTTCGCACGTGTGGAGGCCCATAAATACCCCACTCTCCCTCTCATTTACGAACATCGAAGATTTTGGAGAAGACCAGAGCTTTGGAGAAGAAGAGAAGATTGAAAGTACTAAAGAAGGAAGGAAGGAAGGAAGGAGAAAGGGAGGGCTTCCCTCCAAGCCGTGCAACAGCATGTTGTTGCGCAACCATCAATGCTTGAGATGCCGAAATACTTCCGACATCTCTGGTCTAGCCTTCGCCGTCTGCAGTTTACCCTTTTGTGCAAGGATATGAGCTCGAGAAGGAGAGATCAAATGATTGAATCTGCACAACATTCCTCTTAATGGGATGATCACATAACAAGCCGAAATGCTGACGGATTTGATATCCATATTCGATATTCGAACTTCTACGATTTTTGTATTTCAATAATCTATCTTAGAATCAAGGGAAATTAAAGGATGTAAATGAACTCAGTATAAATAAATATGATGATTGTTCCCCATACACTCTCTCTGTTATGATCGAATAAGATAGTCTCCCAAATCGAATGCATTTGTTTCTTGTCGAAATAAAATGGCGACTCTGTTGGGGATTTCTATCTTATTTAAAAATAACATTGAGAAGGTTACGGGAACTTTTGTCATAGTTTGGCATCTTTTCGACGCCAAAATGGTGACTCTCAATGGGAATATCCTCCCCTTCATCTCTAAGATAAAATGTTTTATCACTTGGATACTAATTGCAATTTTATATTTTGTCTGAAGGTAAGAAGATAAAACCGCGAGTTACGATCGATGGCAAACCTAAACAAAGAAGAAAGTACCAGAGAAAGCAAAATCCGTTGTGATCAGGAGTAGGGAATTTTATGTAATAGACGGAATGATCTCTGTTTCACCAGTAGCTCAACAAGACAAGGGAGGATAGAGGATAGTAACATCCAAAAGATGAAAAGTTTGATCTACCTCCACAAGAAGTATCATCTCGCCAAGTACAGGGTCGATTATGCGAAGTGTCGTGAGACGCAATCCTGCCTCGGTCATGAATCATTTCATTCGAGAAAAATAGAAAGGCCCATCACTCCAAAAGGTCTTCCAGTACTGTTAACTACAAAGTAAAGACTATTGGGGTATAAAAAATTGGTTAAGGGGAGAAGCTTCAAGGAGAAGAACTTGTGAAAGAAGTGAAGGATAGAGATGAAAGGCAGGTGAGTTGCGCGGGACTTGAGTTGTGCGGGAACCATGTTGCGCAAGAAATGAGTTGCGCGTGTCCGTGCAACTCGGCATTGGTTATGTTGGGTTGCGCAACACTCTTCAGAAAGGGACAGATTGGGAATGCGAAGTGGGGTCCACAGCACAGGATTCAGGGGCTCACACGTGTGAAAGCGTATAATTGGAGCATCGGATGTTCAGAAGACCAGTACCTCTGGCAGGTATTGGAGATAGGGAGAAGGAGAGGGAGTGCAGAGTGTTGAAAGGTCCAGGCTGCGCTACTCCTGGCAAGTTGCGCTGGCCCGCGCAACTCCTGGGCCCACGCAACTCCCATAAGTTGCGCGGGTACTCTTTGAGGTAGCTGCCATGTTGCAATTTTTTAAATCCTCAGGCCATTCCAGATATTTCAAAGGGATCCAAGCACTCCTTTATCATGCCAATAAGGGATGAAATGCATGGGAGGCCCGCAAACTCATCTCCCTTGGAAGTATGATCCATATGAGCCGGAATGTTACCGAAATTTATATTTTAAGCTTTACTTAATACTTATATTTTTACATTTCTGAGAAATTCCATCTTGGAATCAAAGGATCAAAAGTATGTAACGAATTCAGAATGAATAAAATTGATGATTATTCTCTTTGCTCTATCTTTCGTCACTATTGAGTGAGATAATTCCCCAAATCAAACAATATTCGTTTCTGGTCGAAACAAAATGGCAACTCCACTAGGGACCATATCTTGCTTAATACTGACTTAAAGATGACTTGGAGAATTTCATCACTGTTTGGTGTCCTATAAGGCGCTAAAATGGCGACTCTTAGGGGGAGCATCCTTCCTTTCATCTCTAGGATAGAATACATTTACGAATAAATGCTAATTAAATTTTATTGTTGATTTCTGACAGACACAAGAGCGATACATCTATAACAAGTGTACCGATTGTTCGAGAAATCACTGGTAAAAAGGCAAAAGGGTAGGAGAAATGGATGATGGTCATTTTCTGAGGCGAACAGGTAAAGCCGCAGTAGTTACGTTACGCTCAGGAAAAAGTATAAAGAGCCCCCATAAACAGAACACTGAGGTAACAAGAAAAGAAACTTCTGAAGAATGCCATGACAGTATCAAAGAAAAAGGAAAAAATAAGGTTGAGGGGGTAACATACGATGTGGTGAGTCACCTGAAAGGCATACCAGCTCGACTAAGTGTGTATGATGTGTTACGATTGTCAGAAGATTCTCGAAACAGTCTGATTCAAGCTCTATCCGATAACAATGTTAGAAAAGCATTATTCACAGAGATGGAACACGAAGAGTGAAATAATTGCATGCCAGTCATCTCTTTCTCCAATGATGACCTAATTTGTGGCGAAGAGCATAACAAACCGTTGATGGTTGTGGGCCACGTCGGCGGTAAACAAATAAAATGAATAATGCTAGATAATGGGTCTGCGGTGAATTTGTTGCGTTAATGATGTTAAACGAACTGGGATATTGTCATTCTCATTTGCGCCCTAGTGGGATGATGATACAGGGGTTTAATCAAGATGGACAGCGGGCGCTTGGCAAAATTACATTAACATTGGAGATAGGGGACCTAACGACATATGTCATTTGTCATGTGATCAATGCGGTAACTACATACAATCTCCTCTTGGGAAGGCCTTAGATGCATCAATACGGCATTGTACCATCGACCCTCCATCAATGCTTTAAATACTGTAAGGAGGGGATTCAACATAAGGTGATGGTAAACGCAAAATCGTATATGGAAGCAGAGTCTTTCTTCGCTAATGTCGGTTATTATGACGAGTTCGCTACAGGAAATCAAAAGGAAAGTAATGAGAATAAAATAGCTAGAGGCGAAACAAGCGCAGTTCAAGATGGGGTCACCAAAATAGAGTTGTCTGGGAAAGAGAATGTGAAGTAAAAAATTTTATTTCATGCCAAGACACCTGAGACGACCAGGGCAACCTCCGCTAACGTTGTTATCACCTAAGAAATTAGAAATTATGCAATCAAATTACACGATGCCACTACCACATGTAGAAAGGAAGAAACCATTCCCAGTCATGCCTAAGAGGTTTCACGTTGAAGCTAACTCAAAATACCCCGAACCCATTGAATTCTATGCAGTCTCAAAGCAGATATAGAAGAGAAGGTAGATAACCAGATAAACATCGTGAAGTTGACAGCTAAAGATCTAGAAAGATATAGCTCTGTTAGTAGAAAAATAATGAAGAATATGGGTTTCGATTGTGAAGAGCCGACTGGGTTGAATAGTGGAATATCTTGACCCCGATCGGAGTCAATAAAGAAAAACGAGCGAAGTTTCGCGGATTGGGAGGAGAATCGTCAGTAAATATGGTCACTATAGGATCAGTAGAAGAGACGGAAGCTGATATGATCAAGCATCCTGAGGTGGCTCCGAAGCAGATAGAAGACGGGGGCAACCGACGATTGACAGCTTGCGGGAAGTAAATTTGGGGACAGAAGAAGAACCCCGAAATACATTTATAAGCACCAGTCTCCCTGAACAAGAAGCTAACCGGTATATTGAATTGTTAAAAGACAACAAAGATGTGTTTGCTTTGACATATGCAGAAATGCCAAGCCTAGAACCATCAGTGGCAATGCATCGATTAAATATTTCTAAGGGCAAAAAACCGATCAAACAAGCGCAGAGACGATTCCATCCAGATCTGATTCCCTTAATTGAAGAAGAGGTGAATAAGCTAATTAAACTGGGGTTTATCAGAGAAGTCAAGTATCCTAAATGGATATCAAATATTGTACCGGTGAAAAAGAAGAATGGACAGATTAGGGTATGTGTTGACCTCAGAGACTTAAATGAAGCATGTATGAAGGATGACTTCCCATTACCGATTACTGAGTTATTGATTGACAGTACAACTAAGTACGTCGTTATGTCTTTTATAGATGGCTATGTTGACTATAACCAGATAAGAATGGCACCGTAGGATGAGGAAGCTACGACATTCAGGACGTCGCTGGGAATTTACTTTTACATGGTTATGTTGTTTGGACTCAAGAATGCTGGTGTGACATATCAAAGGGCAATGCAGAATATATTCCATGACATGATAAATAAATATGTTGAGTGTTACTTAGATGATTTAGTGGTCAGGTCAAATGACCATGAGGAATATTGTGAACATCTGGTATCAGTGTTTCGTCGGCTCAGGAAAAAGCAGTTGAGAATGAATCCGTCTAAATGCGTGTTTGGTGTCTCGTTGGGAAAGTTCCTCAATTTTGTTGTCAGGCATAGAGGAATTGAAGTTGATCCAGGAAAGATTAGAGCTATTCAAGAAATGCCACCTCCAAGGACATTAAAAGAATTGAAGAGTTTGTAGGGAAAGTTGGCCTATATCCGTTGTTTTATCTCTAATCTCGTAGGAAGATGTCAGCCGTTTTCCCATCTAATGAAGAAAGGGTCAAAATTTGTGTGGGTCCAATCGTGTCAAAACACGTTCGATTCGATCAAAGAACTGTTGAAACAACCACCAATACTAGCGGCACCTGTGAAAGGTAAACTCCTCATTCTTTATATTTCTACAGCAGAGAATTCATTAGGGGCCTTGTTAGCGCAAACAAATGAGCAAGGGAAGGAGATCGCGCTGTATTATTTGAGCAAACTTTGATAGGAGCTGAATGCAACTATTCACCCATTGAGAAAGTGTGTTTAGCTCTGGTTTTCGCAGTGCAAAAATTGAGACATTATTGTCTTTCCCATGATATAATCTTCTAAAGTTCTTAATGACAGGCCAATGCTATCAGGGAGACTGGCGAAATGGATCCTTTTATTGTCAGAATACATGATCACTTATGAACTGACAAAAGCGGTAAAGGGACAAGCGGTGACAGATTTCTTAGCAGCCCACCCTATGCCGGATAATGATATGATCAGTGATGACTTTCCATATGAGCGGGTAATGATGATAGAATTGCCATGTTTGTGGCAGATACACTTCGACGGTGCTTCTAGAACTTCAGGAACAAGTGTTGGAGTAATATTTATCAGTTTGCAAGGTGACTTGATGCCATATTCCTTTACATTAGGTGTAGCATGCACTAATAATGAAGTTGAATATCAAGCTCTCATTATAGGGTTGGAAATAGCCTAGGAAATGAAGATAAAAGCATTATGGATTTTTGGCAATTCTAAGCTAATGATAAATCAGCTTACAATAGAATTTGAAATAAGGAAACAAGAGCTACTCCCATATTATCGTCAAGCGCAATAGTTGTTGGAGAAATTTCAGGATGTTGAAATCAAGCATATACCGAGGTCAGAGAACGTAAGGGCAGATGCTTTGGCTAGTTTGGCTGCGGCCTTGGCTTGTCCTAATCGAAGCCCTCTTCAAGTGATAAATGAAGAAAGAAGGTTTTTGCCGCCTGCTGAAGATGTCAAAGTTGCTGACGCATTTCCTGTGTCATGTTTGGAGATTACAATTAATGATTGGCATCAGCCTTTTGTGGATTATCTCAAATATGATATCTTGCCAGAAGATCCTGCGCAAAAGTTACAAATAAAGCAAAGGGCTAAGAAATTCATTATGTGTAATGAAGAGCCTTACAGAAAGTCCTATAATGAGGTGTTGTTGAGATACCTAGTTGTGAGACCCGTATCCTAGTCCGTACCATTCTTTAGACTCCCATAATCCTCCCGGTTGAATTTCGGTGACCTGCGACCTGTAATCGGCATTTGCGCACGACCCTAAGTCGCGTCCCGTATATCTGAGTCGACTCGACTCGAAACTTGTACCCTAACGACCACGCTATAGCCGCGGTTCTAACGCCAAATCTCCCGCGCCGATGCGATACCAGGCCAGGAGTTGTAGGGCCCACGTTTATTTCGAGGAAAAGCCACGTGTT
>JAJHSJ010000001.1:47195317-47495317 GCA_021015155.1 Magnolia officinalis
AAAGTTGTACTCATAGGAGTATCAAAATTCTGACCATTCGCAAATCCAAACTTTTTGATTAAGTTTAGAGCATATTTTGTTTGAGAAATGAAAATGCCATCTGATTGTTGTTTTACTTGCAACCCAAGGAAATAATTTAATTCCCCAACCATGCTAATTTCAAACTTAGATTTCATCAAATCTGCAAACTCAACAGTCATGTTAGTACAAGTTGATCCATAAATAATATCATCAACATAGATCTGAACCATTAAGATATCATCGTTTTGTTTCCTAACAAAAAGTGTCTTATCGACACTGCCCATTTGAAAATTATGACTTCGTAAAAACTTAGTCAATTTTTCATACCATGCTTGTAACATCCCAGATTTTTGCCAACCTGGGATTAGACGTCCTTAGGCGATGGGTCGATCCTAACACCTTACTAACTTGTCAGAACTGAATCCCACAGTCTAAAATCGCTCCTTAACCCATTTCCTTCACAAATCCCACCCTTCACCACCTTGTTTTTTTTTTTAAAAAAATTTCTAAGTACTTTCACATTAGACACTACCTTAAAGTTTAGGTGATGAAGAACAATACTTAAACTAAACATTGCTACAAAGGTCTAAGTATCACCTCAGATCGAAATCACTCAGGACTAAATCCTTTAGAAATTAGGCGAGATTTAACTAGTGTTAAACTAGAGTGCCTGTGAAATTAGCACCAATCACTTTAAATACGATCTGCAAGACCCAAAACTTGTAGAATCATTGACGCTAGGTTACCCTAAAATCTAGGATCAATCTCATTACCCGGCTGCTCTCGGGAGCATCTCGAACCTCCGTATCGGATCTGGACCGCACATCGGAAGTCCGATTAACACGAAGTTAAGGAACTACGACCGCCTCGCTGGGCTTGACAACCATCTCGGAAATCAAATCCAGATAGTGTCCCAGCGCTATTCGTTGAGCTCGGAGTGAAGAGTGTGAGAAATGTGAAATTAATTCAAAATAAAATATCTTGAATAGTAATCTGACACCTCTCGCTTGCTGATCAGTTTTAAGCAACCAGACCGTCAGAATCAGACCAAATTACACCCTCGGATAGGAGAAATTTCATACACATTTACATGTACACGGAATCTCCGATCGAGATCAGCTGACCGTTGAACTGAAATTGGTCCGTCACGCGTGATCTGGAATCCCGACGAAAACAAAAACTTAATAAAATGTAGATCCGGTGTCAGTGAGCTTAAGTCCGACCTTTGGCTCAAGGAGGCCCGCCAGAAGTCCTCCGTTGAGCTGAAACTGACCCGTTTTGGTTATAACCTAAGTATACTTTGACCTGGAGTCTATTTCGTCGTGAGTTTTTAGACTATATAAGGACCTTAAACCCTCTCTCATTGCAGCCATACGAATTTGAGAAAACCCTAGAGAGAGAAGAGAAAGAGAGAGAAAGTGTGGGAGTTGTGAGAGATCCTTCCTGCTACTCTTCCCTGCCGCTCCACGAGCTCGACCGCTCCGTTCTCATCGCTTTCCTGACGATTCCAGCCCCGTTTTTAGGTAAGAAACCCTAACCCTAATCTGATTTGGAGCTTAGGTGGTTGTAGGTTATGAAATAGCTAACCTATTTCGTTCTATAGGTTGCCAAACTGCCGAATACGGAAGCTTAGCAAACCTATCGACTCCGTTACGATTCTATGACAAAAGGTGCGGACTTTAGGTGTATAGGTTATGGTTTTCAACGCTTTCAATGTCAGATAATGATAGATTCATGATCTGCATGCAATTGCACATGTACAAAGTGCTTTCTGTTTTCTGTTTCGATTAAAGATGTAGATTATGGAATTTTACATATTCTAGGTATTCGTAGAAAATACCGTATACGTATAAATTTTGAAAATGTGTTTGACATGATTATTTGTTGTATGAATATACGATGTATGGATAAAATACTTATTTGGCGAAAGGATTTGCCCAAATACATGTTTTACTAATATACACTATGTATGTAGAAATACTGTATTGAAGAAAGTACCGTATACATATATATTTTAGAGATGTGGTTGCCATGATTATTTGTTGTATAAATATATTATATATGCGTAAAATACTTGCTTGGCGAAAGGATAGCCCTAATACATGTTTTGCTAACATACACCATTTATGTTGTAATAGTGTATTCTAAGTGTTTGTGGAAATGGATGAATGAGTATAGGATTCTCATTCGTGCTTGCCATGACTAATTGTCATGGATATATGATTGTTGTATTGGTGATAGCCCTTTGACGAAAGGATTTGCCCTGAATCACGCCACGGCCACTATACGCTATGTATGTTGAAATGTGTAGCCCAAGTGTTTGTGAAAATGTTCAAATGAATACGGAACTTGGATTCCTACTTTCCATGACTATCCGTCGTGGGTGTATGCGTGTTATGTTTGGGGAAACTCCCTAGTGAAAGGATTTGGCCTAATACCTATGTGATCAACATATGTCATGTATGTTGATGTATGTAATCTAAAGTGTTTGTTGAAATGTCTGAATGAGTAGTAGTTAGTAAATTGTAATGTATAAGGGTGTCGAGATATGATTCTCAACTCCTTTAACTATGTGTATGATTTCCTTGGATAGCTGTGTGATTAGGAATTGAATATGTACAAACTCATGCTTGTGTTGTGCTTCATAACATGCTCAATTGATTGTATGATTTGATCTATGTAATGCATATGTTTAAATTCATATTTACGTTGTATGATCCGTCATGGGTGATGGGGGAGTGGAGCAACGAGTGCGTGCAACAGCCCTGGCAGCCCTAAACGGAGAATACCATACTTTGATTGTATGATTTGAATCTTGATCCATTACTGCTTTATCTATCTGCAATTGATTGTGTTTGGGGCTATAATTATAGTCCAGACAATCGGTACCAAAATTGAATTTGTGGCAGTGATTCATTTGCCACATGAGATGTGTTCGACGAACCCGAGTCGTACTTCGGTTGGCGATAGTGGTTGGCCACACGAAGCACTTATGTGCTTCATATCGTTCAACTTGTTGTGCGCTCGAGCTAGCCGAGCTCGTCAAGTAACCCGATCTGTCTAATGTATGTTCACCATATTTGGACCTACTGCTTGAACCTAGAGTACCAAACTTACCAGTGAAATCCCGTTAACCATGGTACCTCGATCCACTAAGACTCATGAGCCGGGCATGGTGGTATGGGAACCGTGGTCGACCTGTCGGCCTACGCTGGGGCCATGTGCCTCCCCGTAGTGACCAGTGAGCAACCAGACTCGTGAACCGATTATGGTGGTATGGAACACTATATTCGAGTTGTCGACACCTACGGCGAGAGCCGAATACGGTGAGACCTGTATTCGTGCTGACGGGCGACGAGTCCTCCGTAGTGTCTTCAAGTATACTCTAAGGTCTGTGATTAGCGACGAGCCCTTCACAGCAACTAGAGCATGAGTTGAGCCGAGTACGGTGAGATCTGTATTCGAGCTGACGGCCAGCGATTGAGCCGAGTACGGTGAGACCTGTATTCGAGCTGACGGCTAGCAATTGAGCTGCATACGGTGAGATCTGTATCCGTGTTGACGGGTGACGAGCCCTTTGTGATGCCTTCGCTATGCCTCTCAAACCATAATATCGTATGAGATTAACTAGGACTGACGACCCTAGAATGGATCATGTTTGGAAATTATATAAGGGAGGTACCTTAGTTTCTCAATACTGCTGTTTGAAATGGACTAATAATTACTCGGTAATCATGCTCATCATCACACTGCATGTGCCTGGTAGATGTGGAGCACTGAGGGATGAACGCATTCGCGAATGCAAGATGGTGTCGCATGAGGGTGGTTTGGCAAGGGCATACATCATGTCATTTCATACTTGCATTAAATAAGAGTAGTTAGAATTGTTTTATTGTACTTCTTTATCATTACTGCTTGACTGAGTTGATAACATGTTAACCTATGCTTTATTGTTCCACTGAGTTGATCACTCACTCCCACGTTACGGGATGGTGTTGTACACACCAACCAGATATGTTGAGTTTCAGGTGATGACGATGCTTATGAAGCAGAGCCGGACCACTACTATGATGTTAAGGAGGAGTTCTCCTACATGTAACTCTCTGACAGGTCTATGAAGACCTGGTATTGTATTGATGGGGCTATGGTACTTGGAATAGAAGACATTACACTTCCTCACATTTGGTATATTTTAGAACTGTACTTGCAATTATTTAACCTGGTAACATTATCACACTCTGGAGACCCACCACTGTTTTTATACTGTATATATATCTATCACAGTCTTCCGCTTGCAATTTAACTGTCTCTGGAGTATAATATGTTGTTTTGGCTTAATCTCACTCATGTTCAATGCACCATTATGGACAACATTCAATCATCATTATCTATGTTGCATAAGTGATGTTCTGGAACTCGGGTGTCGAGTTACTACTCGACCCCCTATTTTTCGGGATGTTACAATGCTCTAGAAGCTTGTTTTAAACATATAGAGCTTTTTTAAGACGATATACATGATTAGTAAACTTAGGGTCTTCAAACCCCGTAGGTTGTTTAACATATACTTCTTCATGTAGATCACCATTCAAAAAAGCACTCTTTACATCCATTTGATAAATTTTAAACTTTCTAAAGCATGCAATGGATATAAAAAGTCTGATTGATTCAAGGCAAGCAACTGGAGTAAAGGTTTCATCATAATCAATGCTTTCTATTTAAGTGTACCCTTGTACAACCAGTCTTGCCTTGTTTCGAATTATATTCCCAAGTTCGTCAGACTTATTTTTGAAAATCCACTTAGTTCCTATAATATGTTTATCTTTAGGTCTAGGAACAAGATATCAAACATCATTTCGAACAAACTGATTAAGTTCTTCCTGCATAACTACTATCCAGTTTTCATCAGAAAAAGCTTCTTTTACGTTTACCCGTTCAATCTGAGATGTAAAGCACACGTAATTACATATGTCTTCTAGTTGTCTATGAGTGCACACACCAATGAGAGGATTTCCAAAAATTTGAGCGGTTGGATGATCTTTAATAGTCCTTAATTCAGAATTATTTTGACTTGATGAAGTATCGGCTTTGTCAATTATGAGAACTTCATCATTATCTGAACTTGGAGCAGGTGTATTCAAATGATCGTTTATGACCACGTTAATCGATTCTTGAATAACACCGGTCCTTTTGTTCAGATCACGATATGCGTAACTGTTTAAAGAGTATCCTAAAAAGATTCCTTCGTCACTCTTTGTGTCAAACTTTCCCAGATTTTCACGGTCACGCAAAATATAACACTTGCTACCAAAAACTCGAAAGTATTTGACAGTAGCCTTTTTATCGAACCACATTTCATAAGCGGTTTTATTATTAGATTTACATATATAAACCCAATTAATAACATAGTAGGCAGTATTCACTGCTTCAGCCCAAAGATTTTTAGGGAGCTTCATACTATTCAACATTACAATTCCCATTTCTTGAAGCACACTATTTTTCCTTTCCACAATTCCATTCTGTTGAGGAGTTTTTAGTGCAGAGAATTCATGCGATATTCCCTGATCATTACAGAATTTCTCAAAACTGCTATTCTCAAACTCAGATCCATGATCAATACGGATCTTACAAACTTGAGAACCTTTCTCAGTTTGGATCCTTTTGAGAATCCTTTTAACTTCATCAAGGGTTTTTGATTTATCCCTTAAGAAGGCTATCCAAGTGAATCTAGAAAAATCATCCACGATTACCAAGATGTATTTTTTGCCACCTTGACTCTCTGTCCTGGTCGGTCCTATAAGATCCATATGGAGAAGCTCGAGTGGTCTTGATGTGGCGTTGGAGTTCACCTTTTTGTGAGAGTTCCTTGTTTGCTTGCCATACTGGCATTCACCACATATCTTGTCTATATTTTGTATTTTAGGTAGACCTCTTATGTAACGCCCTGAAAATCGGGGGTCGAGCATAGACTCAACTCCCGAGTTCCAGAACATCACATATGCAACAAAATGAATGATGATTGAATGTTGACTGTATTCGTGTATTGAACATGAGTGAGATTAAGCCAAAACAGCATATCATACTCCAGAGACAGTTAAATTTGCAAGCGGAAGACTGTGATAGATAGATAAAATATATAACCTATGATGAGTCTCCAGAGTGTGATAACATTACCAGGTTAAATAAATACAAGTGCAGTTCTAAAATGTACCAAATGTGAGGAAGTGTAATGCCTCCTATCCCATGTACCATAGCCCCGTCAATACAATATCAGGTCTTCATTGACCTGCCAGAGAGATACAGATAGGAGAAATCCTCCTATCATCATAGAAGTAGTCCGGCTCTGCTTCACAGGCATCGCCATCACCTGAAACTCAACAAATCTGGTTGGTGTGTACAACATCGTCCCGTAACGTGGGAGTGAGTGATCAACTCAGTGGAACAGTAAAGCATAGGTTAACATGTTATCAATTCAATAAGCAGTAATGATAAAGCAGTACAAATCAAACAATTCTAACTACTCTTATTAAATGCAAGAATGAAATGACATGATGCTGTATGCCCTTGCCAAACCACCCTCAAGCGACATAATCTTACGTTCGCGAATGCTTAACTTCCTCAGTGCGCCACATCTACAAAGCACATGCGGTGTGATGATGCTCATGATTACCGAGTTATTATTAGTCCATTTCAAACAGCAGTATTGGGAAACTAAGGTACCTCCCTTGTATCATTCCCAAACATGATCCATTCTAGGGTCGTCAATCCTAGTTAATCTCATACGACATTATGGTTTGAGAGGCTTAGCGAAGGCATCACAAATGGCTCGTCACCCGTCAGCACGGATACAGATCTCACCGTATGCGGCTCAATTGCTGACCGTCAGCTCGAGTACAGGTCTCACCATACTCGGCTCAATCACTAGCCGTCAGCTCGAGTACAGGTCTCACCGTACTCGGCTCCACTCATACTCTAGTTGCTGTGAAAGACTCGTCGCCAATCACAGACCCTTGGAGTATACTCGAAGATACTACGGAGGACTCGTCGCCCGTCAGCACGAGTACAGGTCTCACCGTACTCGGCTCTCGCCGTAAGTATCGACAGCTCGAATACAGTGTCCCATACCACCATATTCGGCTCACGAGTTGGTTGCGCAATGGTCACTACGGGGAGGCACATGGCCCCAGCGTAGGCCGACAGCTCGACCACGGTGTCCCATACCACCATGCCTGGCTCATGCGTCTTAGCGGATCAAGGTACCATGGTTAAAAGGGGGTTTCACTGGTAAGTTTGGTACCCTAGGTTCAAGCAGTAGCGTCCAAACAGGGTGAACATGCATAAGGCAGATCGGGTTACTTGACGAGCTCGACTAGCACGATCGCCCGTTGAGCTGCACGACATGAAGTGCATAAACAACTTCGTGTGGCCTAGCCACTGCCGACAGGCAACGCACGACTCGAGTTCGTCGAACACATCCCACGTGGCAAATGAATCTCAGCCACGAATTCAATCCCGTTACCGATTGCCTGGGCCATAATCATAGCCCCAAACACAATCCATTGCAGATAGATAAAGCAGTAATGGATCAAGATTCAACTCATACAATCAAGATCTGGTATTATCCGTTTAGGGCTGCCAGGGCTGTTGCACGCACTCGTTGCTCCGCTCCCCCATCACCCATGACGGATCATACAACGTAAATATAAATTTAAACATATGCATTACATAGTTAAAATCATAAAGCAGTTGAGCATGTTATGAATCACACCACAAGCATGAGTTTGTACATGTTCAATTCCTAATCACACAACTATCCAAGGAGATCATTCACATAGTTAAAAGAGGTTGAGAATCATATCTCAACATCCTTATACATTATGATTTGCTAACTACTACTCATTCTGACATTTCAAGAAACACTTAAACAAACATATATCAACATACATGACATATGTCGATCACATAGGCATTAGGCCAAATCCTTTCACTAGGGAGTTGCCCCAATCATAACACGCGTACACCCACGACGGATAGTCATGGCAAGTAGGAATCCAAGTTCCATATTCATTCAGCCATTTACACAAACACTTGGGCCACACATTTTAGCCTATATAGTGTATATTGGCCGTGGCGTGACTTAGGGCAAATCCTTTCGTCAAAGGAGTATCGCCAATACATCAATCATGAATCCATGACAACTAGTCATGGCAAGCACGAATGAGAATTCTATACTCATTCAGTCATTTTCACAAACACTTAAAATACACTATTACAACATACATGACGTATGTTAGCAAAATACGTGTTAGGGCTAACCTTTTGCCAAGTGAGTATTTTATCCATGTATAGCATAATCATACATCAAATAATCATGACAATTGCATTTCCAAAAATTACACGTATACGGTATTTCTAGAATAGACAATTTCAACATACGTAGCATTTACAAGCGAACATGTATTACGGCGATTCCTTTCGCCAAACTAGTATTTTATCCATATATTATATAATCATACATTAAATAAACATGTCAAACATTTTTTCAAAAAAAATACGTATACGGTATTTCTACGTATACCTAGAGTATGTGAAATTCCATATTCTACAACGTTAATCGAAACAGGAAACGGAAAGCACTTTGTACATGTGCAATTGCATGCAGATCATGAATCTATCATTATCTGACATTGAAAGCGTTGAAAACCATAACCTATACACTTAAAGTCCTCACCTTTTGTCATAGAATCGTAACGGAGTTGATAGGTTTGCTAAGCTTCCGTATTCGGCAGTTTGGCAACCTAGAGAATGAAATAGGTTAGCTATTTCACAACCTACAACAGTCTAAACCCCAAAACAGATTAGGGTTAGGGTTTCTTACCTAGAAACGACACCGAAAACGCCGGAAAAGCGTCAAGAAAGGGATGGTGCAGCCCGTGTGGTGGCAGGGAACGACGGCAGGGAGATTCTCCCACTTCTCCCTCACTTCCTCTCTCTTTTCCCTCTCTCAAAACCCAAATTCGTATGGCTGCCATGAGAGAGGGTTTAAGGTCTTTATATAGTCTCAAAACTCACCGAAATAGACTCCTGTTCAAGGGTTACTGCTAATATAGGTATTTTGTCACTTTTTCAGCTCAAAAGAGAGGTTCTGGTGGCCCTCCTTGAGTCAAACGTCAGACTTAAGCTCACCACACATGGATCTATGTGGGATTACGTTTTCGACTCGATCGGATTTCCAGATCGCACGTGGCGGACCACTTTCAGTTCAACGGTCAGTGGGCCACGATCCGAAATTCCAAGTACATGTAAATGTTCCTGAAATTTTTCCTGATCCGAGGGTGTAATTTGGTCTGATTCTGACAGTCTGGTTGCTTAATATTGATGCGCAAGTGAATGGTGCCAGATCACTATTCCTGATATTTATTTTGGAATGGGAATAGTGTTTTTCACACTCCCTCGCTCCGGATCCAAACGAATGGCCGTGGGACATCGGCTGGACCTGATTTTCGAGATGATTGTCAAGCCCAGTGAGGCGGTCCTAGTTCCTTAACTTCGTGTTAATCGGACTTCCGAGGTGCGGCCTAGACCTAATACGAAGTTTCATTTCATTCTCGAGAGCAGCCGGGAAATGAGTTTGGTTCTAAACTTTAGGGTAACCTAGTGTCACTGATTTTGCAAGTTTTGGGTCTTGCAGATCGTATTTAAAGCGATCCCAACGGATTTCATGGCTAATCGAGTTTTGCACTTAGTTAACTTTGTTAAATTTCTAAAGGATTTAATCCTAATTATTTTCTGGTTGAGATGGTACTTAGGCCTTTGTAGTTTGTATATAAAGTGATCCAAGTTTTACTACTTAGCTAGTTTAAGTTAGTGTCTAGGGCGAAAGTGCTTTGAAAAATTGAAAGCATAAGGTAGTGAAGGGTGGGATTTGTGAAGAAAATGGTTTAAAGAGCAATTTTAGACTGTGGGATTGAGTTTTGACAAGTTGATAAGGTCTTAGGATCAACCCATTGCCCTAGGACGTCTAATCCCAGGTTGGCAAAAATCCGGGATGTTACATCTTATTAGTTCTCCTTTGCTCAATCTGTATAAATTATGGTAGTGTACATGTCCAAGGCATTTATGCCATAATTCAGTTTCATCGGTATGGACAATGTAGCACGATTGATTAGATGAGCTACCATCGCTTACAATATAGCAATTTTCAGAAGTCCTGCGACCAGTTAATATTACAGAACCCTTTTTGTTCAAGATTTCACAACCTTTATTAGAAAATCTCACGCTGTGATTGTTATCGCATATTTGAGATATGCTTAATAGGTTGTGTTTTAGCCCCTCAACATATAAAACATTCTTCAATAAGGGAAGGTTATAGAGTTGAACCGTGCCTTGGCCAATAATCTTGCAGTTGCTACCATCACCAAATGTGACTGACCCATCAGTCATATCTTTAAGATTGGTGAATAAAGCCTTGTCCCCTGTCATATGCCTTGAGCATCCACTGTCTAAGTACCACTTCGAATGGCTTGTAGCTTTGAAAGTAGTGTGGGCAACCAAGCAAGTAACTTTAGGAACCCATTTCATATTGTTTTGGGTTTAGGAGTGTAGTTGGTCTTCTTGTATTTGTAATTTTTGTACGAGTGACCCACTGAGTTAGATATTAAGAGCTCCTTAAGCAAATCAACTATTTTTTTCAGCTAAAAGGTTTTGGTTTTGATTTTTGTAATTGATATGGTTACCTCTGGTTTTGAAAGATTGAAAAGGTTTAGCATTTTCATAAAACTTTTGGCTTGAACTTTTTTCTTTTGAGTTAGAGGATTCTCCTTTTACAAACTTGGGAGGAGTATTCTTTTTAGGAGGAATATTTTTGTCGTAGCCCAAACCAGATCGGTCGCCACATTTTCTTGATCTAGTAAAAAGTTTTTCTAATTTTGGATCACCTTGGGCATACCTCCATGTATCCTTTAAACTCAAAAGGGAAGATACTTTAAGTTTAAGTTTATCATTTTCAGATTTCAAATTTTCAATAAGGGTGGTTTTGAAATCTAGATCACATTTGCATTTTTCAAAACAATCTGAAAGATGGGATTTTTCTAAAACAAGAGACTCAAATCTTTCTCTAAGTTTTGAAAACCTTTCTTTTTGAAGTTTTAGTTTTACGGCAATTTTACAACTTTCCTTTTATAGAGCATTATAAGCATCTTGAAGATCTTCTTCATTATCATGATCACTATTCAAATTTTCTTCACTAGTTGAATCATCATGATCTGAAAAAGTGAACTTGGCTAGAGTCATAAGGACCTTAACTTCATTGCCCGACTCGGTTTCAGAATCTTCTGATTTAGAAAAGGCTTCAGTGCCAGAAGATTCATCCTAAGTAGCCAACATTCATTTCCTTTTAGGTTTGTCCCTTTTAGGACATTTGTTTGCTAAATGCCCGTATTCTTGACAGTTGTAACAATGACTATCTTTCAAAGATCTCTAAGTCATAGATTTTAGTTTAAAACGTTTCTTATCATTTGATTTTTGAAAATCAACCCTCTTTTTACTTTTGAAAATCTTGTAAAACTTTTTAGCAAGAAGAGCCATATCATCTTCAAAATTTTCTAAATTAGAATCATGAGAAATACATTTTGAAGATTTATGTAACGACCCGTAAATTTCCGTACAATGGCTCGAGTACCACCTTGACCAGAAATCACCTTGGATTAAATCCTTTAGAAATTTGACAAAGTAACTGAGTGCTAAACTAGATTAGCCATGAAATCCAACTGAATCGCTTTAAATACGATCTGCAAGACCCAAAACTTGTAGGATCCTTGACGCTAGGTTACCCTAAAATCTAGGATTAAACTCATTACCCGACTGCTCTCGGGAACACATTGAAACTCCGTATCAGGTCTAGACCGCACATCGGAAGTCCGAATAATACGAAGTTAAGGAATTAGGACCGCCTCGCTGGGCTTGACAACCATCTCGGAAATCAAGTCCAGACAGTGTCCCATGACCGTTCGCTCGAGTCCTGAGCGAGGGAGTGTGAAAACTCTTGTTTTCTTTACAAAATAAATATCTTGAATAGTGATATGGCACGTATCGCTTGCGTACATTTTATAAGCAACCAGACCATCAGAATCTGACCCAAATACACCCTCAGATCAGGAAAAATTTCAGGAACATTTACATGTACTTGGAATTTCGGATCGAAGTCCGCTGACCATTGAACTAAAACTGGTCCGCCACGCGTGATCTGGAAACCCTACTGGAACGAAAACTTAACTCCATCTAAATCCAGGATGGGTGAGCTTAAGTCCGACTTTTGGCTCAAGGAGGCCCACCAGAAACCCTCCGTTGAGTTGAAACAATGTCGATTTGATTATAATATAAGTATATCTTGAACATAAGTCTATTCCAAAGAGTTTTTAGGCTATATAAGGACCTTAGGGCAGCCTCTCTCACAACCATACGAATTTGGGATAAACCCTAAGAAGAAGAGAGAAAAAGTGAGAGAAAGCTTGAGAGTTGTGGGAGAAACTCCCTCCTACTGTTTCCAATCACCACACGGACTGCACCACCCCTTCCTTGACGCTTTCCCGGCGATACCGACTCCGTTTTAAGGTAAGAAACCCTAACCCTAGATCTGTTTGGGAGTGTGAAGGTTATAGGTTATGAAATAGCTAACCGGTTTCACTCTTTAGGCTATAAAACTTCCGAATACGGAAGCCCATCAAACCTTGCTGATTCGTTGAGATTCCAAGGTGCAAGGTGAGGACTTTAGGTGTATAGGTTACGGTTTTCAACGCTTTCAATGTCAGATAATGATAGATTCATGATCTGCATGTAATTGCCCTTGTACAAAGTGCTTTCCGTTTCCTATTTCGATTAAAGATGCAGAATATGGAATTTTACATACTCTAGATATACGTAGAAATACCGTATACGTACAAATTTTGGAAATGTGTTTGCCATGATTATTTGTTGTATGATTATATAGTATATGGATAAAATACTTATTTGGCGAAAGGAATCGCCGTAATACATGGTTGCTTATATACACTATGTATGTTGAAATTGTGTATTCTAGAAAATACCGTATATGTATAAATTTTGGAGATGTAATTGTTATGATTATTTGTTGTATGAATATGATATACACGGATAAAATACTAGCTTGGCGAAAGGATAACCCTAATACATATTTTACTAACATGCGTCATGATGTTGAAATAGTGTACTCTAAGTGTTTGTGAAATTGCTTGTGAGAGTAAGTGCTTAGATGTTAGTGCCTTAGGTAGGTGCTGAGATGGGGTTCTCAACTACCTTAGAGACATGTATGATTCCCTCTATGTGGTTGTTTACTCTAACCACTCACTTATGAAATATATGTGTTTGTATCCCTATTTGTATAGTGCTCTATAACATGCTTTATAACACGCTTTGTAACATGTTTCATAACATGCTTTATAACATGCTTTATGACATGCTTGGACTGCTTTGTTTATTATGCCTTACACCTCATGCTATGAGAAAAATTGATTGAGTTTGAGACTATGTCTATAGTCCAGACATTCGGTATCAGATTTGAGATCGTGGCTGAGATTTATGTCACCACGAAGGATGTGTTTGACGAACCCGAGTCGTACTTCGGTTGGCGATAGTGGTTGGCCACACGAAGTGCTTCTGCGCTTCATATCGTTCAACTTGTTGTGCGCTCGAGCTAGCCGAGCACGTCAAATAACCCGTTGTGTCTTATGTATGTTCACCATGTTTGGTTGCTAATGCTTGAACCTAGGGTACTAAACTTACTAGTGGACTCCCGTTAACCATGGTACCTCGATCCGCTAAGACTCATGAGCCGGGCATGGTGGTATGGGACACCGTGGTCGAGCTGTCGGCCTACGCTGGGGCCACGTGCCTCCCCATAGTGACCAGTGAGCAACCAGACTCGTGAGCCGATTATGGTGGTATGGGACACTATATTCATGCTGTCGGTCTATATTGATAAGGTGATGGGGGAGCGGTGCAACCTTTGTGCGTAACTGCCCTGACAGCCCTTTGTAGTGACCTCGAGCATACTCTGAAATCGCAGTGAGCCTTAGGGTTTGCCGCGGTATATAGTGTATGAACTAGGCCATTTCTGTATTATGATGAATCGTTTAAGAGGTGATGGGGGAGTGGTGTAACCTTTGTGCATAACAGCCCTGGCAGCCTTTGTAGTGACTTAGAAAACACACCATCGTCTGATATTAACTAGGATTGATGACCCTAGAATGGATCATGTTTGGGAATGATACAAGGGAGGTACCTTAGTTTTCTAATCCTGCTGTTTGAGATGGACTAATTAAAAACTCGGTAATCATGCTCATCATGCATTGCATGTGCCTGGAAGATGTGGAGCACTGAGGGATGAAAGCATGCCGCGAACGTGAGATGGTGTCACACGAGGGATGGTGTGGTGAGGGCATCCATCATACCTGCATCCATACTTGCATTAATAAGAGTAGTTAGGAGTGTTTGATTTTACTGCTTTATCATTACTGCTTGACTGTATTGATATCATGTTAACCTATGCTTTATTGTTCCACTGAGTTAGCTACTCACTCCCACGTTACGGGACGGTGTTGCGCACACCAACCAGACTCTGTCTCAGGTTTAAACGAGCCGACGACTCAGGAGGCGGAGCCTGATTATGACGAGGACCAGGAGGAGTTCTCTTATATGCAGTACTCTGGCGGCTTCGACTAGGCTGCCGGATTGACGAGATTTGCAGGGATCACTTCTTAGTTTATTTTTGACATTTTGTTCACAAAACAAACATATGTATATGGTGACTCAGATGGATTCATACTCTGGAAAAAGAAATGATTTTGTATCTTTTACATACATGTATATACGTTTCAGTCTTCCGCTTGCCTTTATACAAATGATCTGGAGTATGAATTACTATTTTTTGGTATAATCTCACTCATGTTATTGCTCTAACACAGACAACATTTAATCAACATTATTTATGTTGCATAAGTGATACGTTGGAACTCGGGAGTTGAGTTATACTCGACCCCTGATTTTCAGGGCGTTACAAGTTAGTATCAGAGCATGATTTTGATTAAACCGGACCTAAGTTATGTTCCCACGACGTACGCTGACGCATTACAACCTAGGAGGGTGCAAGAAAAATATAGAAACGGTCCTAGGTTTTCCCGATTTCGCCATTCGACGAAGTTCATCGAAAATAGGAATTTTGATCGTGTTCGTACTCGATCCTGACCGCACGTATCGATCCCAAATCACTTCTAGACCGTCTATTGACGTGTCTAGAACACAATACACCTTACCTCAGCAGTCAAAAATATACAAACGTCAGTGTGTGTCCGAAAGTGCCCGAAATAGATCGAATCGGGGTCGGGGGCCTACCCACGCTAATCCAGGGGTACCCAGGGTGGGACCCAGTGATTTTTGGGGCCCAGGGGACTGTACGAACAAGACCATAGGGCCCCCTTTTTGAAATCTCAAAATTTTTTGGCGAGGCCCACGCCGAGTCGGCGAGGCCTCGACGATTTTCTGGCTAGGCCGGGCCCGCGGCCTGGGCCGATTGTGTTTGGGGGTTTTATAAACCCCTAGTACTCACGCCGTCCCATTCCCATCACCCAAAATTGCCCCTCCTTCACAAACGTCCTCCCCAAGCCATTTTTCCCTCTTGCATTGTTGCCCTCTCTCGCAAATCGCCTCTCCAATCCTCTTCTCTACTGTTTTCGACCACAACCTACCCTTTTCCATCGTGCATTGCAGCCCCCCTCTCCATTCCCTCTTCGTTTCCCTCTTTTGGACCCCCCACACGCCATTGGAGCTCCAAAACTTGTGGGAGTTTCCTCACCCACCTGTTCTCTCCATCCTCCTTTTTAATCCCCTCCCTTTTGGACCCCTACAAGATCTGTTGGGCCCTAAATCCATGGAGAAACCATATCCCCAACCCTTTCTCCCCTATTCTATCTTTTTCCATGACCCTTTTTGAAGTTGTGACGGCCATTTTCTCCATCTCCACCATCCTCTCTCTAATGGGCAAGAGAAAGAGTGCCACCGATGAGGCCGGGCCTAGTCGCCCTACACGATCAAGGCGGCCGAGAGACACCGCCGCTAGCTCGAGCTTTGCCTGGGAGTTTCGTACGAAGCGGGACCTTGATCCCCGGATCCCTGCTGAACAGGTACAGTTGGCGGCGCTACCTCATGGAGTTTATAAGGACCGCAAAGTTCTTTTTGAAGCCCAGGTGGATGGTCGGCTATTTGGGGAATACTATTTGTTCGAGCAAGTGGAGGCGGCCCTCTGGGGTCCGCTATTTGAGGACAGAGGTCGCGCCAATTCTGGCACTGTCAGAGCCTTCTACGCCAACATTCGTGAGCCTACACTAGAACTTTTGCAGTCCAGCTCTTAGTTGGGGTGGATCTGTTTGTCACCATTGATGTGAGGGTGATCGCACGACTTATGAATATGCCCCTTGGTGACGTACATGCTAGCGAACTGAATTTGGGGACTGCTCGTGAAAGGGATCGTCGTACACGATACCTTTGTGGTGGCCGACTAGCTGAGTGGCAGCCGAACAAAAGCCTGCTAGCGTCCCACATGTCAGATGACTTCCACCTATTACATCACATCTTCACATACAATCTCTACCCCAGATATAGTAATTGCAGCGAGTGCACGTGCCTTATGGTTGACTTTCTGTACCAAGTGGGGCAGAGGGCGAACTTGTGTGTACCCACATTCGTGTTACGACAGATCGTGAATGTTGCATGCTCCACCAGGAGCTTTGATTCGCTTCCTTTTGGCTGACTCATTTGCAAGATTGCACGGGAGTATGGCTATAGTCTGGGGGCGGAAATGCCAGTACCGATCCACCAAATCGACGAGAATACTCTCAAGCAGATGAAACTTGGGGCACAGCGACAATGGGCCCGACATGGGGAGAGTGAGGAT
The DNA here is from genome assembly GCA_021015155.1 of Magnolia officinalis. Lineage (NCBI taxonomy): Eukaryota > Viridiplantae > Streptophyta > Magnoliopsida > Magnoliales > Magnoliaceae > Magnolia > Magnolia officinalis. Next base: position 47,212,302 of record JAJHSJ010000001.1, read on the forward strand.
GAGATTGAGAGCGAAGAAGACAAGAGTGAAGATGGGAGTGAAGCTGAAGAGGAGGAAGAGGAACCTGAGGCCCAGGACACAAAGGAGAGTTCACCTCCTGTGGCTCAGGAGCAGGACATGGATCGGGCTGCCATAGATGCGTGTTTAGCCCGTCTTGAGGAGGGCCAAGCCGCCCTACAACAGGAAGTCGGGGGGGTCCGAATCAAGCTCAGCAAGGTGTCTCGTACCTTGAAGGTCATCCTGTGTTATCTACAGGACAATAATGCCCCTCCTCCATCGCCTGATTCGGATGCCTAACCATCCATACTGCTGCTTGTAGTTGTTTTGGTTTCCTCTGTAGTAGGTTTATGTTTCATGTTGATGATGTAGTAGTTAGTTATATGTTTTAAGTGTTTGATGTTGTGGATGTATTGGCTAGCATGTAATTTCTGTCATAATTCATGTAACTCTGTATTCCATGTATTATGACAATTTTGGGTAAATTAAAAGCATGTAGCCTCTTTTGCTATGAGATGTGTGGAATGCTTAAAGTGCTTATATGATGCGTTGCTATACTTTATCTCACCACTGTTGTATCCTATGTTGTATAAGGCATGCCGCGACAGTATACGCGGAGCACGGCACACCTCCGTCTTACTAGCTCGATGGACCAGGCTCCTTCTGGTGGAGGTGGTCCCGCGGACCGTGGTTTAGATTCTGATCAGCCTCCTGCTGGTCCTACCGGTGGACTGCCACCTTACACGCCCCCGGTTCGTGAGCAGTACCGGGCATCATCATCTGCGCAGCATGACTCACAGGCTGCTCCGCCTATGGATAGGATCGAGCAGTTGATGTTAATGATGCATCAGCAGCAGATGCAGCAACAGCAGATACAACAGCAGCAGCACCAGCAGCTTATGACCACTATTGCTGAGGCCTTATCACAGGGTGGTAGTGCGACTCCACCTACGACATCCGCACGTCCTGCTGAACATTCGGAGCCTCCTGCTCAGTTTAAGGATGTGCATCTGCCCACACCCGTTGCACCTCCTACTGGAGATGTTGGTACCCGCGGCTTACTCGAACGATTTCAACGCTTGAGGCCTCCCTCATTCATGGGTTCTCACAGACCCGAGGAGGCAGAGTTTTGGCTTGACCGCATCTCCAAGATGCTACAGATGCTGCACTGTACTGAGGCAGAGTAGGTCGAGTTGGCCTCTTTCATGTTCGAGAGGGAGGCCAGTTTATGGTGGGATAGCGTGCTGCGGTCTGTCGCAGAGGGTTATGTGTGGACCTGGGAGGCATTCGATTTCGGTTCCACGAGAAATATTACCTGCAGACTTACAGACATGAGCGGGAGGATGAGTTTCTACGCCTTAGGTAGGGAAGCATGACGGTTACTAAGTACGAGCACCGCTTCACAAGTTGGGCCGTTTTGTCCCGACTATCCTTGTCAACGAGCAGACGCGGATGAGTCATTTTTCTGGAGGTTTTCGACCTGACATACCGTCGAAGATATGCTGCATCAGTATACCTACTTATGCGGCACTGGTTCACATGTCTATGACGGCCGAGCAGGATGTAGACCGGTTGGCCCGTTCTCGTGGTGCTATGGTTGCGAGACCACGACAGGAGTTACAGAGCAGGCCTATCCTATGCAAGAGGCCTCGTGCTGACTCGCCTCCCAGGATCCCAGCGCCAGTGGCTCCGATGAGGCGCACTATTGTGACCTGTACGTATTGCGGGAAATGGGGTCACCCTATTGAGAGTTGCTTCGCGCGGATGAAGGATAGTGGGTTCTCTCCGCCACAGATGATTGGTCATTCTCGCCCGCAGGCCTTATCGACTCCACCTCTACAGACTGCCCCTGCTCATCCTTCCTTCCGACCTCTTGTATCACGCTTCAGGCCACCGCAACGGCCCTTCGCTCCACAGCCGAATCGTCAGCAGCAGGCCCGAGTGCATACGCTTATTACTGAGGCACCTGAGACGTCGATTTCGATCCCGACAGCTTTTGAGGGTACGGCTCACATTCACGGTACTTCCGTTTCCTTGTTAGTGGACACTGGGTCCACTACTTCTATTATTTCATATGGGGCGGTTAAGCGTCTAGCTTTATGTACTACTCCCACGAAGGGAATGAGACTCACTATGGCCACTAGGACTTTTTCAAATGTCGCACGGATATGTGAGGGTTGCTCCATGGATTTGGGTAGCAGGACAGTGCTCGTCAACCTCATTGTTGCTCCACTATGGCACTACGACGTTATACTCGGTATGGACTGGCTCGCTAAGATGAGGGCAGAGATAGATTGTGATACTCAGATTATGACTGCCTATGGATCTGACGGCACAGCTTTCACGTTTCCAGTGCAGGTTAGTTGGCCCTGCCGTGTTGACTGTTATACTGCTTTACTAGCGCTGATCGATGGTCCGACATTGGAAGATACGCCGGTGGTTCGGGAATTTATAGATGTGTTTAAGACTATTCCTGGTTTACCTCCTCGGCGCGAGATCGATTTTACCATTGATCTTACGCCTGGTGCGACACCCATCTCATTGTCGACTTATCGTATGCCTCCATGTGAGATGGAGGAGCTGCAGAGACAGATTGACGAGCTTGTAGAGAAGGGCTTCATACGACCTAGTGTGTCTCCCTGGGGAGCACCTGTACTATTTGTGAAGAAGAAGGATGGGTCACTACGGTTATGTATTGATTACCGTAGGTTGAACCAGGTCACGGTGAAGAACAAGTATCCTTTACCCAGGATAGATGATCTGTTTGATCAGTTGAGGGGGGCGAAGTATTTTTCGAAGATTGATCTACAGTCGGGGTACCACCAGTTGCGCGTCAGAGATGAGGACGTGCAGAAGACAGCTTTCAGGACGTGCTTTGGGCACTATGAGTTTCTAGTGATGTCGTTCGGCCTTACGAACGCACCAGACGTGTTCATGGACCTGATGAACCCGGTATTTTGGCCATTCCTATACTGATTCGTCATCATCTTTATTGATGACATTTTAATATACTCTACGAGTCGAGAGGAGCACGAGGAGCACCTGAGAGCGGTTTTGGGTACGTTGAAGAAGAATCAGTTGTTCGTACAGTATAAGAAGTGCGACTTCTGGCAGGAGGAAGTCAAGTTCCTCGGATATGTGGTGTCCAAGGATGGGATAGCAGTGGACCTTACTAAGGTAGCCGCGGTTCAGGATTGGCAGCAGCCTGGCTCGGTTACCGAGGTGAGGAGTTTCCTTGGTCTGGCCGGGTATTACAGACGCTTCATTCAGGATTTCTCGAAGATTGCCAGGCCGTTGTCTCAGTCGACAAGGAAGGACCTGAAGTTCGCCTGAAATGAGAAGGTGGAAGCATCTTTCAAGGAGCTGAAGGACAGGTTGACGTCCGCCCTTGTGCTAGTATTGCCAGAGCAAGGGGTGAAATACATGATATACACTGACACAGCTCGCGTTGGTTTGGGTTGTGTCCTGATGCAGAAGGACATGGTGATTTCGTATGCCTCGAGACAATTAAGGAAGCACTAGGAGAATTACCCTACACATGACCTGGAGTTGACAGCTGTTATCTTTGCATTGAAGTTCTGGAGACATTACCTCTACGGAGAGGAGTTCGAGCTTTTCTGCGACCACAAGAGCCTTAAGTACATATTCACGTAGCGAGACTTGAATATGAGACAACGCCGATGGATGGAGACCTTGAAGGACTTCAAGTTCGAGGTTTCCTACCATCCTGGCAAGGCAAACCTTGTGGCAGACGCGTTGAGCCGCAAGAAGGCTATAGCATTTGCGGCTCCGTTGATGATAGCTGAGTGGGACATGGTTGAGTTCGTGCAAGACTTCGAGCAGAGACTCACTGTGGAGGAGCTATTTGAGTGTGTTGCGCATGTTCGGGTGCGACCACTTATTGACGACAGGATCATTGAGGCCCAGGAGGGCGATGAGCGGCTGTCTGAGCTTCGAGAGCAAGCTAGCGATGCCGAGGACTCCGAGTGGAGAGTTGGTTCTGATGGGGGTCTACAATTCCGTGGCCGCCTATGCGTTCCTGACATGCCTGACTTGAGACACGAGCTTCTCGAGTCTGCCCATAACTCGAAGCTTGCGATGCATCCTGGTAGCACGAAGATGTACCGGGATATGAGACGGTCGTATTGGTGGGATAACATGAAGGCCCACATCGCTGAGTATGTGTCTCGTTGTCTGACGTGCCAACAGGTCAAGGCAGAACATCGCCGACCTCCTGGACTGCTTCAGCCCATGCCCATAGCAGAGTGGAAGTGGGACTTCATCTCCATGGATTTCATATCAGGGCTGTCGAAGACGAGGAAGGGACACGATTCCATTTGGGTGATTGTGGTCCGGTTGACCAAATCGGCCCATTTCCTCCCTATCAGAGTTACGAACTCTGCAGACGAGCTGGCTAGATTGTACATCAAAGAGATCATCCGTCTCCATGGAGTTCCTTTAGAGATCGTGTCGGACAGAGACACTTGGTTCACATCTATCTTTTGGACTCGTATCCAGGAAGCGATGGGTGTGAAGTTGAAGTTCAGTACGGCGTTTCATCCTCAGACTGATCGGCAGACAGAGCGGGTGAATCAGATTCTGGAGGATATGTTGTGGGCATGTGTGTTGGACTTCAAGGACAGTTGGGATGACTGTCTTCCTTACGCAGAGTTCGCCTACAACAACAGCTTCCAGGCGCGTATTGGTATGGCGCCATATGAGGCCCTGTATGGTCGTCCTTGCAGAGCACCGCATTGTTGGGCTGAGGTTGGCGAGCGTAGTCTGATTGGCCCGGAGTTGGTATAGGTGACTACAGAGAAGGTCGACATTATCAGGCGTCGACTTCTTACAGCGCAGAGCAGGCAGAAGAGTTACGCCGATACGAGGCGGCGACCGCTTGAGTTCGAGGTCGGGGATCATGTATTCCTTCGAGTTTCCCCTATGAAGGGAGTCCTTCGGTTTGTGAAGAAGGGGAAGCTCACACCGAGGTTTATCGGTCCGTTTCAGATACTAGATCGAGTGGGTGATGTGGCGTATCGTCTCGCTTTGTCCACGCCACTTGCAGCTGTACACAACGTATTTCATGTATCTATGCTGAAGAAGTACGTTCCTGATCCTTCACATATCATCAGATGGGAGCAGGTACAGCTGAGCGAGGATGCTATGTATGAGTTGCGTCCGACGCGTATCCTTGACAGGAAGGAGCAGGTACTGCGTAGCAAGGTCATTCCACTTGTGAAGGAACTATGGATGCATCATTCAGAGTAGGAAGCTACTTGGGAGACTGAGGCCGAGGTAAAAAAGAATTACCCTCAGATTCTCGAGGAATACGAAAAGGTACAAATTTTGAGGACGAAATTTTTGTTTAAGGGGAGTAGATTGTAACGACCTGTAAATTTCCGTACAATGGCTCGAGTACCACCTCGACCAGAAATCATTTTAGATTAAATCCTTTAGAAATTTGACAAAGTAACTGAGTGCTAAACTAGATTAGCCATGAAATCCAACTGAATCGCTTTAAATACGATCTGCAAGACCCAAAACTTGTAGGATCCTTGACGCTAGGTTACCCTAAAATCTAAGATTAAACTCATTACCCGACTGCTCTCAGGAACACATTGAAACTCCGTATCAGGTCTAGACCGCACATCGGGAGTCCGAATAATACGAAGTTAAGGAATTAGGACCGCCTCGCTGGGCTTGACAACCATCTCGGAAATCAAGTCCAGACAGTGTCCCACGGCCGTTCGCTCGAGTCCGGAGCGAGGGAGTGTGAAAACTCTTGTTTTCTTTACAAAATAAATATCTTGAATAGTGATCTGGCACGTATCGCTTGCGTACATTTTATAAGCAACCAGACCGTCAGAATCTGACCCAAATACACCCTCGGATCAGGAAAAATTTCAGGAACATTCACATGTACTTGGAATTTCGGATCGAAGTCCGTTAACCATTGAACTGAAACTGGTCCGCCACGCATGATCTGGAAACCCTACTGGAATGAAAACTTAACTTCATCTAAATCCATGATGGGTGAGCTTAAGTCCGACTTTTGGCTCAAGGAGGCCCACCAGAAACCCTCTGTTGAGCTGAAACAATGTCGATTTGATTATAATATAAGTATATCTTGAATATAAGTCTATTCCAGAGAGTTTTTAGGCTATATAAGGACCTTAGGGCAGCCTCTCTCACAGCCATACGAATTTGGGATAAACCCTAAGAAGAAGAGAGAAAAAGTGAGAGAAAGCTTGAGAGTTGTGGGAGAAACTCCCTCCTACTGTTTTCAATCACCACACGGGCTGCACCACCCCTTCCTTGACGCTTTCCCGGCGATACCGACTCCGTTTCAAGGTAAGAAACCCTAACCCTAGATCTGTTTGGGAGTGTGAAGGTTATAGGTTATGAAATAGCTAACCGGTTTCACTCTTGAGGCTATAAAACTCCCGAATACGGAAGCCCATCAAACCTTGCTGATCCGTTGAGATTCCAAGGTGCAAGGTGAGGACTTTAGGTGTATAGGTTACGGTTATCAACACTTTCAATGTCAGATAATGATAGATTCATGATCTGCATGTAATTGCACATGTACAAAGTGCTTTCCGTTTCCTGTTTCGATTAAAGATGCAGAATATGAAATTCTACATACTCTAGGTATACGTGGAAATACCGTATACGTACAAATTTTGGAAATTTGTTTGCCATGATTATTTGTTGTATGATTATATAGTGTATGGATAAAATACTTATTTGGCGAAAGGAATCGCCGTAATACATGTTTGCTTATATACACTATGTATGTTGAAATTGTGTATTCTAGAAAATATCGTATATGTATAAATTTTGGAGATGTAATTGTCATGATTATTTGCTATATGAATATGATATACACGGATAAAATATATATCACGGATAAAATACTAGCTTGGCGAAAGGATAGCCCTAATACATATTTTACTAACATACGTCATGTATGTTGAAATAGTGTACTCTAAGTGTTTGTGAAATTGCTTGTGAGAGTAAGTGCTTAGATGTTAGTGCCTTAGGTAGGTGCTGAGATGGGGTTCTCAACTACCTTAGAGACATGTATGATTCCCTTCATGTGGTTGTTTACTCTAACCACTCACTTATGAAATATATGTGTTTGTATCCCTATTTGTATAGTGCTCTATAACATGCTTTATAACATGCTTTGTATCATGTTTCATAACATGCTTTATAACATGCTTTATGACATGCTTGTTAACATGCTTGGACTGCTTTGTTTATTATGCCTTACACCTCATGCTATGAGAAAAATTGATTAAGTTTGGGACTATGTCCATAGTCCAGACATTCGGTATCAGATTTGAGATCGTGGCTGAGATTTATGTCGCCACGAAGGATGTGTTTGACGAACCCGAGTCGTACTTCGGTTGGCGATAGTGGTTGACCACACGAAGTGCTTCTGCGCTTCATATCGTTCAACTTGTTGTGCGCTCGAGCTAGCCGAGCACGTCAAATAACCCGTTGTGTCTTATGTATGTCCACCATGTTTGGTCGCTAATGCTTGAACCTAGGGTACCAAACTTACTAGTGGACTCCCGTTAACCATGGTACCTCGATCCACTAAGACTCATGAGTGGGGCATGGTGGTATGGGACACCGTGGTCGAGCTGTCGGCCTACGCTGGGGCCACGTGCCTCCCCATAGTGACCAGTAAGCAAGCAGACTCGTGAGCTGATTATGGTGGTATGGGACACTATATTCGTGCTGTCGGTATACATTGATAAGGTGATGGGGGAGTGGTGCAACCTTTGTGCGTAACTGCCCTGACAGCCCTTTGTAGTGACCTCGAGCATACTCTGAAATCGCAGTGAGCCTTAGGGTTTGCCGCGGTATATAGAGTATGAACTAGGCCTGTTTCTGTATTATGATGAATCGTTTAAGAGGTGATGGGGGAGTGGTGTAACCTTTGTGCATAACAGCCCTGGTATCCTTTGCAGTGACTTAAAAAACACACCATCGTCTGATATTAACTAGGACTGACGACCCTAGAATGGATCATGTTTGGGAATGATACAAGGGAGGTACCTTAGTTTCCCAATCCTGCTGTTTGAGATGGACTAATTAAAAAATCGGTAATCATGCTTATCTTACATTGCATGTGCCTGGAAGATGTGGAGCACTGAGGGATGAAAGCATGCCGCGAACGTGAGATGGTGTCGCACGAGGGAGGGTGTGGTGAGGGCATCCATCATACCTGCATCCATACTTGCATTAATAAGAGTAGTTAAGAGTGTTTGATTTTACTGCTTTATCATTACTGCTTGACTGTATTGATAACATGTTAACCTATGCTTTATTGTTCCACTGAGTTAGCTACTCACTCCCACGTTACGGGATGGTGTTACGCACACCAACCAAACTCTGTCTCAGGTTTAGACGAGCCGACGACTCAGGAGGCGGAGCCTGATTATGACGAGGACCAGGAGGAGTTCTCTTATATGCAGTACTCTGGCGGGTTCGACTTGGCTGCCAGATTGACGGGATTTGCAGGGATCACTTCTTAGTTTATTTTTGACATTTTGTTCACAAAACAAACATATGTATATGGTAACTCAGATGGATTCATACTCTGGAAAAAGAAATGATTTTGTATCTTTTACATACATGTATATACGTTTCAGTCTTCCGCTTGCCTTTATACAAATGATCTGGAGTATGAATTACTATTTTTTGGTATAATCTCACTCATGTTATTGCTCTAACACAGACAACATTTAATCAGCATTATTTATGTTGCATAAGTGATACGTTGGAACTCGGGAGTTGAGTTATACTCGACCCCCGATTTTCATGGCGTTACAATTTAAGCGCAATAGATTTATCTTTTGGAGCTTTAAAATTTAATTCATAGGTTTGTAAAGACTCAACCAACTCTTCTACCCTCATGTTGTTTGTATCACGAAGTTCCTGGATCGCGGTTACTTTAGAATTGAACCGTTCAGGTAGTGAGCGTAGTATCTTTGCACACACTTTACTTTCTGGGATTTTATCGCCAAGACCCCACATAGAGTTTTCAATGTCATTTAATCTAATGTAGAAGTCCATAAACATTTCATTTTCCTCCATATGAATTTCTTCAAATTTGGTTGTGAGGAGTTAGACTTTAGATTTTTTAACAATTGATGTACCCTCGTGTGTCATTTCTAATATATCCCAAGCTTGCTTTGCAGTATCACATGATATAATTCTTTTGAACTCATCCGGTGATAGTGCGCAAGTGATTGCATTTAGTGCTTTTGCATTAGCACTACTCTCACTTTTCTGAAGAGTGGTCCATGAGAAAAATGATGTTACTCTCATTGATTTTGAACTAGTAGCCTAGTCTATCTTTTAATTATCTTAGCATAATCAGTCATTTACATTCCTTAGTATAACCAGTAGCCTAGTCTCAACTTAAGAGTAGTAGTAATCCACTAGTTGTAATCCAAAGTCTATGCTTATACACTAGATGATTTCATACCATTTTTAATACAGGAAATTGTTTATATTGCTTAGGGTAAAAAATTATTTGATTGGAATTGAGTTGCTCGACTTGAATTTAACTACGCTTGAGCACTTCACAGATGCCCATACCAACTAAGGAAGTCCTAGGGTTCACGTCATCAATTTATTAGATTTCCCATACTGTCAGGTATTTCGAAATTTAGGAGCACCACTCTAGGTCCAAAACTCTATGGGCCTATTTGGCTAGTGGTCTTAAGTTGTATTAAATGAGACTACATTGCTAATCCCACCTCGAGATTGGGAGTGACATGTTTGGTAGGAGGGTGGGATGGGATTAAAATTAATTTTTATAGGCGTTGGAAAATGAGCCTTGTGTTGGAAAGTGTGAGATGGGATTTTCAAATCCTATGATGAGGAATTTCCAAGTGTAATTTGAAAGGAAATCCCGGGATATACTTTTCATTGCATACATTCCAAACATGGTGTTGGAAACTATGGGATACACCAAATCTAGGGACAATACCTTAATGGAAAGGGTTGGCAGCTGTGGTAGAGGTTTTTGAAGGGGTGGTGTGTGGGTTGCACGAAAATGGGAAAAGAAGTGTTTGGAGGAGGGGATTTGAGTAGAAAATCAGAAATTTTTAAGGAAAGGGAGAGCTTAGGAGGGCAGTTTATGAAGGAGGGGTGTGTTAGAAGGGGTTTTAATCGACCCCACATGTATCAGTGGGCCACATAACACCCAAAACCCGTCGGCCCGCTGGGCGGCGAGGCCTCACAGAACCGGCGAGGTCCTCGCCGACCTCTGGACCTTCTGGCGAGGGGTCACTGGTCCGGCGAGGTTGCCCCCCCGGTCCAAAAATGTGAGGCCCCCTGGACTTGCTCGGTTTGGTCCCTGACTCCGTGTGAGGCATTTTCGGGTCCAATTTGCAAATTGGAATGAGTTTATTTGATGTGAAATATATGATTTTGGGGTAGGAGACGCTAGTCTATCCAAATAACCTATTTATTTTGTTAGATTCCAAAAGGTTATGGGTCAAAAACCCATTTTATCCAATTATTTATCATTTATGATAAGTTTTTGTTTCAGTATTGTTCTTCATCATTTATACCCTAGTATTGGTTTGTACTACGAATGTGCTTCAAAAAATTTGAAGGATAGGATAGTGAAATGTGAGATTTCAAAGGGAAATGGTTAAAAAGGGACTTTACGCGTTAGGATTGAGTTCTGGAAAGTTAATAAGGTGTTATGATTGATCCATTGCCTAAGTACAACTCTTTCCAGGTTTAAAATTTTTCAACTAACGATTCAAACTCGTCCACTGACGGCCTAGAGGCGACTTAGGTCGATTCACGTGATGAAAGATACGTTAAGGACTAAATTACAGTAGTCAGTCTCGCCTGTCGGCGAAACTTGGGATACTAATGTGATTTCTAGATTCCATCACCCCCTTCCTAAATCAGAATGCGTCAGAGTGCGTCATGTTACCATAACCCAAGTCCAGTTTAATCCAAATCATGCTTTGATACCATCTTGTAACACCTTGAAAATCAGGGGTCGAGCAAAGCTCAGCTCCCGAGTTCCAACGCATCACTTATGCAACATAGATAATGATGATTATGATGAGTGCATTAAAAAATGAATGGGATTAGACCAAAACAACATATCATACTCCTGAGATAGTTAAATTACGCAAGCGGAAGACTGTGATGGATATATAAAATTTATAAACTGTTGTAAGTCTCCAGAGTATGAACATGTTACTAGATTAAATATAGACATATATACACCAAAAATGAATAAAATGAATATACATGGGTGTTTCAAAAGTGAAAACTAAAGTGTAATGGGGTCTAATCAACAATCCTATAATCCCGTCAATCAGAAGATGGTCTACATAGACTCGCCTGATAGCTGCACACAGGAGAAACCCTCCTCATCATCATAAAAGTCCGGCTCCGCTTCACAAGCATTGCCATCATCTGAAACTAAGATAGGGTTTAGTTGGTGTGTATAATACCGTCCCGTAACGTGGGAGTGAGTGATCAACTCAGTGGAACTATAAAGTAGAGGTTAACATGTTATCAACTCAGTTAAGCAGTAATGATAAAGCAATACAATCAAACATTCCTAGATACTGTTATTAATGCAAGGATGAAATGTATTCATGATGTACGCCCTCGCCTACATTTCCTCGTGTGACACCATCTTACGATCGCGGCATGCTTTCTTCCCTCTGTGCTCTTCAACCCGAGGCACATGCAGTGCGATGTTATGAGCATGATTACCAAGTTTTTATTAGTCCTTTTCATACAGCAGGATTGGGAAACTAAGGTACCTCCCTTATATCATTTCCCAAACATTGATCCATTCTAGGGTCATCAGTCCTAGCAAATCTCATACGATGTTGCGGTTCTAGGTCATTGCAAAGGGCTCGTCACCACGATGCAGTGTAGGCCTAGTTTGTACTCTTGTTGCTACGAAAAAGCTCGTCACATCTCCGCTGGCTCAGAGTATGCTCGAGGTCACTACAAAGGGCTTGTCACCTTATCAGTGTAGGCCAATAGCTCGAATACAGTGTCCCATACCACCGTATTCGGCTCATGAGGTGGTGTTGCTCACTCGTCACTACGGGTGGACTCGTCGCCCCAGCGTAGGCCGACAGATCGACCACGGTGTCCCATACCACCATGTCTGGCTCATGAGTCTTAGCGGATCGAGGTACCATGGTTGAACGGGGTTTCGATTGTGAGTTCGGTACCTTAGGTTCAAACAATAGCGTCCATACATGGTAAACATACAATAGGCAAATCGGGTTACTTGGTGAGCTCAACTAATACGAGCGCACATCGTATCGATCGACATGAAGTGCGTAAGCACTCCATGTGGCCTAATCACTGCCGATGACCAACGCACGACTCGAGTTCGTCAAACACATCTTACGTGGCGAATGAATCTCAGCCACGAACTTAGGGCCGATTACCGATTGCCTGGACTATATCCTAGTCCCAACTTCATTCAATTTCATCCAGTAATCATATGAGACAGTCAAAGCAATAAAGAACAACGAATTCACTTCGTACAATAATATAAGCATGTTGTGAAATGTAACACAGACATGATTGCACACACATTCATTCCATGAATAAAACAAACATCATGATGTAACGTACATGTAGGAAATCATACACATAATTAAGGTAGCCGAGATTCATATCTCAACCCTTGTACAAAGTACTCTTTAATAATACTTAGCACACTCAGACATTTCTACAAACACTTAGACTACATACATCGTCATATATGATGTATTTTGTTTACACATATAGTAGGTCAAATCCTTTCACTAGGGAGTTGCCACGCATACCACGCACATATACCCACGACGGATAATCATGGCATGCATGAATCCGGGTTCCATATTCATTTACGCATTTCCACAAACACTTGGGCTACACACTGTATCACATATATCGTATTTTTGTCGTGATGTGATTTAGGGCAAGTCCTTTCGCTAAGGAGTTGTCGCATATGTAACAAGCATATATTCACGACAGATAATCATGTTAGGCACAAATCCAAATTCCATACGTATCCAAATATCTCAACATGTACATAGAATGCACTATATGCCACATAGTTCATATATAACTGTAACATGAAACAGACGACGCATTTTGCATGTGAAATAACACTCACATCAAGAATAAATCATTAACCGACATTGAAAGCCTTGAAAACCATAACCTATATGTCTATAATCCGCACCTTATACCGTAGAAGCGTAACGAATTCACTAGAAACTCTAAGGCTTCGTCAACGATAGTACATCAACCTATAGCATGAGTTAACTCAGCTATCTTGCCACTTGTAACAATTGAAACCCTAGAACAGATTAGGGTTAGGTTTTCTTACCTAAGAATGAAGTCAGAATCGCCGGAATAGCGATTAGATAGGGATGGTTAAGCATGTAGAACGGTAGGATAGAGTACCAGGAATCTTCTCCCATTTCTCTCACACTTTTCATCTCTTTACTCTCTTCTCTCTCCTAAGTTTTCTCAAATTCATATGGAGTGAATGGGAGAGGGTTTAAGGTCCTTATATAGGCCTAAAACTGATGGAAATGGCCCCAGGGCCAAGGTATACTTAGGTTATAGCCAAAGGAGGCTTGTTCTGATCCAACGGAGCACTTCTTGAGGCCCCCTTTTTATGTGCGGTCGAAATTAAGCTCCCTGACCATGGATCTAGGTTGAGTTAAGTTTTCGGTCCGATCGAATTTATAGATCGACTGCGGCGGACCAGTTTCAGTTCAACGGTCCACGAGCACCGATCAGGGCCACAAGTACACTGACCTGTATATGAAATTTCTCCTGATCCGAGGGTATATTTGGGTCAGATTCTGACGGTCTGAATCCTTATATTCGGCCCGCAAGCGACAAGTCTCAGATTAATTAATTTAGATTTTTATTTCTAAAATATCCATGTTTCTCACACGCTTCACTCCGGGCTCAAGCGAATAGCCCCGGGACACTATCTGGATTTGATTTTCGAGATGGTTGTCAAGCCCAGCAAGGCGGTCCTAAGCATTTAGTCTCGTGGTCATCGGACTTTCGACGTGAGGTCCAGCTCCGATACGGAGTTTCAATGTGCTCCCGCTGGGTAATGAGATTGATCCTAGATTTTAGGGTAACCTAGCGTCAATGATTCTACAAGTTTTGAGTCTTGTAGATCGTATTTAAAGTGGATTAAGCAGATTTCACAGCTAATCTAGTTTAACACTTAATTAATTCTCGTTTAGTTTCTAAAGGATTTGGTCCTATTTGATTTCTGCCTGTGGTGGTACTTGGGCCTTTGTAATTTGTATAGAAGGTGATTCAAGCTATTAATACTTGATTAAATTACGCCCTAATCACGGCAGAATAAGGCCCAAGGGTAGTTCTACGTCCAAGGACGTCCAACTCCATGTTGGCAAAAATTCGGGGTGTTACATTCTAGGACTGGTCAAAGGACGAGTCGTGACCATCCTACGACCGATCGAACAGTCTCCACGACTGGTCGAAGATTAACCAAAAAATTCTGAAAATCTTCAACAACTTAGGACTGGTCGTGAAATTTCTTGGATTGGTCAAACAAGGTCCAAGACTAGTCTTAGAACAAACCAACTTCTTGTAAAAAGATTTATCTTGATTTATGTATCCAAAATGACCTACCCTAAGGTCAAACTAAGGTCTATCATACCTTGGACATGAAGTATGAACATTGAACTTCATTCTTCCAGATGATGGTTAACCTTTGAAGCTTGAGATCTCTACTTGATGTAGCTTGATCTTGAGTTCTTCTACGGCTTGAACTTCAACTTGAGTTGTACTTGAGTCTTGAAATGTACTTGAGTCTAGAAATGTACTTGAGTCTTGAACAACCACTCGTCTTATTGATGTAGCTTTGAACATTGAACCATACGGAAGAAGACAAAGTACATAACCTTACATATCTTGAAGTAGAGCACCATACATGTCATGAACCATTGTGATGTCATCGTGAATATCAACATACAATCACAAGACACACAAATAGAAGTGCACACAAGAGGTTTTGACACCACAAGATTTGACAATCAAAGGAGCATGAGACCATAGCACTTACAAACCCCCACCTATATATGAACACCCATACATGGGATGAAACTCGACTGGTTGTGATTGAAATGGACCTTCGGCTTAGGGGTTATTAAATGGTGGTTTAAATTGACCATTAATGTGGGCCTACCATCCAAGGTTGTTGTGTCCAATGGTTTTCAAGGATGGTCTTTTATCGCATGGTTTTGATACTCACCTTATGTGGCTTATTTTATTATCTGCCTATGTGGCTTGTTTCAATATCGCCATATGTGGCTTTATTTTGGTATTTGCCTTATATGGGTTTGATGTTTTATATCGTGCAACCATGCGATGGTAAGCCCCATATATTGTAATATGATTGCCACTAGTCGACAGGTTTCCATTAAACGTCCTAAGATGGTAGCCTCATGGGCCGGGGATGGTGGTAATGGGATACTATGCCCGAGCCATCGGCCTACGCTGGGCCATGTGCTCCCCGTAGTGACCTTTGAGCTTATTTAAATTGGCTGGTTGTAATTGGACTAATAATGGTTTGGCTAATCATGCATCCATGACATATTGGCGATGACGGGTGGCTAATTCTGGATGTTATAGCACCTGCCATAGAGTTGTTGGGGTATTCGTTTTGCTAGCTCCCAGACCACTGACTATTGACCCTTGTCCGACTGGATGATTTTCACAAGTCAATGATTGCATGGGTGACGAACCCAAGTCCGACTGGATGTGCATTCACGCATCCATTCGTTTAAAAAGATTGGATCATGTGTTGTTTTGATTGCCTTGTTGTTTTATAACTATGCTTATCTAATGCGACGGTGTGTAATCTTGAGGGGAATTCACACTGAGCTGGCCACTCATCCATCAAATATACAACCGTACAAGTAGAACATGTGGCCTATATGATGTATATGTTCAGACTTGATGAGGAGTTGTGCACAGGTGCCATGGATGTACGACTGTATTGCTAAGAGGAGCTGCGTGGTCATGCGGCATACATTATATGCTTTCTGTTATTTTTTATATATGCAAATCTTGTAATCGTTAATGTTGAGACATTGGTTTGTATAAGTCATTATGGGCTGCTTGTATATTTGAATGATAATGAAATTTCCCTTATGTTGATTTGTCCACCTACGCTCATTTGCTTACTCTGATAAAGGAAAAAAATATACTCGAATTTGACTATCCTTTAAGGTTAACACTCGGGTTTTTGAGAAACGGGTCATATACTCAGGTTCTGAAAACATGGGGCGTTACAATAATATCGCTACGACATTCTGAAGAAGATCATCATTGATAATGGGACCCCATTTAAGAACAGGGGAATGGAGATATTATGTTGAAATTTTGATATCTAGCATTCATTCTCGACACCTTATTACCCACCGGCTAATGGATTGGACGAAACATTCAATAAGATGATTGTGAAAATATTGAAGAAAACAGTCGTAAGAAATAAACGCGATTGGGATGAGAAGTTGCAAGAAGCTCTATGGGCCTTTCAAACTACTCATCGTACTGCTACGAAAGCAATGCAATTCTTTGGTTTATGTAGTTGAAGCTGTTATCCCCATTGAAATGCAAGTGGCGTCGCTTAGAGTAGCAGTACATTAGTCGATTACTGATGATGAAAATGCCAAGATCAGGTTGGCAGAATTGGATTTGCTAGATGAAAAGTGATTTGCAGCTCAGCAGCGATTACAAATATATCAAGTAAGAATCTCTGCTTCTTTTGACAGAGGGTTAAGCATCGCTCCTTCAAAAGAGGAGATATGGTATTGATGCTCAAAAGGCCGATAGTGGTCACTCGTAAAACAGGGGGCAAATTTGACCCTAAATGGGATGGCCCGTACATAATATCTGAAGTATATTCTAATGGGGCTTATCGGGTGATAGATCAAGATGGGCGAGGCATAAGTATACCGGTCAATGCCCATTTCATAAAAATATATCATCCCTAAACGTATACGCAGTTTTGATTTAGAAGATTCGCGACGTAATTCTTCTCAATCAAAAGGGGGCAGGAAAAAGCATACAAAGGCAGAACTCTGTATTTCCTTTTAATATTGTATTTCTCTTTGAATACTAATGAAATGCAGGCCTTCGAAGCATATCAAGTCCATATCATCAAATATAAAGCGCCAATGATTATCGCCAAGTCGCCACTGATTATTGTCATGTGGCCAAACATAGAAGCGCCTACTACTATCACTATTGCCAACTGCTAAATGATTATTGATGAAGCGCCAATGACTATTGCCAAAGCGCCATAAGCTGTTATTACTATCATTATCTTGCTAGCACAAGGCCATTTAAATTTATCAAAATTAATAGCACCATAGGCTGATATACTATCTTAATTATAAAGTTTCGTCTCATATCATCAGCGAGCACGGTATATTAATTTTGATTTATTATTTTAGTAAGATCAATTCATCATTTACAGGTGACAAGATAAGCTTATAAAGCTAAATACAAGAATCGCGACAATGACGGTGGCTTATCACATATGATGGCAAGGAAGATACCACTATGAAGCCGAACACGCATAATGCTTATCATTATTGGCAATGGCAATATGGCGGGACTATACAGGTAGCAGTGTTGCCTGTGGCCTTAAAAATCCTGGAGAGAGTATCACGCGCACCCATGTGGGCAGTGACCTATGTTGTCTGTACAGCTTCAGGCAGCGTCATATGGATGGCTAGAAAGCGCCTCCTCGTGAATGGGTCTGACCTTGCAGGTGAAGAAAAAGCGAGTCTCTGAAGCAAGATGACTCCCTAGATCCCTGGTTTGATTTCAGTAGTAACGTGTGAGGACAGGTCTCTGAAGCAAGATGACCCCTCATTGATGGACTGGCGGCCTTGGATTTGGTACCCGACGGTAGCCTTGCGTGCCCCGTGAACTCTAGAGAGTTACTGTGGCCAACCTTGTACGTAAATCCTATTGAGTTCACTGCCCCGGTAGCTTCACTGGGCCCCTCTGATGGATCGCGGTTTGTGAACTCCCCGGCCGCGATAAGCCCCGCGAACTCTAGAGAGTTACGGCGGCCATTCGTGTAAGACCAACTCCAACTACTTATGAGTCTAAACTATGATTGCTCCAAGTACTTACGAGCCTAAACTGTGATTGCTCCAACTACTGACGAGCCTATACTGTGTGTGCAACTAACTAGAACCGAAACTTAGTTCCGCCATTCTAAAATATCACATAGGCAATGCTATGCTAACCATTATAATAGTTTATTACTTTGATTAGCATGTGTCTATCAAATATGCTTGTGAGAATTGTTCAAGCTAAGAAATACTGTGAATCCTAAACCAATATGTAATTCTGAAAATGCATATACTCATATGTTTTATATAGAGATAAGCTATCAAAATAGATGCAAGAAAGCAGAATGTTATATTTCTTGTTCGAATTAAACAATGTCGAGCTTGATCAATACATTTGCTATTTTCTACTCCGAAGAAGATGAACTTTCAATGATGATATGTTTGTCCTTTTGAGGAAAACGACTATGTTTTTCTATCTCTTGTCTTCTTGATACTTCAGGAGTATTGCCTTCCATAATTCGCAAGGGAGGAGGAGGATAAAATTGCAAAGAATCATCATTCTTTTCTGGAAAATCTGAAGATTTGTGGGTATTCTTCAGAGGCCTACTAAAGGTTACCCATCCCTCAAGGGTATCAGCTGGTTTCGTTTCAAAGATGTTATCTGTAGAAGGAATTCTCATGCAGAGTTGACCTAGAGAGGGGATGTGATCCACCTCTTCAAAATGGACAATGCCTTGGTCTCTTTATAAATTCCTTAGGCAGGGAGGAGGAATCCATATAGCGTGATCAACTGGATAACAATGTTTTACTAAATGATATTGGTGGATCCACCATCACATCCAATAAGAAGAAGCACTAAAAGGATAGTCATAGCCGAGAATTATGAAATGCGACCCGGTATTAACAATCAAGAGCTGCTTCCATATCAGAGCTTAGTTATATGGCCTGATGTCGTAACTTCTCATTGCTCTAGTAACGATATCAAGAGTCTCCAGAACTGTTTGATCAAACCCAAACTGGCGAGCAAATCCGTTAGGATAGTATGGTTCGCGCCATAATATATTACCTTCTCTCCAAGGAAGGGTGCTAGGCTTGATGGAGACAAGAAATGAATGTTCGTCAGATGAGATAAAATCACAACAACTATCACATCGTCAGAATGAGTATCAAAGGAGAATTGATAAAAGTCGACAGGATCATTGCTCTCTATTTTTCTGGTGACGCAGCCGTTCGATTTCTTGATCATCTCTCTCAGTTGATAATGTTGGAGAGGAGGTCGATCAGGATGCAGATATTCTCTTGCAGAATCGGTGAATGTCCAAGGGAAATATACTCCTAGCCAACCCACAAAGAAATTCCATGGAGCACAAACAGAAAAAGATTCGGAAGAAGGCTCTTTAGAACTAGAGATGACATCCCCGAAAGCACAGTACGAAGAACATAGGACTAGGGGAGCCAACGAATATTTTCGGCCTTCTGCCATCGCACCTACGACTACGAAGAAGGATGGTCTAATGATGATTGTCTGTTCGGAATCTGGGAATATTGTTATGCTTAACCAGTAGGCTAAGAAGGTAGCTAGTTCATTGGAAGAATTGTATTCGACAGTACCCTTGGCACTCTGGCGGATAGTCTGAAGTTCTTGATGATTATGACCTGCGAAGCTATTAAAATGAAGAAATAATTATTAAAATCAGACCATACAAGATTGAAGTTAAAAAATAGAAAGGGTAAAATATACTGTAATTTTTGAGAAAAGTAAGCTAGCCATTCAAGAGAAGTATGTGAGCAGGTTGAGGGAAGTTGGCCAGTGTATTGAAGAGTTTAAGGGTGGTCTTTGAAATTTCAAATTTGTTGTCTCCTGCAGAAGCTAGATCGAGTTCTCCATTAGAAGGTACATAGGCATCAAAGATATTACCCATGATGGGAAGGCCTGCTAGGAAGAGAAGATCCCATAAAGTAATACTCATTTTTCCAGGAGGAAGGTGAAATGAGTTAGTAATTAGAGACCAATGATTGAGGAAGCCTCTGAAAATAGCCGCATCCCTGTGAAAATGCTCTGACGTAGCTATGATTGCATCAGAAAGGTTGATTTGTTCCAGAACGGTAGTATGCTTTCGAACGCTGGTTCGAGCCCAAGCACTATAGAAATTGCGAAGAGATAAGAATCCAATCGCTGACAACTTCTCTGTGTTCCAAGGAAATCTCTCGGAGAAGAAGAATTGTTGAGTAGTCTCAAAATAATGAGTCGGGAAAGGATGCTGGGAATCATAGCATGGATACAAGAATCTCATTTTGTGAATTTTACCAGCTCTCTGATAAGGCTCACTCTTTTCCAGATAACTTGTTCTTTCATGATCCAGTTGTCGATGGAGATGAAGATATTTCATCAATCAAATGGTTCACTGTGAAGAATTGACCAGTGACGTCGCAAGTTGATGGGAATGATAGTTAGTTGGTATAAGGGTTATGAAGCTCCAAGGTTTCTTCGTTTATTTCTACATAATTCTAAGAATGATGGAGAGGTTGTTTAAATCTTGAAGAAGATCAATGGTTCTTTCTTCTTGAGGAGGATGCCGAAGAACGATGCATAATGAATTAGGAGCTACTGGATTGAAGGTGAAATTTTTGAAAGGCAGAAGAAATTTCGGTAGAGTTTCGGAATAAGAGTTTCTAAAACTAAGTGCTGAAGACTTACACGGGCAAGTTGCACGCACAAGTTGCCGGGAAGAGGGGTTCGCTAGGACAAATAATAAATTCTGAAGTGATGAATGATTGGGCAGTCTGGTATTTATAGACCAGTGGCATCGGCAACAAGTTGCGCGGGTGGGAGTTGTGCGGACCCGCACAACTCAAGTTCTATAAGAAGAAGTTGATCCTTCAAGTTGACTTAGAGAAGTCAAATTTTGAATCAAGGGGGCATCTGTTGGGGTATAAAATTTTGGTTAAGGGGAGAAGCTTCAAGGAGAATTGGTGAAAGAAGTGAAGGATAGAGATGAAAGGTAGGTGAGTTGTGCGGGAACCATGTTGCGCGAGAAATGAGTTCGCGGGTCCATGCAACTCGGCATTGGTTATGTTGGGTTGTGTAACTCTCTTCAGAAAGGGAAGGATTGGGAATGTGAAGTAGGGTCCATGGCACAAGATTCAAGGGCTCACATGTGCGAAAGCCTATAAATACCACTACCCCCTCATTTGGAGCATCGGATGTTCAGAAGACCAGTACCTCTAACAGGTATTGGAGACAGGGAGAAGGAGAGGGAGTGTAGAGTGTTGAAAGGTCTGGGCCACGCTACTTGTTGAGGGTCAAATATTACATATTAGACCCCAGTTATTACTTGGTTTTATGAACATGATAATGCTTAATGTTCTGTTTTAATTATGTTTTTGTTACAAGGTGAATTTAAGAGCTTGGATTGAAAAAGGGTACTAAAGGCATGGATTTGATGCTCAAGAATCACCAAGGCAAGGGACGGATCTTAAGGGACCAAGATTGAAGAATTCACATGCCAAATATCCGAGAAAACCTAGTGATTGAAGATAAGGAGGCCTGAAAATCGTCCTGAATGCAAGATCACAGGGTTCCCACCATCCGTTTGGCTTGAAACTTTATATCTAGCCCGAGGATCATAAAGCAACCGTACACATAAAATTTCAGCCATTGGACCTTTATGGAAGTGGCCCAACGGAAAGATCAGCCACAAAACCACTGATTTGGGGCCCACCTGATCTCTAGATATGCTTCAAACTTGGGCTCAACCCCTTAAATTGGATGGAAGTATGGATGAACAGAGCAGATTTCTTAAAACATCATTGTGGACCTCACCTTAAGTGGTGTGTGTGTGCACAACACACGTGCACTTGCAGTGCACTAGAAGTCAAGTCAGGTCAAACAACTTTGACCCGACTCCCGCCCAGATTCACCTCCAGCGTCCGCACGCTGGGACGTTGAGATGATGAGTGGCCCACCACCATCATCCTGATGGTTGATTCGGACTGTCCACTAGAACCGGACG
Organism: Magnolia officinalis; assembly: GCA_021015155.1. NCBI lineage: Eukaryota > Viridiplantae > Streptophyta > Magnoliopsida > Magnoliales > Magnoliaceae > Magnolia > Magnolia officinalis. Next base: position 47,234,473 of record JAJHSJ010000001.1, read on the forward strand.
ATGGGGCCAACCATAAGCATGGAGTCCAAGTACCGCCATGCACATGCACACACGAAAATCAAGTTCAAACGTAGGATGGATGGCGGAATTAAAGATTCAGTGGGCTACGTCAATGACAATCCAAAACTGCCCATCTCTGATTGAAATTTCACCACAAATCTAATGGACGGAGTGGATTTCTCTTTTGACAGGGAATGTGGACCCACCCCACGGGTTACACAAACATGGGTTCTTTGCATGCACGCGTCTTAGAGAAATGAGTATTTTGGGTCATTTGATGATCATGGATAGGGTCGGACCGACGATCTTAGCCGTCTAAACCCCTCCCATGGGACAACCAACCAAGGCCAAGAAGGTCGAATGGAACAGATCACGCGTTCGGATCTTCTTTGTGCCAAACTTCAATCCAATGCAAGAAGGTTTTGCGTTTTCGCTGCGCAATGTGCAAAAGGAGCTGCGAAAGCTACCACCAACTCCAACCTAGCTGACCGACCTACTCCAGCCTATAAAAGAAAGAGAGAAAGGGACATGGAGGGCATCTAGGGACGTGAGAAGCGAAGGTGAGAGAGAGAGAGAGATAGAGAGAGAGAGAGAGAGCGTGGAACGGCCAAGGAGTTCTTCTTCTTTCTTTAGTTTTTCCTGGTTTTATTTATGTCTTTCCTTAAGAGATTTTAGTTCATCATGTCTATGATAAGCTAAACCTCTTAACTAGGGCTAAGAGGTGAAGCTTGTAGTGTGATGGGATATTTTCTATAGCTTGATTCATGTTTATTGAACTCTCTTTGATTTTGGTTTGACTATAAGGAATATTCATAGTTTTTAATGGTTTATTGTGACTTGAATTATAATAGATCTGCGATAGCTTTGAGTATATTATGTTCATGTATCGAGGTTGTGAATTTAGGAATCCCATTGTTCACCATCGTCCCATGGGCATGGTTGGATGATGAACCCTTCCTAACGTTTACGATTCTCTCAAATTGGTTGTAGATTGGTACATTCTATTGTTTACTTTATCTCATGGGCATGGTTTAGTGATGGAATCAATTCTAGTTCTGATACGTCTCATCTATTGAGAACTAGATCAAATGAAGTTTATAATTGAATTTTAATGAATTATCTTCCAATTGGATGAAGATGAGACTCTGATTCTGAAAAGGCCAAGCTAAACGTCCTAGAGGGGGGGGGGGGGTGAATAGGACTGTGCCAAATTAAAAAATTAAATGCATAATTGAAAGAAAGATAGCACAATAAAATAATAAAGATGCACAAGTAAATAGTAACCTCAAATGTACTAGTCTTGAGAGGTTGATACGAACTAAGTTCTAAGGACAACCTAACACCAAAAACCAAAGGCTTATGGCAGGACAACCTTACTAGAACGTTTGTAAGTATCAAAAACCCAAACCAATAAAGAGGCAAAAGAAATAACAAAGTAAATAAACTAAGTTATTACAACATTCCCACAAGTGCATAAAATAAATTACACCATTCACCACAAATGCTTAAAGAAAATTACAACATTCACACGCATAAGCACATTCAATCATCCACCACAACTCCAGGAATTATAGTGGTTCGTTTGTGTGTACACCAACTGTTAGAAAATAGCCACACAACTACTCCTCTCCTAATATCCACTCCCTCGGGATATTAGCGTTCACTATGAAAAAGGTTTTCCAAGGTTCACCTTAAAACCTTCACAATTGTGTCTTTAGAGGGGCTTACACAATTACAAAAATCCCACACTCTAAGTTTTTCTAGATTACCTCAAACAAAACCAAAAAGTGATTTTTCTGGAACAACCTCAAAAACCAAAAAAAAGATATACAAAATGTAAATGTACTTATCTGGAATTTCTCCTTTTGAAGAAGCCTGGTAGAACCAACCCAATGTAGACGAAGATGTTCAATTTCTAATCTCAAAGATGAAAAGGTTCTAGTTCTAAATGATTTTTAATTAAATTAACCTGGGCTAGCTTGATTTGATTTTGATCTCAAGAAATGGGAAATCATAAATCCCTTCTTAAAGTAAGATTGGAATAAAGATCACAAAATCAAATTATAAAAGCTAATTAAAGAGAATCTAAAATGAGCACAATATACCTTAATGAATTCACAAACTTATCTCTCAGAGTGGTGTCTTGATATAGATTTCAATGAATGAATAAACTCTGAAATTCGTGCTCTATTTATAGATTAAAATATTGTTCACTCGACTGGTCGAAGACAAACAAAATTTCAAATTTTCTGGCGCGATAAGATAAGACCATTACTCAACTAGTCGAGTGGCTTGCTCGACTGGTCGAGTGTGAAAGTGCCCTGGTTTGTCAATTAGCTAGACAGAGGAGCCTTATAGGAAGATCGATCAAGCGCCTGCCTCAACTGGATGTGTAACATCGCGGATTTTTGCCAACCTGGGATTAAACGTCCTTAGGCGATGGGTCGATCCTAACACCTTATTAACTTGTCAGAACTGAATCCCACAGTCTAAAATCGCTCCTTAACCCATTTCCTTCACAAATCCCACCCTTCACCACCTTGTTCTTTAAATTTTCTAAGTACTTTCACATTAGACACTATCTTAAAGTTTAGGTGATGAAGAACAATACTTAAACTAAACATTGCTACAAAGGACTAAGTACCACCTCAGACCAAAATCACTCAGGACTAAATCCTTTAGAAATTAGGCGAGAATTAGCTAGTGTTAAACTAGAGTGCCTGTGAAATTAGCACCAATCACTTTAAATACGATCTGCAAGACCCAAAACTTGTAGAATCATTGACGCTAGGTTACCCTAAAATCTAGGATCAATCTCATTACCCGGCTGCTCACGGGAGCATCTCGAAACTCCGTATCGGATCTGAACCGCACGTCGGAAGTCCGATTAACACGAAGTTAAGGAACCAGGACCGCCTCGCTGGGCTTGACAACCATCTCGGAAATCAAATCCAGATAGTGTCCCAGCGCTATTCGCTTGAGCTCGGAGTGAAGAGTGTGAGAAATGTGAAATTAATTCAAAATAAAATATCTTGAATAGTAATCTGGCACCTCTCGCTTGCGGATCAGTTTTAAGCAACCAGACCGTCAGAATCAGACCAAATTACACCCTCGGATCAGGAGAAATTTCATACACATTTACATGTACTCGGAATCTCCGATCGAGATCCGCTGACCATTGAACTGAAACTGGTCTGCCAGGCGTGATCTGAGAACCCTACTGGAACGAAAACTTAATAGAACCTAGATCCATTGTTGGTGAGCTTAAGTCTGACCTTTGGCTCAAGGAGGCCCGCCAGAAGTCCTCCGTTGAGCTGAAACTGACCCGCTTTGGTTATAACCTAAGTATACTTTGACCTGGAGTCTATTTCGGTGAGTTTTTAGGCTATATAAGGACCTTAAACCCTCTTTCATTGCAGCCATATGAATTTGAGAGAAAACCTAGAGAGAGAAGAGAGAAAAGAGAGAGAAAGTGTGGGAGCAGTGGGAGAACCTTCCTGTCACTCTTCCCTGCCGCTTTACGAGCTACACCGCTCCGTTCTAATCGCTTTCCCGGCGATTCCAGCTCCGTTTCTAGGTAAGAAACCCTAACCCTAATCTGATTTGGGGCTTGGGTGGTTGTAGGTTATGAAATAGCTAACCTATTTCGTTCTATAGGTTGCCAAACTGCCGAATATGGAAGCTTAGCAAACCTATCGACTTCGTTACGATTCTACGACAAAAGGTGCGGACTTTAGGTGTATAGGTTATGGTTTTCAATGCTTTCAATGTCAGATAATGATAGATTCATGATCTGCATTCAATTGCACATGTACAAAGTGCCGTCTGTTTTTCGTTTCGATTAAAGATGAAATATATGGAATTCTACATACTCTAGGTATTTGTAGAAAGTACCGTATACTACATATAAATTTTGGAAATATGTTTGACATGATTATTTGTTGTATGACTATATCATACATGGATAAAATCTTGTTTGGCGAAAGGACTCGCCCTAATACATGTTTTGCTAATATATACTATGTATGTAGAAATAGTGTATTCTAGAAAATACCGTATATGTATACATTTTAGAGATGTGTTTGCCATGATTACTTGCTGTATGAATATATTATATATGGATAAAATACTTGTTTGGCGAAAGGATTCGCCTTAATACATGATTTGCTAACATACACTATGTATGTTAAAATAGTGTATTGTAAGTGTTTGTGAAAATGACCGAATGAGTATAGAATTCTCATTCGTGCTCGCCATGACTAATTGTCATGGATTTATGATTGTTGTATTGGTGATCCCCCTTTGACGAAAGGATTTGCCCTAAATCACGCCACGACCAAAATACGCTATATATGTTGAAATGTGTAGCCCAAGTGTTTGTGAAAATGTTCAAATGAATATGGAACTTGGATTCCTACTTTCCATGACTATCCGTCGTGGGTGTACGCGTGTTATGATTGGGGCAATTCCCTAGTGAAAGGATTTGGCCTAATACTTATGTGGACAACATATGTCATGCATGTTGATGTATGTAGTCTAAGTGTTTGTTGATATGTTTGAATGAGTAGTAGTTAGTAAATTGTAATGTACAAGGGTGTTGAGATATGATTCTCAACTCCTTTAACTGTGTATGATTTCCTTGGATAGTTGTGTGATTAGGAATTGAATATGTACAAACTCATGCTTGTTTTGTGCTTCATAACATGCTCAACTGATTGCATGATTTTATCTATGTAATGCATATGCTTAAATTCATGTTTACGTTATAAGATCCGTCATGGGTGATGGGGGAGTGGTGTAACGATTCCGTGCAACAACCCTGACAGCCCTAAACGGATAATACCAGACCTTGATTGTATGAGTTGAATCTTGATCCACTACTGCTTTATCTATCTGCAATTGATTGTGTTTGGGGCTATGATTATAGTCCAGATAATCGGTACCAGAGTTGAATTCGTGGCTGTGATTCATTTGCCACGTGAGATGTGTTCGACGAACTCGAGTCGTACTTCGGTTGGCGATAGTGGTTGGCCACACGAAGTGCTCATGCACTTCATATCGTTCAACTTGATGTGCACTCAAGCTAGCCGAGCTTGTCAAGTAACCCGATCCGTCTTATGTATATTCACCATGTTTGTTCGCCACTGCTTGAACCTAGGGTACCAAACTTACCAGTGAAATCCCTTTTAACCATGGTACCTCGATCCGCCAAGACTCATGAGCCGGGCATGGTGGTATGGGACACCGTGGTCGAGCTGTCGGCCTACGCTGGGGCCACGTGCCTCCCCATAGTGACCAGTGAGCAACCAGACTCGTGAGCCGATTATGGTGGTATGGGACACTATATTCGTGCTGTCGGCCTACATTGATAAGGTGATGGAGGAGCGGTGCAACCTTTGTGCGTAACAGCCCTGACAGCCCTTTGTAGTGACCTCGAGCATACTCTGAAATCGCAGTGATCCTTAGGGTTTGCCACAGTATATAGAGTATGAACTAGGCCTGTTTCTGTATTGTGATGAATCATTTAAGAGGTGATGGAGGAGTGGTGTAACCTTTATGCGTAACAGCCCTGACAGCCTTTGCAGTGACCTAGAAAACACACCGTCGTCTGATATTAACTAGGACTGACGACCCTAGAATGGATCATGTTTGGGAATGATACAAGGGAGGTACCTTAGTTTCCCAATCCTGCTGTTTGAAATGGACTAATTAAAAACTCGGTAATCATGCTCATCATGCATTGCATGTGCCTGGAAGATGTAGAGCACTGAGGGATGAAAGCATGCCGCGAATGTGAGATGGTGTCGCACGAGGGAGGGTGTGGTGAGGGCATCCATCATACCCGCATCCATACTTGCATTAATAAGAGTAGTTAGGAGTGTTTGATTTTACTACTTTATCATTACTGCTTGACTGTATTGATAACATGTTAACCTATGCTTTATTGTTCCACTGAGTTAGCTACTCACTCCCACGTTACGGGACGGTGTTCCGGACACCCACCAGACATTGTCTTATTTCAGATGGCGACGCTACTTCTGAGGTGGAGCCGGACCTCTGCAATGACTACGATGCCTGCTTGTATTGGTTATCTTCTGACGGCTTCCAGTGAGTCGTGTCCTGATCGGCGGGGCTTTCTGGGATATTGACTAGAGGACCTTATACATTTGGTATATTTTAGGATTGTACTTGTAATTATTTAACCTGGTAATGTTATCACACTTTGGAGACTCATCCTAGTTCATATATTTTATCTATTTATCACAGTCTTCCGCTTGCAAATTTAACTGTCTCTGGAGTATGATATGCTGTTTGGCTTAATCTCACTCATGTTCACTACTCTAATACAGTCAACATTTAATCATCATTATCTATGTTGCATAAGTGATGTTCTGGAAACTCGAGAGTTGAGTTACTACTCGACCCTCGATTTTTCGGGATGTTACAGGATGTGCGCCCGAACTCGCCACGGGTAAATCTTAACCTCACATCCCATGTCCCAAAACACCAGGTACTTAAATCCCTTAAAATTGAATAGAACACCCTATGTTTTTGTGGTTAGAAAACTTTTCTAAACTTCAGGAAAAATCTTTAAGTTTTCTACCTTTGTCGATTTATCGATACATGGATCGATGTAATTGAACCACGTTGTCGATGTCCTCGAAGCAAGCTCGATATTACCGAAATGAGGACATAAGATGTCTAGCAACCACAAAGATCTCTGAACGTAATTATCGATGTATCGATAGACGATTCGATATCATCGAAATTTGAATCTCGAGTCCATCGAAGTATACTTGATAAAATCGACATCAAGTCTGCTATGTCCAAAGTTCTGCTAAAGGCGAATCATGTAATCCTCGATATATCGAAGTGCTCCGATATCCTCGGAATTCAAATCTAGATGATATCGGAAGCCCTTCGATAATATCGGATTGGGACACATTTCTATCCAACAAGTTTTTCAGGTTGTTTTTCCTGGATCGAGGGTCACTCGATAAAATCGATATTCAAATATCAATCATATCAAGGCATGGTCGATGTCATCGAATGTAGACACAAACTGTCCAGCAAGCTTATAGGAAAATTCCTTGGAATTATCGATGAATTGACACTGCCCTCGATATCATCGATATTCAAATTCCGATGATATCGAGTGATGCTCGATCATATCGTTTACCTGAAAATCTTCAAAGGCAAGTCTCTCACATTTTCAAATGTCGAGGAATCGAACCTAGTGTCGATAAAATTGGAGTTCGAAATCCGATGACATCGACGCACGATCGATTTCCTCGACCAGCTAGTAAAAGATTTCAAAAGTGTTTGACATTTGAGTTCGTGTCATCGAGCGGCTAGTCGATGCTATCGAGAGTATACGCTCGATGATATCGACCCTGCTCGATGATATCAAACTCTGTGAAAAATGTGACCATTTTATATCCGTTGGAACCTTTTGCCTATTTAATGAGAGCTTGCCCTTGGTTGTTGGTAGAGAAAATAGAGAGTGCTTTTGACTGTTTAACCCTAGATCATATACCTTAAAGCCTTTTCTCTTATGAAAGTTCATCCTCTAACCCACCCTCATCATTGACATTCAATAGAGTGGATTGGGGAATGAACTTCCGCATTCAAGGATCCTACAGCTACCACCTTAATGGCAAATCATTAAGCTAGGATGCCTTGAATGCATAGATGATTGGAATCGCTCTATCTCCCTTATAGGAAAACATTTAATAGAGTAAGATTCCATCATAACCTTGACCCAACCCGTCGGCATGTATTGGTACATCTTTTGGGTTGTAGTTCAAGAAAGCAGAAGATTCTTCGTCAACAAAGGAGGAGATCTTCGACAATGCGCTGAATGGGGCTCATCTACTTATTTGTAAGTCATTAGAGTTCAGAGGACCCTTGTGATCATTCCTTCCGTAGGATTGGATCTAAGGTGTTTCTCACCCCTTACAAGTCCTTATAGGAGGCCTCCGGCGCGAGTGTACGTGGGGGTGCTTTGTGTTGACCCTTGCTCTATGGAGAGCATAAACTCTTAGGTCCTTATGTAGGTCCTTGACCTATGTGGTCTAAAATTGGGGGTGCTTTGTGTTAACCCTTACTCTATGGAGAGCATAAACTCTTAGGTCCTTGTGTAAGTCCTTGACCTGTGTGGTCTAAAACTTGGGTGTTTTGTGTTGACCCTTGCTCATGGGAGCATAAATTGGTGAGGTTCCTTGAGTGGATCTTTGGCCTGTGTGGCCTAAAAGTCGAGTGTTGTGTGTTGACCCTTACTCATGGGAGCATAAAGTGTGTCGTGTAGACACGCTGTGTTAGCCTAAGTGTAAGTTGTACTGGTTAGAGGTGAACCTGATTTAAAACATCCATTTTGAGGTGAACTTGTTGTGAAACCTCCTTTAGTGAGATCCGGTACACTCAAGGGATGAGTGTGTCTGCCGGAAGTGGAGTAGACAAGTAGTCGAACCACTATAAAAATGACTGTGTTTGAGATTGCTATTGTCTTCCATTACTTATGTGATTTCCTTAAATGCTTTCATATTTGATTATCTAAGATCACATCTCACACACAGTCACATCCATCATAAACTATGATTTGCATATTGTTTATCTTTCAATTAGTTTTATGATTGGATCCTCTGATTGGCTTTGAAGCCATTAGAGTTACTCGGAAGAAATCCTAATATATTCATATTTACTCAGGATTAGATTGATAGGATTTTAAATAACTATAAAATATTAAAAAGTCCTATTCAGCCCTCTCTAGGACATATTAGCATATTCTCACTTCAACTAAAGCGGTCATTACCGCAATTTCAGAGTGGCCTTCTCGACTGGTCGAGCAATGCACTCGACTGGTCGAGTGGGACCAGAAAAGCTTGCTGGACTTTGAGTCGAGCCTGCATGACTGGTCGAGTATTATTCACTCGACTGGTTGAGAGTCTAATAGAAATTTCTGAAAATTCACAATAAACCTTGGACTAGTCGAGAAAACTCTTAGAGTGGTCGAGCCAGTACTTGGACTAGTTGAACAAGGACTAAGACTAGTCGAGAAAATGACCTATAAACATATGAAATGACCCACATAAAATATGCAACGAATATGACTCAACCTATGGTCAATATAGGGTCATCCTTACCTTGTTTGCGAGTTGGAACAATTGACACATCATTCGCTTCAGAATCTTGATTACTTGTGATACGTGAAGCTTGAGTTCAATCTCTTAAACTTGAGCTTGAGTTGCACTTGAGTTACACTTAAGTTCTTGAGTCTTTAACATACAGTATTTGAACTTCAAACTTGAACTCGAGTACGCTTGAGTTCTTGAATTTGAGCTTGAAACCATGATCTTCAACAATCTTCTCTTCAATTTGAAGATGTAGGCAAGTTTGACGAAGATACATACAACTTTAAAATACACGAACCTGATCACTTCAACTTAAAGCATAATACAAGTTCTAAATGGTTTGACATAACAAAATTTGACAACACTTCGGGTGTTAGATTTACACTATAACATTTACAGATTCCAGTTGTGTTCTTGAATCAAGCATAGATCTCCCTGATCTCTACGAGTGGATCATTAAAAACCCTAGTTTCCCACCTTTGAATTTTACAAATTTTAGTTAAATAATTCACCATTACTTTCCTATGTTCTCCTGATTTAGATTACATCTTCTTCTAGTTCTAGTTCTGGTTACTTTTAGAATACGTACAAGGTTCGTTCCCTGTGGATTCGACCTCGGTCTCACCAAGAATTATTACTACACTGCAGCCCTACACTTAGGGTTGTGAACACTACTCTTGGCAAGTTGTGCGGGCCTGCGCAACTCCTTGGCCCGCGCAACTCCCATGAGTTGCGTGGGCTACTCTTTGAGGCAGATGCCATGTTCCAATTTTTCAGATCCTTAGGCCATTCCAGATATTTCAAAGGGATCCAAGCACTCCTTTATCATGCCAATAAGGGATGAAATGCATGGGAAGCCCGCACAACTCGTCTCCCCTGGAGATATGATCCATACGAGCTGGAATGCTGCCAAAATTTATATTTTAAGCTTTACTTAATACTAGTATTTTTGCATTTCTGAGAAATTCCATCCCAAAATCAAAGGACTAAAAGGATGTAACAAATTTAGAATGAATAAAATTGATGATTATTCTCTTTTCTCTATCTTTTGTCACTATTGAGTGAGATAATTCCCCAAATCAAACAACATTCATTTCTGGTCGAAACAAAGACATCTTCCACAGAATTATTACGAGTTCAGAAGAATAAAGGGAAAGCCATCGCAACTAGCGAATGTTCACTCATAGCACCTCTTGTAAAAGATTTCAAGCAAACTCACGTATTAAGAAACCACTATCTGAGTCAGCTAGTCCTTCGAAGCGACAGTACACTGATTTCAAATCAAACAGTAGTTCATCTTCTTCGACAACATCAGCAGTGCAGCACTCGCTTCCTCCTTCAATATCAAGACGATCAAAGAATAAGAAAACAGAAGTTACATCGGCAGACATCAATCAGCCTAACCAACCTTCACCAGATAAGCACATAGTTGAAGGAGTCCCTAATTTTTCAACAGTGACTGTTGCGAACAACATTGAACCACAAGTAGAAAGGTCACAACCGTAAGTGGTTAGATTTCAAGAACCGATGCTTAATATTACTCAGAATATAACACTGGAAGAAATCCGACAGATGGTCATCGAAACCATTCATCTAGAGAAGGAGCGAGGTCAGAATCAAAATTTTTAATACCAGACACCGTATCCTTGTGAAATAGAGGAAATGCCATTTCCCACAGTTATTAACGCCTAGACTTCTATAAATTTAATGGGAATGGATCACTAGAAGAGCATATGATGCATTTCATAATAAAGATGAGAAATTTCTGTAGAGTTCCTCAATATTGTCTGCGATTATTCGGATCTTCTCTGACAGGAAGAGCTTTCAGATGGTATTCAGGTTTAATCCCAGGATCTATTCATACTTGGGAAAAGATGCAGGATGCTTTTATGTTGAACTTTTTCTCTTCTAATAGAGAAGTTAATTTGACCGAACTGGTCTCTATTCGCAAAAAAGAAAATGAACCAGTCAAAGAATTCATCAGTCGATGGAAGGACTTGGGGCATCGTGTCGACATCCTCTGCAGGAATTAGAACAAGTAAAACTATGTTTAGAAGGCATGAGACCAGAACTGGCATGCAACCTGAATAGTAAAGATTGGAAAACCTTTCATGATCTTGCTACGAAGACTTATGCTCTTGAAAAGATGATCGGAAGAGTGTCTACTTTTTAGCCAACATCAACATCACTCGAAAAGAAGAAAATAAAGAAGATTATCAGGATGTTGAAAGAGACGATGATGAAGAAGATAGAAATGGTCGTGCGGATATAATGATATATAAAAGGTCCAAGCAAAATAAAGACCATATGAAGTATTCGTTCGCAAGAAAAGAGATACTTCCTATGCTGAAACAATTGTTGACTATGAAGAGTATTGAATTACCTCGGCTAAGAAACCTCGAAGAAATTGAAAATACAAGAGGAATGGAGTATTGTCATTATCACTGTACATGTGGACATCATACAAAAAGTTGTAATGCCCTCAGAAAAAAGCTACAAAAGATGATCAATAGGGGAGAAATTGTGATGGAAGAATATGACAGAAAGAGAAGAATGGTGATTCCAAAACATTGATAATCTCTCGATAAAGGGAACGAGATTTTTTTAGTGTTAGTATGGTTCATTATGCTTATGCGCAAGAAGAGAAGAGGAAGAGTTATGTAATAGCGTAATAGATAGAAAATCCTGATACAGAGTAATCTTCAGTCATACATCTTCATGGGTTTTCATCTCTCAGCGAAGCAAAGATGAAGAGTGATTAGCAAATGGAAGAGTCAAAGAAATACAATTTCTAAAATCCATCCATATACTTTTAAGTAGCAAGACAAAATTCTCAATCCACCTAATTATAAATGAGGTAATTGTTGATTCCTTGAGATGATAATTGTCAATATCAATTTTTGCAGGTCAAAATTGGGACAAGAATTATTACCATGATTGAATTATTATATATTAAAGCTCAAGCCCAGAATTGTTATTGTAATTGGATTACTGCTACGGCCGATGAAAGTGGCTTCGAAATTATATATATTTTGAAAAGGAGGGCATTGCAAGATCATTTCTGGCCATTTACTACAAAGATTTATGAAGCGACAATTATATCCAGATTATCAGCAATTATCAGGCTTATAATGTCAGTCAAGACATAAAGAGATTTAATATTCAAGAAGGGCGATATATTACAATTTATTAGAGGACCATGGATCAAAATAAATAGGACATTGGAATGCCTGCAGATATTTATTTTATCAAAATTATTGTTCTTGAAAGATAAAGAAGTTTTGATTGTAAAGATTCTCAGAGAAAACTTATCCAATCAAAAGGGGACATGACAAGTAGAAAGATCAATGGTTGTAAAAGACAAAAGTCATGTTGTCATGCCCCAAACTCAAAAATTGGGCTCACAGAATTCCCAATCGCTGAATCCGGCGCCGACAGCCTCCGTAGTACCCCATTTTCGGCTCCTAGCGTCCACACACCAGATTCCATCCTGGGATCCTACAAGGAGGATTTCCAGTATGATTTTTATTTTGTAAAGGAGCATAACCACAAACATAACCAAGTCACAAAACAACATTACCACATATCCACTATATCAAAAACTTTGAGTACAATGAGGAAAGGGAAATACAAGATGATAAAAAAGCTCCAAAAAGATCTGATACGTGCTCCTGCCTCAGCGTTGCCGCGATCTAATGTCACTTGCACGCAACGGTAATGCATAAGCTTGCAAAAGTTTAGAGGGTGTGTGCGTGTGTGCGCAATGCATGTAGCAAGCATACTATATTAGAGTAAGGAGAAATGCCGATAAATCTATGAATGCTATCAGCCATACCACGACTATGCGATGCAAGGGCTACGTAGCCAAATGTCATATGCAAGATGCAATGCAAGCATGCCAGTCCTTGTATCAAGTACATATATCAGTACAGTTCCTCTCTGGGATATCACCGGGGTCTAGTACACTCCACGCTGACTGCTGCCTCCCTAGTCGCATAACCCAGTGAGTGGAAGAGACCGCACTATCTGCCTGACCAGTAGTCTGCTAATACCTACCTGGCTCGTCGATAGCGGACCCATTTATGAGCTGGTTAAACTCAGCCTAGCTTATAACCCCCTTCCAACCGACCACAACACAGTGGGAGACGCGGCCTACTGGTATTCGGCACTCTTGCACTCATGTATCCACTCAGTCTAGACATTGGAGCATCTCCTGGTACCAAAAGGGTTCTGGGACTCTCACCCAAGGACATCTTATGTACCCACAGTGCTAGAATCAATATTTCCAGTATATAACCTAGCCATCCACGATATGCCAGTGGAGGCCACGACCCTAATGTCGCTAGGGCGTACAGCGATCGTGTCATACAAATGTGAGATGCATGAGTCATACAATCCAGTTATGCACCAATCCTGCATGTATCGCGCGCTCATGGGGGCAACTCCGTCTCACAGGGAGTCCCATAAACACCTCAGCCCAAAGGCATATGCTATGATCAATCATTCCTCATAATAGGCATACAAATGATGCGTATGGGCATGTATCGTGATGTAATACTAAGCATATTCTCAGTGTATTCTATTAGACTAAGTACACTAGCATGGTTATCAGATATAAACAATAATCGGCCTAAATACATGACGGGGTCCACAGAGGGACGTACAGCGGATCTAGCCCAACCACTACGATAGGCTCTAAGCAGTGGAAATACCAACCTGATACTACATATTCTTCCATCTACAGCAAGGGTAAATGGGAGGGTGAAACTAGGTACAACGAGTGGGCTTCTTCACCCTAAATCATACAATGAATCGGGCCTTTCTATGGGCTCGATCTGTGCATAAGGTGGACTCAAGGCTAAGATAATTACTACAAGGCATGGTGGAAAGCTCCATCATTAATGGGGGCCCAACGGTTTAGGTTAGCCTAATGGGTATTACTAACTTAAGCGGGGGCCTAACAATTAGGGATAACCCAATGGGGTAAAGGTGGAAGTGGGCCATAGGGAGGTTTACAATGGTGGACTTTAACCACTATTGTCTAGGTGTGGTCCATTTGGAAATCGGAATCGTAACGAGGCCTTTGGCCCTCCAAATATCTAGGAGATGGATAGACAGCGTGAGCATATAACACACACATCATAGTGGGCCTCTCACATCACAATTAGGCCTCGTCACCTGGGCCTCAAATACATCGCATTACGCCTTGTATATGGGCCTCGAATGCATCTCATTGGGCCTTAAACATGGCTGCATATACATCATAATGGGCCTCATCACCCAGGCCTCAAATGCATCGCATTGAGCCTCATATCGGGCCTCATATTGGGCCTCAAACATGGGCCTAATACACATCACAATGGGCTGCATCACATGGGCCTAATGCACGTCACAATGGGCTGCATCACATGGGCCTAAGGGGTAGCCCATGATCCAGAAAATTGATGAACGGTGCATACATAACACATACATCATGGTGGGCCTCACTTCCAAGGGACGGACGACGTGAATATATAGAGCATACGTTGAGGTGGGTCCCACCGTCCAGAGTGCTGGACGGTGCGGATAAGACTCATATATCATGGTTGGCCCCACATTGCACCGTCAAGAGATAGACGGTGTGGATTAATGCATACATCATGGTCAGGCCCACAGAACTTGCTGACGTCAACCCGACAGCCATATAGCTGGATGGTTCCCACCGTCCAGATGGATGGTCTAGATGGAAGATGTGGATACAACATCATGGTGGGTCCCATGGATGCAAGGCGTGGATGAAGCATATACATCATGGAGGATCCCACCGTCCAGATGGACGGTGAGGATAAAACATAAATATTACACAGGATTTCATCGTCTAAAGAGCTGGACGGTGTGGATATAAAATACATACTTCACTTAGTGCCCATGTGTGGACAGCACACATCAGGTGGGTTTCCACCTATCCACAGATGGACAGTGGAAATAAATAGATACAACGGTGGGTCCCACAGCTACTGGATGTCAGTCTAGCAGCGTCCAAACAGATGGACGGTTAGGATATAACACGTACCAAGGTGGGTCCACGTCAGCGTGGCCTACAGCATCAGATCAAGATGACATCTGTGCCTTGCCTTCCCATTAGCACCTGCTGTTGGACGTTGCAGATGCAATACATATAAGAAGGTGGGGTCCATGTGTACGTGGCCGACCAACTTCAGAATCAAGCTGATGTTCGTGTTTTCCCACCGTCCAGGCCTGCTGGACGATGAGGATGAGACACATACCTCATGATCAGGTCCACAGATGGACGATTTAGATATAACACTTCAAGGTGGGTCCACGTGGTGGCCTTCCAAGGTTAGGATCAGACTGATATTTGTGGTTTACCTCATGCAGGCCTGTCCAGATGGACAGGCAGCAAGCCAGTCTGCTGGACAGTCCAGCAAGGTGGGCCCATCATGAGGACGGCGTGGATAGATACATCAAGGTAAGGCGGGCCATTAAATAGGGAGAGAGAGAGAGAGAGACGTGAGGTGGGGAAGCTCCTCCACTATGAGCTCCCTTAGATTTTACAATACATACATCAAGATGGTCCCAAAATAGGTGAGCCCTAAATCAAAATCTATGGTGAAATCCCATTTCCACCACTAATATGAAGGTCTAGATGACCTCTAGCAAATGGATAACAACTAAACATCATGGTGGTGTCTATGAAGAATGGACCCCTCATGGGTAACACAAGCATATCATGGTGGGCCATAGGCCACACCTTGGGTCCAAAATGGGATACCTAACATTGACCGGTAGGCCCCACTTGCCCCATGAACAAAGATCGCTATCTACACCTAAGATCACCCACCTAAGGTCCTCTTCTTTAGCTCCTTGGAATGCTAAGCTCCTAAGCTCACTCTTTGATGGAGGATGATGAAGATTGAAGGGTTGGATGGTGAGATTTGGGGGTAGGAAGTGGGCCTTGATCTTGGGTTCTTTCTCTCCTTAGGATTTTCTCTTCTTAGGGTTTTCTCTCCTTAGTTGCTTGGAAATGGTAGAGAATGAGATGGGATGGAGTGAAATGAGAAAGGAGTGATGTGTGTAAGAAGGATGGGATGAGAGGGATGGTTGTGTAAGAGAGGTATGGGTTGTGTAAGAGAAATGTTGACTTTGGGGGTAGCTTGTGTAAGAGAGGTATGGGTTGTGTAAGAGAGGTGACATGTGAGGTATGGGTGTGATGGGTTGAGTACTTGACTAGTGATTGATTGATGTGATGGGTTGTAGAGATTCTCTCGGTATTTGCCATGCGCGGCGTTTCTTCTAGATAAACATAGGCCCACATCTCCTGGCCTGGGTATCGCATCGATGCGCAAGATACAACGTTGGAACCGCCGCGACAGTGCAGTCACAATGGTACAAGTTTCGAGTTGAGCTGACTCAGATCTATGGGATGCAACTTAAGGTTACACGTAAACGCTGTTTACATATCGCAAGTTGCTGGAATTCAACGGGGAGGATCGCGGGAGTCTACAGAACGGTACAAACTAGGATGCGAGCCTTACACATGTGCTCCTCTTCATGTGAACGAATAAAAGGTGCAAATTTTCAAGCAAAGCTTCTCAAGCATATCAGGCATATTAAGGTCAAGCGTTGATGATTGCTGTTAAGCGTTGATGATTGCTGCCAAGCATTGATGATTACTGCCAAGCATCGTTGATTACCACCGATGTCAATGATTGTCGACATCAATTGCCGCCAACATCGATGATTATCTCTAAAATTAGCAACTATTGTTGTCGTCATCAATCGCTTATACAAACTCATCTTATCGAAATTGCTATCATCGCCGAGCTGATGCACTATTTTAAATATAACAGGAATGTTCTCAGAACATTATTAGCAGTGGCGAAATATCAATTATCGATTCACCATTTTTGGCAGTGGAATAAAACTATATGGCCAACCACATATAAAGTTGATGACAGTGATGGTAGCTTATCATTTAAGGCAGCCTAGTAAAGCCTTATACGGCCAACTACACACAAGGCCTATCATTATCATCTATATATGGCAGCAATGAGCGCCTAAGCAGGTCTATATATAAAGCTTCAATGACTTAAAGAGCATGAAATCGGCAGTAATCTATAATTGCTCTTTGAGCCCAGCCCGAAATTTGCGGTAATCTATAATTTCTCTTTGAGCCCAAGTCTTGTCCAGTCAAGTCGTGTCCAGTTTAGTCCAGTCAACTCAAGTTCAGTCTTGTATAGTCAAGGTGTAGTCAGTTAAAGTGCACTATCTCCATTATTCAAGACCTTAAACTATCCGTAGCATCAAAATGCTGCAAAAATACATACTCATCTATTTACTTGAAATATGCTCAAAGATGCAAATTACTTGATATGATATAAGTCATGAAAATTTCATGTTTACAATGAACAAATATACAAAATGTGTTTCTTTTGAAACAGGTACAAATTACAATTACATCAAGTCTGATCAAAATATTCGATATTTTCTATCCTCAAGCTAAGTGCTTCAAAATATGGTTATTCTTCCGAAGAGGATGGGTCTTCGATGATAATATGTTTACCTTCTAGAGAGGGCGATGATGCCTTTGTCTTCTATCTTTCTGATGCTGAAAGGTTATTATCTCTTAAAATCTGTAAAGGAGGAGGATAGAATTGTAAAGAGCCATCATTCTCTTTCAGGAAATCGAAGGATTCATAGGTATTCTTCAAAGGCGTACCAAAGGCAATCCATCCCTCAAGAGTATCAGCAGGCTTTGGTTCAGAAATATTATCTGCAGAAGAAATTTTTGCGCAGAGTTGGCCTGAAGAGGGAGCACGATCTATTTCTTTGAAATATCCAATGCCTTGGTCTTTTTAGAAATCTTTTAAGCAAGGAGGAAGAATCCATATAGCATGACTTACTGGGTAGCAATGTTCTACTAAGAAATACTGATGAGCCTACCACCGCATCCAAGAGTAAGAAGCACTAAAAGGGTAATTATAGCCAGGAATTGTGAAGTATGACCCGATGCGAACATTCAAGAGTTGCTTCCATATTAGACCCAATTATATGGCCCAATGTCGTCACTTCTCATTGCTCTGGTAACGATATCGAGAGTCTCCGGTACCGTTTGATTAAACCCAAACTGGCGAGCAAACCTGTTAGGATAGTGTTTCGACAAGAAAGAAATGCATTTAATTTGAAAAAACTATCTTATTCAATCATAACAGAGAGAGTGTATGGGGAACAATCATCATATTTATTTATACTGAGTTCATTTACAACCTTGATTCTAAGATTAATTATTGAAATACAAGAATAGTAGAAGTTCGAATATTGAATCTGGATATCAAATCTGACAGCATTTTGGCTTACGATTTGATCATCTCATCAAGAGGAATGTCGTCCGGATTCGATCATCTGATCTCTCCTTCTTGAGCTCATATCCTTGGACGAAAGGAAAAACTGCAGTTGGTGAAGGCTAGACCAGAGATGCTTCTCAAGCATTGATGGCCACTCAACCACATACTATTTCGCGGGCCCGCGCAACAGGCCTTGAGGGAAGCCCTCCCTTTCTCCTTCCATCTTTCTATGGTACCTTCAATCTTCTCTTCTTCTACAAAGCTCTGGTCTTCTCCAAAATCTTTGACGTGTACAAATGAGAGGGGGAGTAGGGTATTTATAGGCCTCCAGACATGCGAACCATCGAAATCTGTGTCGTGGGCTCACCTTTCATCGAATCTCAGCCGTCCACGTCAGCATACCCAAATCGTCACTTGAGCTTATCCGCGCAACGCTACACACCCTTTGTGCGGACCTGCACAACACTACACTGTTGCATGGTCCGTCACAAAAGACCCCAACCCCTTAATCAGTTTGCCTTTTGTGCAAGGGCACACAACAAAAATAGGGTTTTGCGCCGACCCGCTGTTGAGGCATAAAAAGAGAGAAAGAAAGACAGCAAAATGAGCGTTGTGCGCAAGTCATTGTGCAAGAAATGACCGTTGTGCAAAAGATCATTGTGCGTAAATGAGCATTGTGCGCAGATGATGGTTGTGCAGAAGGAGTTTACACAGAGATCCGCACAGTGAAGACTGCACAAAGAGATCTGCAAAGTGAATGCCACACAAAGCGATCCGCACAGTGGAGTCTGCATAAAGAGATCCACACAGTGGAGTCCGCACGAAGCAATCCGCACATTGAAGACCGTACAAAGCCATCCGTACAGTGGGGTTCGCACAAAGGAATGCCACACAATGCCTACGTGGCATGATCACGAGTGTGAGAGAGCTATAAATACCCCATGACCCCTCTAAGGGGGTCATTAGCATCCAATCACGGAAAATGAGAAGATTGCGAGGAGAGAGGTAGAGTCCGTACCCATTGTGTGGATTAGGTGTTGTGCGACGCGCAATGCTGCTGGTGCACAACAAGAGACAGTACACAACGATGCCCAGCGCACAATAGTGTTCAACACACACTAGCTTCTGTCAGTGCACAATGGCCTCTCCCAGCGCACAATGGCTTCCAGCACAACATTTAGCATAGTGTCTTAGTGCTTGATGCCCTTATGCATAATGTTGTTGCCTGATATTGGTTTTATATTATAATTCATAAACATTCTATTTTGGAATTAAAGGAGAAAAAGGATGTAAAAGAACTTAGAATGAATAAATGATGTGATTATCTTCTTTTGTTTATAATTAAGTGAATGAATGAGATTCCCAAATCAAATGCATTTGTTTCTTATTCGAAACAAAATGGCGACTCTATCGGGGAGTATTCTCTTTCTTCATATTCACTTGAATATTAATTTAAGAACTGTACAAAAGATAATCACAATTGTACAGGTGCCAAAATGGCGACTCTCAGTGGGAACATCCTACCTTTCATCACCAAAATAGAATATAACTTGATTTAGTTACTAATTTTTATTGTTTTGTAATCTGGCATAATTCAGGAGAAAAGATATCACAACCAACCAACCAATCAATAGCAACCGCTCGGAAGGATACAGTCTTCTACTTTACCGCGATAGGTTTCGTTGTGGAGTATGCTGAGAAAGCGACATCAACCAAGCGTATGGAGCCACGGGCGACTGCTACAATTATAACTGTTTCACCTATTGCACAGGAAGAAAGAGATGACTAGATCATCCTCACTCGTAGAAGGACAAGTACCCGGAATATCACTTTCATGGGAAAAAATGCACCACTGAGAAGAGATAGGGGACCTGTAACGCGAAATACAGCCAGGAAACATCCTGAACTTGCTCCACCGGCAATCTACCCCACACGGGCGATGATTTCTCCAGCCGCAATAGATTTCCCGATGGATAAGAGAGCAGAAAGGAAAGGCTTTACTGACAAGTCTACTAGGATCCACGTCACCAATCTCTATGTCTTCCCAATCGGCTAATTACTCCAGAAATATGCAAAGATCATATGAGTCTCCTCTTTGGGTAACTCCTATAATGTCAATACACTCTCATTCAGCATCAACCACTACCTCGTCAGGGAATGGAGAGGCTGCCATTCACATGGCTAGAACAAATCGAGGGTCTTCTCCAACTACAGAGGATCGAATCATTGAAATGGTAGAGGCACAGAAAGTACTAATGGAAGAATGCAGAAACCTCCGGGAGGCCTTGGCGACTCTTGCGCATAACGTAGCCCGATTGGTGGCGCCCCCAATGACCGATAACGCGAATGAACGAGAGCAACACCCCGAAGGGTCGCAGCTGCCATGGACTGGGTCACACAGGTTTGCCCCTACGATGAGAGCAGTGACACAGGAAGAAGTATGACAAGTTGTTGAAGAAGTGGTTAGGTCAGAAAGAGAATGCAAGGGCACAGGAAGATTCAGATATCGAACGTCGTACCCAAAGGAAGTAGAAGATATCCCATTCCTGAATAATTTCAAGCATCCTGATTTTCAGAAATTCAACGGGGATGGGTCACTAGAAGAACACCTGATGCACTTCATCCCTAGTATGGGAAATTTCTCCACAGTACCCTAGTATTACCTCCGATTATTTGGGTCTTCTCTGACGAACAAGGCATTTTGGTGGTATTCTAGCTTAACACCTGGGTTGATAAGAACATGAGAACAGATGCAAGGTGCGTTCATGTCAAACTTCTTCTCATCAGAACGTGATGTCAGTATCACAGAACTAGCTTTGGTGTGACAGAGAGAGGAAGAGCCAATGGAAAAATTAATAGATAGATGGAAGACCTTGGGGGCCTCTTACAGACAATTGCAAGAAGAGAAATGACATGTGAAGATGTGCCTAAACTCTATGGAAACTGGAGTAGCATTTGGTCTCACCAGTGTTGACATCAGAACCTTCCGCGATTTGGCTACAAAAGCGCACGCTCTAGAACTGATGACTCGGAAAATGCCGGCGTTCAATTATGAAGTTATTAGGAGAGGATCTCAGAAGTTGATCACAAATGTGGTTGAACACGAAAAGAGAAGCCAAGACGCGAGAGAATTAAGGGGTAAACGAATAGAAAGGAAAGAAGAGTCGAGTTGCCCCAAAGGAAGGTTTTACGACAAAAAACCCCGATCGTTGAATTCCCACGAGGGTTTTGCTTTTGAAAAAGAGGACATACTCCCGATGATGAATCAGTTGCTAAAAGCTGGGACAATTGAACTGCCCCTGTCGAAATGCCCCGAAGAAGCATTTAAAACAAGGGAAAGAGACTTCTATCATTATCACCGCATAGTAGGGCATCCGACAGAAAACTGTTATACACTGAAGTGTATTATACAAAGGATGATAAACAGGGGAGAGATAATAGTCGAGAAAGAGAAAGAAAGAGATAGAAGAGCGACAGCAAATGTACTTACCATACGAGAAGATTATCAGGGAAGGACAAAGGCTGATGATCAGAAAACAATGGAAAAAGTTGCAGTAACTACCTTGCGATCAGGGAAGAAGATGGCCAGCCTACCAAGTTCAAAAAGCAAAAAATTGAAGACAGAAGTAGTTAAGAATCATACAACAACAATAACAGTGGCGAGAAAGAAAAGTGAAAGGAGAACGGGCAAGTGACTTATGATATTATAAGCCACTTGAAAGGCATTCCAGCTCGATTAAGTGTCTATGATGCTCTGAAATTGTCAGAAGACTCCTGACAAAGCCTGATTAATGCCTTATCTGATGAAGGTATAAGGGGAGTGTTGCTGACTGAGATGGGGAATGAGAAATGAAAAGATTGTATGCCGATTATCTCCTTCTACGATGATGACCTGGTTTGTGATACAGAACATAATAGGTCGTTGATGATAGTGGGTCATATTCGCGGTAAACAAGTAAAGTGAATAATGCTCGATAACGGTTCTGCTGTAAAATTGTTGTCATTAACAATGCTGAATGAATTGGGTTATCGACGCTCGAACCTATGCCCTAGTGGAATGATGATACAAGGCTTTAATTAAGACGGATAACATGCGCTTAGTAAGATCACAATAACACTGGAGATAGGAGAATTAACTACAAATGTCGTTTGCCACATTATAAACGCAGTAACTACATATAATCTCCTTCTAGGAAGACCGTGGATGCATTAGTATGGCATCATACCTTCTACCCTGCACCAGTGTTTTAAATACTGCCAAAACGGGGTGCAACATAAAGTATTAGTTGATGCAAGACCGTATACAGAAGCTGAAGCTTTTTTTTTTGTAGATGCGAGTTATTATGATGCATTCACCATCAAGGAAGAAAAGGAGAATGATGAAAACAAGATCCCAGAAAATGCTTGCATGGAAATAGTAAAAGAAAAATAAACGAAGTCATCTGTAGTAGAAAAGGCGAAGAAGAAGTTCTATTTGTCCCGAGACATCTGCGGCAACCAGGACAACCTCCATTAACGTTATTATCACCAGAACAATTGAAAATTCTGTAGTTAAATTACACAGTACCACTCTCGTATGTCGAAAGGAGTAAGCCATTTCCCCTCATTCCAAAAAGATTTCATGTTAAACCAAGTGCAAGATATCCGAAGCCGATCGAATTCTATGCTCCCTCAGAAGTGAAGAAAGATGAAGCAGTCGACAGTGGTATAGGAAATGGAAGATTAACACCCAAAGAGCTGGAAAGATATAGCTCGGCGAGTCGAAAAATCATGAAGAAAATGGGCTATGATCATGAAGAACCCATTTGCTTAAATTATGGAAAAGGAATTCAGATTCCAATTGGGGTGAATCAAAAGAAGGGAGAAAAATTCCGAGGACTGGGGGCAGAGGCTTCAGTGAACATGGTAACAGTTGACCAGATAGAAGAAACAGACCTTAATGTAATCAACAAGCATGACACAGCTCTAAAGCAAATGGAGGACTGGGGGCAGCCGACAATCGACAATTTGAAGGAGGTAAATTTGGGAACGGAGGAACTGCGGAATACGTTCATAAGTGCCAGTTTATCAGAAGAGGAAACTAATCAATATGTTAGTCTCCTGAAGAAAAACAAAGACGTCTTTGCT
This sequence comes from Magnolia officinalis, assembly GCA_021015155.1. NCBI lineage: Eukaryota > Viridiplantae > Streptophyta > Magnoliopsida > Magnoliales > Magnoliaceae > Magnolia > Magnolia officinalis. Next base: position 47,258,075 of record JAJHSJ010000001.1, read on the forward strand.
TGGACGTATGCAGAAATGCCAGGTCTAGAACCAATAGTAGCGATGCATCGATTGAATATCTCTAAAGACAAAAGACCCATCAAGCAAACATAGAGACAGTTTCACCCAGATTTGGTTCCCAAGATAGAAGAGGAAATAAGCAAACTAATAAAGGTCGAATTCATCAGAGAAGTTAAATATCCCAAGTGGATATCATATATATTCCTAGTAAAAAAGAAAAATGGGCAGATCAGGGTTTTCGTCGACTTCAGAGATTTGAATGAAGCATGTCCGAAAGATAATTTTCCGTTGCCGATAACCGAAATGTTGGTAGACAAGTACTGTGCAATATGTCATCATGTCTTTCATGGACGGCTATGCCGCTTACAATCAAACACGAATAACACCTAAAGATGAGAAAGCGATAGCTTTCAGAACCCCATTGGGGATATATTTTTATAAAGTCATGTTGTTCGGTCTTAAGAATGCAGGGGCGACGTATCAAAAGGCAATGTAAAATATATTTCAAGACATGATGCACAAGCATGTTGAGTGTTATGTGGATGATTTGGTGGTCAGGTCAAATCATCATGAGGAACACCGCGAACATTTGGCTTCACCCTTCCGCCGAATTAGAAAGAAACAGTTAAAGATGAACCAGGCCAAATGTGTGTTCGGAGATCGTCATGGAAATTCCTTGGTTTCGTGGTGAGACACAGAGGTATCGAGATAGATTCGAAAAAGTTAGAGCTATTCAAGATATGCCACCCCCAAAAATGTTGAAAGAGCTAAAAAGCTTGCAAGGCAAGTTAGCATATATCCGTCGTTTCATCTCGAACCTGGCAGGAAGATGCCAACCGTTTTCTGTAACGCCCTGAAAATCGCGGGTCTAGCATAAACTCAACTCCCGAGTTCCAACGCATCACTTATGCAACAAAATGAATGATGATTGAATTGTTGTCTGAATTAGTGCATTGAACATGAGTGAGATTAAGTTAAAACAACATATAATACTCCAGAGACAGTTAAATTGCAAGCAGAAGACTGTGATAGATATATGAAATATATAAAAATAGTGGTGAGTCTCCAGAGTGTGATAATGTTACCAGGTTAATGAATTACAAGGACAATTTTAAATTATACAAAAGGTGTAGTGTTATCTAGTCAACATCCCTGTAATCCCGTCGATCAAGACACGACTCACTTGAAGCCGTCAGCACACAACATATACGAACAAGCATCATTGTCTTCATAAAGGTCGGGCTCCGCCTCAAGAGTAGCGTCGCCATCTGCAATCAGACAAAGTCTGGTGGGTGTTCGGAACACCGTCCCGTAATGTGGGAGTGAGTAGCTAACTCAGTGGGACAATAAAGCATAGGTTAACATGTTATCGACTCAGTCAAGCAGTAATGATAAAGCAGTATAATCAAACACTCCTAACTACTCTTATTATTGCAAGTATGAATGCAGTCATGATGGATGCCCTCACCGACATACTCCCTCATGCGACACCATCTTATGTTCGCGGCATGCTTGCTTTCGTCGGAGCTCCACATCTTCCAGGCACTTGCAATGCATGATGCGCATGATTACCGAGTTGTTATTAGTCCATTTCAAACAGCAGGATTGGGAAACTAAGGTACCTCCCTTGTATCATTCCCAAACATGATCCATTTTAGGGTCGTCAGTCCTAGACAATCTCATACGATGGTGTGTTTCTAAGTCGCTGCAAGGGCTGCTAGGGCTGTTACACGGAATCGTTACACCACTCCCCCATCATCTTATTAATACAGGCCTAGTTTATACTCTGTTACTACGGGAAGGCTCATCGCCTCACCGCAGATTTAGAGTATGCTCGAGGTCACTATAAAGGGTGCGGTCAGGGCTGCTAGGGCTGTTACACGGAATCGTTGCACCACTCCCCCATCACCCATCAAGCAGTGTAGGCCGACAAGTCGAATATAGTGTCCTATACCACCATAATTGGGTCTCGAGTCTGGTTGATCACTGATCACTACGGGGAGGCACGTGGCCCCAGCGTAGGCCGACAGCTCGATCACGGTGTCTCATACCACCATGCCCGGCTCATGAGTCTTAGCGGATCGAGGTACCATGATTAGAGGGAATTTCACTGGTAAGTTTGGTACCCTAGGTTCAAGCAGAGGCGTCCAAACATGGTGAACATACATAAGACAGATCGGGTTACCTGACGAGCTCAGCTAGCTCGAGCGCACAACAAGTTGAACGATATGAAGCGCATAAGCACTTCGTGTGGCCAACCACTATCGCCAACCGAAGTACAACTCGGGTTCGTCGAACACATCTCACGTGGCAAATGAATCTCAGCCACGATTTCATTTTCGTTACCGATTGCCTGGACTATAATCATAGTCCTAATCACATTCAATTGCAGATAGATAAAGCAGTAATGGATCAAGATTCAAATCATACAATCAAAGTCTGGTATTATCCGTTTAGGGCTGCCAGGGCTGTTGCACGCACTCGTTGCTCCACTCCCCCATCACCCATGACGGATCATACAACGTAAACATGAATTTAAACATATGCATTACATAGATAAAATCATACAATCAATTGAGCATGTTATGAAGTACAACATAAGCATGAGTTTGTACATATTCAATTCTAATCACATAGATATCTAAAGAAATCATACACATAGTTAAAGAAGTTGAGAATCATATCTTAACACCCTTAAACATTACAAGTTACTAACTACTACTCATTCAGACATTTCAACAAACACTTTAAAATACATACATCAACATACATGGCATATGTTGATCACATAAGCATTAGGCCAAATCCTTTCACTAGGGAGTTGCCCCAATCATAACATGCGTACACCCACGACGGATAGTCATGGCAAGCAGGAATCCAAGTTCCATATTCATTCAGTCATTTCCACAAACACTTGGGCCACACATTTTAATATAAGTAGTGTATATTGGCTGTGGCGTGATTTAGGGCAAATCCATTCGTCAAAGGGGTATCGCCAATACAACAATCATATATCCATGACAATTAGTCATGACGAGCACGAATGAGAAATCTATACTCATTCAGTCATTTTCACAAACACTTAGAATACACTATTTATACATACATAGTGTATATTTGCAAAACATGTATTAGGGCGAGCCCTTTTGCAAACAAGTATTTTATCCATATGTATTATATTCATACAACAAATAATCATGGCAAACACATTTCCAAAATTTATACGTATACGGTACTTTCTACAAATACCTAGAGTATGTTAAAATTCCATATTCTTCATCTTTAATCGAAACGGAAAACAGACAACACTTTGTACATGTGCAATTGCATGCAGATCATGAATCTATCATTATCTGACATGAAAGCATTGAAAACCATAACCTATACACCTAAAGTCCGCACTTTTATCGTAGAATCGTAACGAACCAATAGGTTTGCTAAGGCCTTCGATATGGCAGTTGGTAACCTATAGACGAAATAGGTTAGCTATTTCATAACCTACAACTATCAAAACCCCAAATCAGGTTAGGGTTAGGGTTTAATTATTTCTTTGCCTAAGTTTTATTGATTTCGAGTTTCTACTCGTGGTAGGGTATATACTAGCCTGGTTCATTTTAGTCTACCCCCCTTAAAACTTATTTCTTTATCCATTTCTCATTCCCTGATGGTTCGCTACAATTTATTTTTTTACCTATTTGGAGTCTCGACGACAATTCCCAACAATTTAGAGTAAGATAACTGTTTTCATGGTTTGACCAACACGAAGAGACGGCTATAATGGGCTTGATCCCGATACATCGATCATCTACCGGGCCAGGGTAGGAAGCTCATCGTATCCCTTCCGAATCCTAGTGGATCCTGGTCTTCTGCTCGGCCAAGCAGTGAGTCCATTGGTAGTCACCTAGGATTGAGAATTGGGTCAAGCCGCGAATGTTTCGCAGTTGTATATCTCAGTAACTTTGTAGTCCGATCACTCTAGAAACGTAGGGAATGTCCATCATTGAAAGGCTCAAATTGTCTATGTCTAAGGTTGCCCTTTAGGTCTTAGTCTATGAGAGTCCTTGTTATTATCTATGTCCAAGCAAATGGTGAATCAAATCCTACTAGATCATTCTAAAACGGTTTCTCATAGTAGAACTTGCTAGGGCTTCTATAATGTTCGTATTCAACGAGCACAGTTTCTATCCTGGGCCAGTGGGGTAGGGTCCACCATGCTTTCGCTGCGCCACCTAGATCAAAGAGGTGTATTAGGTGACCTAACTAGATTGGGCTCGTTATGTACTACCCCCCTTAAAAAATTTATTTACACCCTCAAGGCTCAAGATCTATGTCCTGATCCGTATGTCGGAGCAAGGTGTAATTTAGGACCCATCCTTGACATGAAGTGGGAAATTGAAAAGGCCTAGCTATATGTCCTAGAGGGGGGGTGAATAGGACAATGCCAAATAAAACTTATAACAGCGGAATTAAGAAGAATATGATAGCCAAATTAAAGTATAATGCAAGAAAGTAAAACAACCTCAAAAATTAGATCTTGAGAGGTTGATACAAATGTTGTTCTAAGGACAACCTTTCACCAAAACCAGAGTTTATGGTAGGACAACCTTATTTCTAGAAAGATCTTTGTATCAAATCTTAAACCAAAGAGGAATAAGGAAATAAATACAAACTGAATTGAAATAAATTGTAATCACAAATGTATTGTTCTAGGGACAAAGCCATACACCATAAAAATGGCAAGGCAACCTTACTGGAACAACTTTAAAGGAAATTTAAATTCAAGTAGATAAAGGAATAGCAGAAAGTAAATTCTAAACTATTACAAAATTCTCACAAAGCTTGAATTAAATGATTACAACATTCACCACATTCATACATCCCACAAAAGAATAATTAAAGATTAGAAATGTAAATCATTCAACCATAACACTAGGGATTATAGTGGTTCGCCTGTGTGTTCACCAACGGTTAAACAACAGCCACACAAAATGCTACTCCACTCCTAATATCCTCACACAGGGGATATTAGCGTTCACTAATAAAATAGGTTTTCCCAGGTTCACCAAAAACCTTTACAATTGTGTTTTTGTCTGTGGGCTTACACAATTAAAAAAAAAAAAAAACCCCACTTCTGAGTTTTCCTGGCTCTCCTCAGATAACCAATGCAACAAGATTTTTCTGGCAAATCTTGAAAGAAACCAAAACAGAAAGGAATTTACAATTAAATGTAAAATACCTGATTATCTCCTTCAATGTAGCAGCCCGGTAGAACCAAGTCAGAGTAGATGATTGAATATCCAAGTTCAATGTCCAGTACTCAATTACAATGGTTCTAATTCTAATAGATTTTAAATTTAACCAAGTAGGGCTTGCCTTAATTGATTTTGATTCCAAAGAAAGGGAATAGCGATTCCTCTTATCAAATTAGATTGGAATAGCAGAAACAAAATCAATTAAACAAAGCTAAGGAAAGAGAATATTAAATAAGCACACTTAGCTTAGATAGAGCACAAAAATATCTCTCAGAAGTTCGACGAAGATTGGCTTGAATGGATTAATTAATTCGATGATTTCTTCTGAGATTCGTGCTCTATTTATAGGTGAGCAGATCGCATCTTTGACTGGTCTAAGGAACCCTTCGACTAGTCGAAGAAATAACAAATTTGAAAAAAATCGGGCGCGATAAGCTTTGACCGTTCTACGACTGGTCGAAGACCTCCTTCGACTGGTCGTAGGTCACCTTCGGCTGGTCGAAGGTCTCCTTCGACTGGTCGAAGACCTTGTGAATTTATCGCTGGACTTTGTGTCGAAGATTTACGACTGGTCGAAGAACCAGTCGACACTGTTCCTTCCTTCGACCGGTCGAACAGATCCCTGGACTAGTCGAAGAATAACAGAATTTATCCGATTTTTGTAACAAACTTACGACTGATGAGGATTTTCTTAGACTGGTCGAAGCAACTCTAGGACTAGTCGAAGAAGGCCTAGGACTAGTCGAAGAACTGACCAAACTTATGTAAAATAAACATTTGATTTATGTATCCAAAGTGACCTACTTCTAAGGTCACCCAAAGGTCAGTAAAACCTCAACCATGAAGTAAGGACATTGAAATATTTAGAACTAGCGACCTGGAAGTATGAGTCTTGAAGTCTTGATATAGCTCAATCTTGAAAGTGTCTTGAATTCTTCATGAACTGCCTTGTACATGTCTTGAGTTCTTTATGAACTGACTTGTACATGTCTTGAGTTCTTTATGAACTGACTTATACTCTTCTTGAAGTCTTGAAGCTTGAGTCATGTCTTGTGAGTAGTTCTTGCATTCAAATTTGATCTTTATACTTGTGAGTAGTTCTTGCATTCAAAATTGATCTTTATACTTGTGAGCTTAGCTTGTTCATGAATGTTGATCTTTGAGAGAGCTTCGCTTATGCAAGATATAAAACAGTGATTTTGGCACCACAAATTTAACAACAAATAGGGATATAAAATATAGCACTTACAGAAATACATTGGTCTGCCTTTCATCGACGATGTGTACTATGACATTGATACTTATGGTCATAGAAAGGAGCTAAAGATGATGGGTATTGTGGTTGATTCGGGGTCAGGTGTGAGTTTGTGGCAAGATGCCTAATTCTGCCAAGGTGTTTTGTCACAGTCCAGACTTATCCTATTTAATCATGTCTAGCTTAACAGGCAGACTATCTTTCTACGTTCATATGCACAAAATGTATGCCGACATGACATGTAATTTGGGACCTAATTTATAACTATCTGTTGCCCATTTGAGTAATTCCTTGGGCCTAAAAGACAAAGTCTTTATCGGCTATATACTCCTAACACTTTCCAAAGGCGAGGATATAAACTTTTGGTTGCAAGTGGTTCGGCCAACACGGAAGAAAGTTGTGTAGTGGGTCTGAGTCGGATACATGGACCTTCTGCCTAGCTAGGACAGAAAATTGTCATATCATTTCTTAATCCTAGTTGATCCCGACCTTCTGCTTGATCAAAGCATAAAGTTCATTGGTCACTACCAGGATTGATAATTCGATTCAAACCGCGAATACCTCACTTATATGTAGTTTCTCTACTCTGTGTTCCCGATTGTACTAAGTCCTTAAGAAGGCGATTCTAAGGGGTGTATAGATTTGACCTATCATTAAATCCAAGGGATATAGAAGTTTCCTCTAGGTATAATCCAAAGTCTATTCTTATACACTAGCTGATTTCAGATCATTTCTAATGCAAGAAATTATTTATCGCATAGGGTCAAACGTTGTCTAAGTGGAATTGAGTTGTACGGACTTAAATTTAACTACTCTCGAGCACTTCACACACGCTCATACCAGCTAAGAGGGTCATAAGGTTCACATTATTAATTTATTGGATTTCCTATACGGTCATGACTGTCGAAATCTAGGAGCACCGCTTTAAGTCAAAACTCTAGGGCTTATTGTCTTAAATGAGACTGCATTGCTAATCCTACTTTGGGTTGGGTGACATGGTTGGTAGGAGGGTGGGTGGGGTTAAAATTTTATTTTATAGGCTTTGGAAATGAGCCTGGTGTTTGGAAAAGGGTGAGATGGGATTTCCAAATCCCAGGATAATGAATTTCTAAGTGTTATTTGAAAGGAAATCTCGAAATTTACTTTTAAATTGCGTACATTCTAAACATGGTATTGGAAAACATGGGATACACCCATCAAGGGACCAAACATGTAGTTGGCCGAACAGGCCCTAAACGTCCTCGAATAGAGCCATGGAAAAGTGAAGGAAATGGAGGAAAGGGCTGGAGGTCTGATGCTCCACGGACTTGGGTCTCAACAGATGTTTGTAAAGGCTTAAATGAAAGGAAGAAATGTAAAAAATGAAGAAATGGAAGGGTAGGGAGCTTACACATTTTTGAGCTTCAATGTGCGGGGTGTTGGCCCAAATGAGAGAGATCGGAGAGGATAGGGAGGTAGGGATGGCTGTGAACGATGGAAGGGAGTGGTGATGACCGAAAATGGGAAATGGGATGATTGGAGTGACGATTTTGAAAAGAAAACCGCAAGAACAGGAGGAAAAGAGAGCTTGGAGGGGAGGTTTGTGAAGGAGGTAAGGTTTTGGGAGGGTTTCAATGGATGGGGCATACATCAGGGGGGTCCCACAACCCCCAAACTCGATCGGCCCGACCGGCCCGCCCAGTCGGGCCCGAAAATCGCGAGGCTTCGCCGACAAACTTCCCAATTTTCAAGGGGGGGCCCCATGGGCGAGATCCTCATGCGATTCAAACCGCGAATACCTCACTTATTTGTAGTTCTCTACTCTGTGTTCCCGATTGTACTAAGTCCTTAAGAAGGCGATTCTAAGGGGTGTATAGATTTGACCTATCATTAAATCCAAGGGATATAGAAGTTTCCTCTAGGTATAATCCAAAGTCTATTCTTATACACTAGCTGATTTCAGATCATTTCTAATGCAAGAAATTATTTATCGCATAGGGTCAAACGTTTCTAAGTGGAATTGAGTTGTACGGACTTAAATTTAACTACTCTCGAGCACTTCACACACGCTCATACCAGCTAAGAGGGTCATAAGGTTCACATTATTAATTTATTGGATTTCCTATACGGTCATGACTGTCGAAATCTAGGAGCACCGCTTTAAGTCAAAAACTCTAGGGCTTATTGTCTTAAATAAGACTGCATTGCTAATCCTACTTTGGGATTGGGAGTGACATGGTTGGTAGGAGGGTGGGTGGGGTTAAAATTTATTTTATAGGCTTTGGAAAATGAGCCTGGTGTTGGAAAAGGGTGAGATGGGATTTCCAAATCCCAGGATAATGAATTTCTAAGTGTTATTTGAAAGGAAATCTCGAAATTTACTTTTAATTGCGTACATTCTAAACATGGTATTGGAAAACATGGGATACACCCATCAAGGGACCAAACATGTAGTTGGCCGAACAGGCCCTAAACGTCCTCGAATAGAGCCATGGAAAAGTGAAGGAAATGGAGGAAAGGGCTGGAGGTCTGATGCTCCACGGACTTGGGTCTCAACAGATGTTGTAAAGGCTTAAATGAAAGGAAAGAAATGTAAAAAATGAAGAAATGGAAGGGGTAGGGAGCTTACACATTTTTGAGCTTCAAATGCGGGGTGTAAGGGCCCAAATGAGAGAGATCGGAGAGGATAGGGAGGTAGGGATGGCTGTGAACGATGGAAGGGAGTGGGTGATGACCGAAAATGGGAAATGGGACGATTGGAGTGACGATTTTGAAAAGAAAACAGCAAGAACAGGAGGAAAAGAGAGCTTGGAGGGGAGGTTTGTGAAGGAGGTAAGGTTTTGGGAGGGTTTCAATGGATGGGGCATACATCAGGGGGGTCCCACAACCCCCAAACTTAATCGGCCCGACCGGCCCGCCCAGTCGGGCCCGAAAATCGGCGAGGCTTCGCTGACAAACTTCCCAATTTTCAAGGGGGGGCCCCATGGGCGAGATCCTCATGCCCCCTAGGCCCCAAAAAACCCTGGGTCCCACCCTGGATCCCTCTGGAAGTGCTCTGTTTGGCCCCCCGACCCTGATTCGCTCCATTTCAGGTAGTTTCGGGACAAATCGGACGTATCTTGCAATCTGGAATGAGTTATCTGACATAAAATATATAAATTTGGGGTAGAACGAGCTAATGAAGCCAACCAACCCTACTATGCTAGTTTGCGCAGCCCAGAATTGTGAAAAAACCCTCCGATTGACGGTCGTTTCCCTGTTTCAATTTCATTTTACTAAAAATAATAGTTTTAGTTTGATTAATCTTCCTCTGTTGGGCTTTAAGAGTTACGCCCATTGTAAAAAGAGCTTAGAATAATTAGGAGAACGGTTTGGTGAAGCCAAATAGGACACTTACTATTTTTGGCTGAAAACCTTGCGCACTAGTAGACATCACGACCTTATAGTAAGTCGCGAATTCTAGGAGTTTTAGTTGTAGTTCAATTTTGATTTCTTTCCTATTAATTGGTATCCCTATTTAAAGGGTTGTGAACTCGTTGTTAGTCATTCATTAATCAATTTTGAATTTATTAGAATTTATTTCTATTTTCTGCTTTCTTTCCTCGTGGATTCGAGAAGTCTCTGTGAGGAGTCCAGAGAACCTCCGAGGATTCGGAGTAGTTATCATCATCACGCTTATCGCGTATTCTACCGATTTTCAACGGTTGGGGTGAGGTGGATTGTAATCTAGAATCATTAATAGATGGCTTAGGAATGTTTTAAGGTCGACCCGTGCGACCATGGTTGAATACAGACTCGATTTCGGCGTTCGTTTTCAGTGAACTTCGCCAATTGGCGAAATCGGGATACCTATGACTGTTTCTACGTTCCGTCGCTCCCTCCTAAGTCAGAGTGCGTCAGAGTGCTTCGTGTGACCATAACCTAGGTCCGGTTTAATCCAAATCAAGCTCTGATACCATCTTGTAACGCCCAGAAAATTGGGGGTCGAGCATAAACTCAACTCCCGAGTTCCAATGCATCACTTATGCAACAAAATGAATGATGATTGAATTGTTGTCTGAATTAGTGTATTGAACATGAATGAGATTTAGCCAAAACAACATATCATACTCCAGAGACAGTTAAATTGCAAGCGGAAGACTGTGATAGATATATGAAATATATAAAAATAGTGGTGAGTCTCCAGAGTGTGATAATGTTACCAGGTTAATGAATTACAAGTACAATTTTAAATTATACCAAAGGTGTAGTGTTATCTAGTTAACATCCCTGTAATCCCGTCGATCAAGACACGGCTCACTTGAAGCCGTCAGTACACAGCATATACGAACAAGCATCATTGTCTTCATAAAGGTCTGGCTCTGCCTCAAGAGTAGCGTCTCCATCTGCAATCAGACAAAGTCTGGTGGGTGTTCGGAACACCGTCCCGTAACGTGGGAGTGAGTAGCTAACTCAGTGGGACAATAAAGCATAGGTTAACATGTTATCGACTCAGTCAAGCAGTAATGATAAAGCAGTATAATCAAACACTCCTAACTACTCTTATTAATGCAAGTATGAATGCAGTCATGATGGATGCTGAAAAGGCCTAGCTATATGTCTTAGAGGGGGGGTGAATAGGACAATGCCAAATAAAACTTATAAGAGCGGAATTAAAAAGAATATGATAGCCAAAATAAATCACAATGCAGGAAAGTAAAACAACCTCAAAATTCAGATCTTGAGAGGTTGATACAAATGTTGTTCTAAGGACAACCTTACACCAAAAACCAGAGTTTATTGTAGGACAACCTTATTTCTGGAAAGATCTTTGTATCAAATCTCAAACCAAAGAGGAATACAAAAATAAACACAAACTGAACTGAAATAAATTGTAATCACAAATGTATTGTTCTAGGGATAGCCATACACCATAAAAATGGCAGGGCAACCTTGCTGGAACAATCTTTAAAGGAAATTGAATATCAAGCTGATAAAGGAATAGCAGAAAATAAATTCTAAACTATTACAAAATTCCCACTATGCTTGAATTAAATGATTACAACATTCACCACCATACATACATCCCATAAATGAATAATTAAAGATTAGAAGTATAAATCATTCAACCACAACACAAGGGATTATAGTGGTTCGCCTGTGTGTTCACCAACTGTTAAACAATAGCCATACAGAATGCTACTCCACTCCTAATATCCTCACACAGGGGATATTAGCGTTCACTAACAAAATAGGTTTTCACAGGTTCACCCAAAACCTTTACAATTGTGTTTTTGTCTGTGGGCTTACAAAATTAAAAAACCCCACTTCTGAGTTTTCCTGGCTCTCCTCAGATAACCAATACAACAAGATTTTTCTGGCAAATCTTGAAAGAAACCAAAACAGAAAGGAATTTACAATTAAATGTAAAATACCTGATTATCTCCTTCAATTGTAGCAGCCCGGTAGAACCAAGTCAGAGTAGATGATTGAATATCCAAGTTCAATGTCCAGTACTCAATTACAATGGTTCTAGTTCTAATAGATTTTAAATTAAACCAAATAGGGCTTGCCTTAATTGATTTTGATTCCAAAGAAAGGGAATAGCAATTCCTCTTATCAAATTAGATTGGAATAGCAGAAACAAAATCAATTAAATAAAGCTAAGAAAGAGAATATTAAATAAGCACACTTAGCTTAGATAGAGCACAAAAATTATCTCTCAGAAGTTCGATGAAGATTGCTTAAATGGATTAATTAATTCGATGATTTCTTCTGAGATTCGTGGTCTATTTATAGGTGAGCAGATCGCGTCTTCGACTGGTCTAGGGAGCTCTTCGACTAGTCGAAGAATTAACAGATTTGAAAAAAATCGGGTACGATAAGCTTTGACCGTTCTACGACTGGTCGAAGGTCTCCTTCGACTGGTTGTAGGTCACCTTCGACTGGTCGAAGAACCTGAATTTCATCGCTGGACTTTGAGTCGAAGACTTTTGACTGGTCGAAGATGCAGTCGACACTGTTCCTTCGACTGGTCGAACAGATTCCTGGACTAGTCGAAGCCTAACAGAAAATATCCAAATTTTGTAACAAACTTACGACTGATCGAGGAATTTCTTAGACTGGTCGAAGCAAAGCTAAGACTAGTCGAAGAAGGCTTAGGACAAGTCGAAGAACAAACCAAACTCATGTAAAATAAACATCCGACTTATGTATCCAAAGTGACCTATTCCTAAGGTCAACCTAAGGTCAGTCAAACCTCAACCATGAAGTAAGGACATTGAAACATTAGGAACAAGTGACCTTGAAGTTTAAGCTTTGAAGTCTTGATGTAGTTCAATCTTGAAATCTTGATGTAGTTCAATCTTGAGAGTGTCTTGAGTTCTTTACGAACTGCCATGTACTCTTCTTGAAGTCTTGTATTCTTGAGTCATGTCTTGTGAGCAGTTCTTGCAGTCAAGGTTGATCTTTGTACTTGTGAGCTTTGCTTGTTGTGAGCTTTGCTTGTTCATGAATGTTGATCTTTGAGAGAGCTTCACTTATGCAAGTTATATAACAGTGATTTTGGCACCACAAATTTGACAACAGACAGGGATATAAACTATAGCACTTACAGATGCCCTCACCGACATACTCCCTCATGCGACACCATCTTATGTTCGCGGCATGCTTGCTTTCCTCAGTTCTCCACATCTTCCAGGCACATGCAATGCATGATGAGCATGATTACCGAGTTATTATTAGTCCATTTCAAACAGCAGGATTGGGAAACTAAGGTACCTCCCTTGTATCATTCCCAAACATGATCCATTCTAGGGTCGTCAGTCCGAGACAATCTCATACAATGGTGTGTTTCTAGGCCGCTGCAAGGGCTGTCAGGGCTGTTACAGAGAATCGTTGCACCACTCCTCCATCATCTTATCAATACAGGCCTAGTTTATACGCTATTACTATGGGAAGGCTCATCGCCTCACCGTATATTTAGAGTATGCTCGAGGTCACTACACCGGGTACGGTCAGGGCTGCTAGGGCTGTTACACGGAATCGTTGCACCACTCCCCCATCACCCATCAAGCAGTGTAGGCCGACAGCTCGAATATAGTGTCCCATACCACCATAATCGGCTCACGATTCTGGTTGCTCACTGGTCATTACGGGGAGGCACGTGGCCCCAACATAGGCCGACAGCTCGACCACGGTGTCCCATACCACCATGCCCAGATCATGAGTCTTAGCGGATCGAGGTACCATAGTTAGAGGGGATTTCACTAGTAAGTTTGGTACCCTAGGTTCAAGCAAAGGCGTCCAAACATGGTGAACATACATAAGACAGATCGGGTTACCTGACGAGCTCGGCTAGCTCGAGCGCACAACAAGTTGAATGATATGAAGCGCATAAGCACTTTGTGTGGCCAACCACTATCGTCAACCTAAGTACGACTCGGGTTCGTCGAACACATCTCACGTGGCAAATGAATCTCAGCCACGCATTCATTTTCGTTACCGATTGCCTGGACTATAATCATAGTCCCAATCACATTCAATTGCAGATAGATAAAGCAGTAATGGATCAAGATTCAAATCATACAATCAAAGTCTGGTATTATCCATTTAGGGCTGCCAGGGCTGTTGCACGCACTCGTTGCTCCACTCTCCCATCACCCATGACGGATCATACAACGTAAACATGAATTTAAACATATGCATTACATAGATAAAATCATACAATCAATTGAACATGTTATGAAGTACAACATAAGCATGAGTTTGTACATATTCAATTCCTAATCACACAAATATCTAAAGAAATCATACACATAGTTAAAGAAGTTGAGAATCATATCTCAACACCCTTAAACATTACAATTTACTAACTACTACTCATTCAGACATTTCAACAAACACTTTAAAATACATACATCAACATACATGACATATGTTGATCACATAGGCATTAGGCCAAATCATTTCACTAGGGAGTTGCCCCAATCATAACACGCGTACACCCATGACAGATAGTCATGGCAAGCAGGAATCCAAGTTCCATATTCATTCAGTCATTTCCACAAACACTTGGGCCACACATTTTAATATAAGTAGTGTATATTGGTCGTGGCGTGATTTAGGGCAAATCCTTTCGTCAAAGGGGTATCGCCAATACAACAATCATATATCCATGACAATTAGTCATGGCGAGCACGAATGAGAAATCTATACTCATTCAGTCATTTTCACAAACACTTAGAATACACTATTTATACATACATAGTGTATATTAGCAAAACATGTATTAGGGCGAGCCCTTTCGCCAAACAAGTATTTTATCCATATATAATATATTCATACAACAAATAATTATGGCAAACACATTTCCAAAATTTACACGTATACGGTACTTTCTACAAATACCTAGAGTATGTAAAATTCCATATTCTTCATCTTTAATCGAAACGGAAAACAGACAACACTTTGTACATGTATAATTGCATGCAGGTCATGAATCTACCATTATCTGACATTGAAACGTTGAAAACCATAACCTATACACCTAAAGTTCGCACCTTTTATCGTAGAATCGTAACGAATCCAATAGGTTTGCTAAGCCTTCGTATACGGTAGTTTGGTAACCTATAGAACAAAATTGGTTAGCTATTTCATAACCTATAACTATCAAAACCCCAAATCAGGTTAGGGTTAGGGTTTCTTACCTAGAAATGATGCCGGAATCGCCGGAAAAGCTATGAGAATGGGATGGTTGAGCATGGATAGCAGCAGGGAAGAGTGACAGGAAGATTCTCCCACTTCTCTCCCATTTTCTCTCTCTTTTCTCTCTTCTCTCTCTAGGGTTTCTCTCAAATTCGTATGGTTGTAATGAGAGAGGGTTTAAGGTCCTTATATAGCCTAAAAACTCACCGAAATAGACTCCAGGTCAAAGTATACTTAGGTTATAACCAAAGCGGACCTGTTCCAGCTCAACGGAGGACTTCTGGCGGGCCTCCTTGAGCCAAAGGTCGGACTTAAGCTCACTAACACTGGATTTACGTTTAGTTAAGTTTTCATTTCAGTCAGGATTCCAGATCGCAAATGGCGGACCAGCATCAGTTCAACGGTCAGCGGATCTAGATCGGAGATTCCGAGTACATGGATATGTGTATGAAATTTCTCCTGATCCGAGGGTGTAATTTGGTCTGATTCTGACGGTCTTGTTGCTTAAAACTGATCCGCAAGCGAGAGGTGCCAGATTACTATTTGAGATATTTATTTTTAAAGAAAATCAAGTATTTTCACACTCCTCGCTCCGGACTCAAGCGAATAGCGCTGGGACACTATCTGGATTTAATTTTCGAGATGGTTGTCAAGCCCAGTAAGGCGGTCCTAATTTCTTAACCTCGTGTTATTCGGACTTCCGACGTGCGGTCCAGATCTGATACGGAGTTTCGAGATGCTCCTGAGAGCAGTCGGATAATGAGATTGATCCTAGATTTTTGGGTAACCTAGCGTCAATGATTCTACAAGTTTTGTGTCTTGCAGATCGTATTTAAAGTGATTGGTGCTAATTTCACAGGTACTCTAACTTAACACTGGCTAATTCTCGCCTAATTTCTAAAGGATTTAGTCCTGAGTAATTTCTGTCTGAGGTGGTACCTGGGCCTTTGTAGCAATGTTTAGTTTAAGTATTGTTCTTCATTACCTAAACTTTAAGATAGCGTATAATGTGAAAGTACTTAGAAAATTTAAAGAACAAGGTGGTGAAAGGTGAGATTTGCAAAGGAAATGGGTTCAAAAGCGTTTTAGACTTTGGGATTTGAGTTTTGACAAGTTAATAAGGTGTTAGGATCGACCCATTGCCTAAGGACGTCTAATCCCAGGTTGGCAAAAGTCCGGGATGTTACATTTTCTCATCTGATGAAGAAAGGAGCAGAATTCATATGGGACAAATCCTGCCAGAACGCCTTTGATTCGATAAAAGAACTATTGAAATAACCCCCAGTGTTAATGGCCCCAGTAAAAGGAGGACCTCTCATTTTGTATATATCAGCAGTCGAGAATTCACTAGGGGCCTTATTGGCACAAGTGAACGAAGATGGGAAAGAAGCGGCACTTTATTATTTAAGTCGAACCTTGATTGGCGTAGAATGTAATTATACACCAATTGAAAAAATATGATTGGCATTGGTATTTGAGGTTCAGAAATTAAGACATTATTGTCTGTCCCATGACATAACCTTGATATCCCGAGCAGACCCCATCAAGTTCTTGATGACAAGGCCAATGTTGTCGGGGAGGTTGGTGAAGTGGATGTTACTGTTGTCAGAATATGCGATTACGTATGAACCGGTGAAAGAAGTAAAAGGACGGGCAGTGGTAGCAGCTCATCTTATGACGGATTGCGAAGCCATCTTTGATGAGTTTCCTAATGAACAGGTCATGGTGACAGAATTGCCAAACGTATGGTAAATATTCTTTGATGGAGCAGCCCAGGCAACAGGAGCAGGTGCCGGAGTAATATTCATCACCCCCCAAGGCGATTTGTTGCCTTACTCTTTCACGTTGGGTATTGCATGTACAAATAATGAAGCCGAATATAATGCCCTTATCATTGGGATGGAAATAGCCAGCGAACTGAAAATAAAAGCACTGCGAATTTATGGGGATTCTAAGCTAGTCATAAATCAGCTGACGACTGAATTTGAAACAAGGAAACAAGAACTTCTGCCATACTGTCAAAGGGCGCAACATTTATTGGGACAATTTCTAAACGTTGAAATCAAGCATATACCACGACACGGAACGCGAGGGCAGATGCTTTGGCTAGTTTAGAAGCAGCACTGTCACACCCAGATCGAAGTCCCTTACAAGTGACAATCAAAGAAAGGAGATTTTTGCCCTTGGCAGATATAATCAGTGACACAATGGAAGCACTCCCTATATCATGCCTAGAAGTGACAATAGATGATTGGCGTCAACCTTTCATTGATTATCTCAAGTACGACATTCTCCCAGAAGATTCAGAGGCGAAGTTGTAGGTTAAGTAGAGGGTGAAGAGATTCATTATGTGTAATGAAGGATTATATAGAAGGTCCTATAATGTAATACTATTGCGATGTCTAAGTGAAGAGGAGGCAGGCCAAGTGCTGCAAGAGGCACATTCTGGGGAATGCGGGGCGCATCAGGCAGGAAAAAATTTGTTCCACCGAGTACACCGGATAGGATATTACTGGCCGACAATGTTTAAAGATGCAATAGACTACGCGAAGCGATGCCATAAGTATAAAATCCACAGGGACATCATACATGTACCCCTTGAAGACCTTCATCAATCGGCTATCTCCTGGCCTTTTTCCATGTGGGGACTTGATGTCATCGGCCCCATAAATCCACCATCGTCCAGAGGAAAATAGTTTATATTAGCAGTAACGGACTATTTCTCCAAATGGACGGAAGCGATTGCACTGCGAAGTGTTAAAGAGAAAGATGTTGTTAACTTCATTCGGCACGCAATAATATATCGCCATGGTATCCCAAAGAAAATCATCACAGACAATGACACTCCTTTCAAGAACAAGGGCATGAAGAAGTTATGTCTTAAGTTTAAAATTCATCAGTCGTTCTCAACACCCTATTATGCACCAGCCAATGGGCTGGCAGAAGCATTCAATAAGACGATTGTGAAAATACTAAAGAAAATGGTGAATGGGAATAAGCGTGACTGGGATGAAAAACTACAAGAAGCTCTATGGGCCTATAGAACAACGCATCGTACAACGACACAAGCTACCCCGTATTCATTAGTTTATGGTGTAGAAGTTATCGTGCCGATCGAAATACAAGTCACTTCACTAAGGGTAGCAGTGCATCAATCAATTACAGATGATGAGAACGCAAGAATACGATTGAAAGAGTTAGATCTGCTTGATGAAAAAAGACTAGCAGCTCAGCACCGCTTGCAATTATATCAGGGCAGAATTTCTGCTGCCTTCAATAAAAAGTTAAACACCGATCTTTCAAGAAAGGGGATCTAGTGTTGATGTTGAAAAGGCCGATAGTAGTCACTTAGAGAATATGGGGCAAGTTTGAACCTAAGTGGGATGGACCATATATCATAACTGAAGTATACTCCAATGGAGCATACAAAGTGACAAATCAAGACAGACGAGGCATCAGTATACCGGTCAATGCTCGCTTCATCAAGAAATATCACCCCTAATAGTGGGAGAGATTTTGATCTAGAAGATTATCAGGATAATTCTTCTACATCAAAAGGGGGTAATCACAGATGAAATGGTGAAATAGCCTTTAAAGGCGGAGCCTTGTATTCTTTCTTCACAAGTGATGAATAAAAGGTGAATTTTCAGGCATATCACTATCATCAAAGTCCCAGCCATTGCTACCATTATTGGTCGTTCATCATTGACAAAATTCCCACCATCGCCCTCACTACTGGTTACTTGTCAAAATTGATCATTATCGCCAAGCTGGCCGGATATAAAGAAAAAAAAAAATATATCATCAGATTATCACGCAGGCAACAGCAAACAATGACGATATATCAATTATTAATTCACCGTCTACAACGTATATTATTCGGGATAGTAGTGTGGAGCCAGCGGCCCTAAAAAGCCCATATAGTCCACATCACAAGCATACCCATGCGGGCAGCGGATGGAACCAACGATTAAAAGCATTAAAGGCCAAAAAGTCATAAAACGGCCAGTCACGCGTGAGACCAATGTCGTTTGTGAGCTCTTCGACAGCTTCATGGACGAGGATGAAAATACCATCCCATGAATGGGTCAGAACTCACATACGAAGAAAAACGGGGAATAAAATAAGACCCCCCAGATCCCTTGTTTGATTTCGGTATTAACTCATGAGGAAGGGCTTAAACCTACTCATTGATGGATCGACGACCTTAGATTTGGTACCAAAGGTAGCCTTGCACGCTCTGCAAACTCTAGAGAGTTACTGTGGCCAACTATGCGCGTTAATCCCATTAAGTTCACGGCTCCGATAGCTTCATTGGGCCCCTCTGATGGACCGCAGTTTATGAACTCCCCGGCCGCGATAAGTCCAGAGAACTCATGAGAGTTAGAGAGACCATTCACATAAGACTCGACTCCAACTACTTATGAGTCTAGAAAACTGTGATTGCTCTACTACTCAAGAGCTTCGACTGTGTGCAAAGCTAATTGACTAACTTTGAAATGAAATAGTTCCGCCCATTGGAATAAAACATCACATAGGGTTGCCGCACAATGCACAAATATAAAATAGAAAATAGTAAAGCATAAATATGAAAGTGTTGCATCAAAATGTATCTCAAAATCGATGATTATATTATCATGAATGCATCTTGCTCTGAATAAAACACCGTAAGTTGTTTATGTATCATAACACAAAAAAAGAGTTTACATATGATGTTTATAGATCTTCAGCTATGTTTAATACTGCTAAGTAACGTTGCAATTCTTCCTTAATTGAAATTGTGTCGCAACAGTCAGTGCGCTCATCCTCAAGAATTATTCTGACTTAATCGGGAAGGCCAACCAGTTCTAATTCCAAAGAAGCAATAGCTTTCCTATTCCTTGCTTGTTTAGCTTGTTCAGTATCAATTATTTAAGTATTCGTTTCAAGCTCCTCCTTGATTTGACAAATTGATAAATCTTCTGCTTCTTTTTGAGCCTTGAGTAATAGAATCTCTCTTTCAAGTAAAACAATTTGATCGTCAATGATCGCCTTATTTCTATCAGAAACTTTTAACTTCTCATGGAGAGATTGATTAGCAGCGTTGCGATTAGCAAGGACATCATCTAAATGAGAGAGTTTCTCCTTAAGGAGTGCCAATTCTTTTTGATGATTCAGAATTTCGGGAGCAATGATTATACCTCGTGTTGCTTCTAAGTTTTTGGTAGAATCATAAAACTGTGACAAGGAGTCGTGAAGAGACTGAACATTGATGTGTGCCAGACGAGTTGAATGAGTGAGAACTGTTAAGGCCCTATCCAAAAGGGGTCACTGGGCTGGATCTTTAAAAGTGCCGACGATGACAGAAATTGCGTGCTTGAAGAGTCCCAGCATAAGAGGAGACACCCTTTCCAGTGAGAGTTTAACAAAAACTACGGCTATCGAGTTAGACCCGCTTGGAGTTGGCACAACTGAAGCTAAAAGAGGAAGAAGAAAAGATTATAAGTTCAAAAGAAGATACATATGTATATAATGATATAAAATAAGAGAAGAAAAATATGTACCCGATTTGGGGGCAATGGTAGGAGTAGCTTGAACAGAACAGGTTGTGGGTGTTGCAGAACTGGGAGCTTTCGTAGTCATGACAACATTAAAAGAAAGCTCCTGAGCTCCTACAGTACTTGAGTTGAGAGTAGTCGGAGTTGGGACGTCAACTGGATCAAAAAAAAATTCTAAACTTTGAGTTACTAGCTGAATAGGAGAAGGATGCACAGTAAGAGACTTATCAGCCTGAACAGGGACATGGGATGTCATGGGGACTATCAACAAGAGTTCTTCTATGCTGGGAAGAAGAAGTACATTTCCCGTTGTTGCCAGAATTTTGGATGATTGAGCCTCTGTATCCCTTAATGTTGATAGTTCGCGAGTAACCACATCGGTGGTTTCCATAATGCATGGAGAATAAGAGGCATCAAAAGAAAGAAAGATATTTGCATCAGGAGAATATTCTCCGTAATCGAGTTGTTCCTCATCTAAGGAGGACACCGGAATCAGATGAGAGGCATCTGGACGAGTGATTGGAGCATCAGGAAGTGGAGACTCGACTCTAACATCATCTTCTTCTCCAATGTCCACTTCAACATCAATATCTGCATTCAAGGCATCTCCTTCATCGGTTAAGCTTATAGGAGAAGATGTGTCATCACTTGTAGTATTCGCTGAATACTCTGATGGTTGTCTTCCTCCGATATAGTTTGTTTTCCCTTATAAGTTGTCTTCATAAGGAGAAGACATGCACTTTGAGTAGGAGAATGGGCTTGTTGTGCTAAAACTTCAGGAGACAATGATTTAGCACGCGAGCAAGTCATGGGAGATGTAGTAATAACAATCCGACGTGCGGTAGGAGAGTTATGGCTTTAGTACAACTTGTTGTGGTTGTTATAAGGTCCACAACCGGGATAACTGCGGTGGCTGCACGTTCAATAGTAGGAGAAATTGTAGAAGTGATGGGCTCTGTAGTAGGAGGGATGATGGGAGCAAGCTGAGTAGGCTGATCTCCTCCTTCAGGAGTAGGGGAAGGCAGAAAACTGCCTACAGTTTCAAATTCATTACGAGGAGTGGCAAGTCATTCTCCCCGTTTTATGAAATCCAAAGGAGAACCAAAAGCAATCCATCCTTCCAAAGTATTCGGAGGCTTTATTTCTCTAATGGGCTCTTCTACAAAAATTTTACGACGAAGTTGTCCCGGAACGACGGCCTGATCTTTCTCGTAAAAATTTCCAATCCATTGCTTCGACCTATAATTCCTCAAGCGTGGAGGAGGAACCCAAATAGGCCGGTCCACCAGAAAACAGTTGCGCACCAAGTAGTAATGATGCGCTCACCACCGCATCCAGGTATACGAAGCTGTTACTTGGTGATTATACCCTGGAAGAACAAATCGAGAGCCAAAATTCCTTGTTAAGAGCTACTTCCATATTAAAGCCCAATTGTAGGGGCCGACTCCATAGCTTATCATTGTCCGTGTATCCTCCTCACTTACTTGGGGCATAGCTTGATCATACCCAAATTGTCTAGCAAAATGACCTGGATATTATGGTTCTCGCCAGAACTCTACGCCTTCTCACATGAGAAGACCGTGGGAACGAATACAAAGAAAGAAGGTTCTCTCAATAGGTTCCAAGTTATTGTTATCCTCCACATCTCTGTCTTCAACTTGGTAATCCAGATAAAAAAGGAAGAAGTTAATAGATTTCATGCTGTCAATTTTATCTGTTATCCATTCGTACCCCTTCTTTATCATCTTTTGCTTCGAGAAATGCCACAGGGGCAGATGATCGGGATGGACATAAGTGTTCTCAAGGTCATTATAAGTCCAGGGGAAGTAAATGCCAAGCCATCCAGAGAAAAGTGTAACGCCCTGAAAATCGGGGGTCGAGCATAAACTCAACTCCCGAGTTCCAACGCATCACATATGCAACAAAATGAATGATGATTGAATGTTGTCTGTATTAGTGCATTGAACATGAGTGAGATTAAGCCAAAACAGCATATCATACTCCAGAGACAGTTAAATTTGCAAGCGGAAGACTATAATAGATATATAAAATATATAAATTGTGGTGAGTCTCCAGAGTGTGATAATGATACCAGGTTAATGAATTACAAGTACAAGTCCAATTTATAAGAAAAGTGTAAAGTCATTTAGACAACATCCCTATACCCCGTCGATCAAGACACGGCTCGCATGAAGCCGCCAGAAATACGACATAGACAAGAAAGCATCCACATCGTCGCAGAGGTCTGGCTCCGCCTCACAAGCATCGCCATCTGCAATCAGACAAAGTCTGGTTGGTGTGTACAACACCGTCCCGTAACGTGGGATTGAGTGATCAACTCAGTGGAACAGTAAAGCATAGGTTAACATGTTATCAATTCAGTCAAGCAGTAATGATAAAGCAGTAAAATCAAACACTCCTAACTACTATTATTAATGCAAGTATGAATGCAGTCATGATGCATGCCCTCACCACACAGTCCCTCGTGCGACACCATCTTACGTTCGCGGCATGCTTGCATTCCTCAGTGCTCCACATCTTCCAGGCACATGCAATGCGATGATGAGCATGATTACCGAATTGTTATTAGTCCATTTCAAACAGCAGTATTGTGAAACTAAGGTACCTCCCTTGTATCTGTAACATCCCGAATTTTTACCAACCTGGGATTAGACATCCTTAGGCGATGGGTCGATCCTAACACCTTATTAACTTGTCAGAACTGAATCCCACAGTCTAAAATCGCTCCTTAACCCATTTCCTTCACAAATCCCACCCTTCACCACCTTGATCTTTCAATTTTTCAAAGTTTTTTCACCCTAGACAATAACTTAAACTAGCTAAGTAGTATAACTCGGATCACTTTATATACAAACTACAAAGGACTAAGTACAACCTCAGACAAAAATCTTACAGGACTAAATCCTTTAGAAATTAGGCGAGATTTAGCTAGTGTTAAACTAGAGTTCCTGTGAAATTAGCACCAATCACTTTAAATACGATCTGCAAGACCCAAAAGTTGTAGAATCATTGACGCTAGGTTACCCTAAAATCTAGGATCAATCTCATTACACGGCTGCTCTCGGGAGCATCTCGAAACTCCGTATCGGATCTGGACCGCACGTTGGAAGTCCGATTAGCACGAAGTTAAGGAACTAGGACCGCCTTGCTGGGCTTGACAACCATCTCGGAAATCAAATCCAGATAGTGTCCCAGCGCTATTCGCTTGAGTTCGGAGTGAAGGAGTGTGAAAACACTTGTTTCCTTTACAAAATAAATATCTGGAATAGTAATCTGGCACCTCTCGCTTGCGGATCAGTTTTAAGCAACCAGACCGTCAGAATCAGACCAAATTACACCCTCGGATCATGAGAAATTTCATACACATTTACATATACTCGGAATCTCCGATCGAGATCCGCTGACTGTTGAACTGAAACTGGTCCGCCACGCGTGATCTAGAATCCCGACCGAAACCAAAACTTAATAGAACGTAGATCCAACGTTAGCGAGCTTAAGTCCGACCTTTGGCTCAAGGAGGCCCGCCAGAAGTCCTCCGTTGAGCTGAAACTGAACCGTTTTGGTTATAACCTAAGTATACTTTGACATGGAGTCTGTTTCGGTTAGTTTTTAGGCTATATAAGGACCTTAAACCCTCTCTCATTGCAGCCATACGAATTTGAGAGAAAACCTAGAGAGAGAAGAGAGAAAAGAGAGAGAAAGTGTGGGAGCAGTGGGAGAACCTCCCTGCCACTCTTCGCTGCCGCTATACAAGCTACACCGCTCCGTTCTAATCGCTTTCCCGATGATTCCAGCTCCGTTTCTAAGTAAGAAACCCTAACCCTAATCTATTTTGGGGTTTTGATAGTTGTAGGTTATGAAATAGCTAACCTATTTCGTTCTATAAGTTGCCAAACTGCCGAATACGGAAGCAAAACAAACCTATCAACTCCGTTACGATTCTACGACAAAAGGTACGGACTTTAGGTGTATAGGTTATGGTTTTCAACGCTTTCAATGTCAGATAATGATAGATTCATGATCTGCATGCAATTGCACATGTACAAAGTGTTGTCTGTTTTCCATTTCGATTAAAGATGAAAAATATGGAATTCTACATACTCTAGGTATTTGTAGAAAGTACGGTATACGTATATTTTTTGGAAATGTGTTTGACATGTTTATTTGTTGTATGGATATACGATATATGGATAAAATACTTATTTGGCAAAATGATTCGCCTAAATACATGTTTTACTTATATACACTATGTATGTTGATATTGTGTATTATAGAAAATACCGTATACGTATAAATCTTGGAGATGTATTTGCCATGATTATTTGTTGTATGAATATATTATACATGGATAAAATACTTGCCTGGCGAAAGGATAGCCCTAATACATGTTTTGCTAACATACACCATATATGTTGTAATAGTGTATTCTAAGTGTTTGTGAAAATGACTGAATGAGTATAGAATGCTCATTCGTGCTCACCATGACTAATTGTCATGGATATATGATTGTTGTATTGGCGATCCCCCTTTGACGAAAGGATTTTCCCTAAATCACACCACGACCAACATTCACTACTTATATTAAAATGTGTGGCTCAAGTGTTTGTGGAAATGACTGAATGAATATGGAACTTGGATTCCTGCTTGCCATGACTATCCGTCGTTGGTGTATGCTTGTTATGATTGGGGTAACTCCCTAGTGAAAGGATTTGGCCTTATACCTATGTGATCAACATATGTCATGTATGTTGATGCCTGTATTTTAAAGTGTTTGTTGAAATATCTGAATGAGTAGTAGTTAGTAGATTGTAATGTATAAGGGTGTTGAGATATGATTCTCAACTCTTTTAACTATGTGTGTGATTTCCTTGGATAGTTGTGTGATTAGGAATTGAATATGTACAAACTCATGCTTGTGTTGTGCTTCATAACATGCTCAACTGCTTTTATGATTTTATCTATGTAATGCATATGTTTAAATTCATATTTACGTTGTATGATCCGTCATGGGTGATGGGGGAGTGGAGCAACGAATGCGTGCAACAGCCCTGGCAGCCCTAAACGGATAGTACTAGACCTTGATTGTATGAGTTGAATCTTGATGCACTACTGCTTTATCTATCTGCAATTGATTGTGTTTGGGGCTATGATTATAGTCCAGACAATCGGTACCAGAGTTGAATTCGTGGTTGTGATTCATTTGCCACGTGAGATGTGTTCGACGAACTCGACTCATACTTCGGTTGGCGATAGTGGTTGGCCACACGAAGTGCTCATGCGCTTCATATCGCTCAACTTGATGTGCGCTCGAGCTAGCCGAGCTCGTCAAGTAACCCGATCTGTCTTATGTATGTTCACCATGTTTGGACGCCTCTGCTTGAACCTAGGGTACCAAACTTACTAGTGGAATCCCTTTTAACCATGGTACCTCGATCCGCTAAGACTCATGAGCCGGGCATGGTGGTATGGGACACTGTGGTCGAGCTGTCGGCCTACGCTGGGGCCACGTGCCTCCCCGTAGTGACCAGTGAGCAACAAACTTGTGAGCCGATTATGGTGGTATGGGACACTATATTCGTGCTGTTGGCCTACATTGATAAGGTTATGGGGGAGCGGTGCAACCTTTGTGCATAACAGCCCTGACAGCCCTTTATAGTGACCTCGAGGATACTCTGAAATCGCAGTGCGCCTTAGGGTTTACCGCGGTATATAGAGTATGAACTAGGCCTGTTTCTGTATTGTGATAAATCGTTTAAGGAGTGATGGGGGAGTGGTGTAACCTTTGTGCATAACAGCCCTGGCAGCCTCTGCAGTGACCTAGAAAATACACCATCGTCTAATATTAACTAGGACTGACGACCCTAGAATGGATCATGTTTGGGAATGATACAAGGGAGGTACCTTAGTTTCCCAATCCTGCTGTTTGAAATGGACTAATTAAAAACTCAGTAATCATGCTCATCATGCATTGCATGTGCCTGGAAGATGTGGAGCACTGAGGGATGAAAGCATGCCGCGAGCGTGAGATGGTGTCGCATGAGGGAGTATGTCAGTGAGGGCATCCATCATACCTGCATCCATACTTGCATTAATAAGAGTAGTTAGGAGTGTTTGATTGTATTGCTTTATTATTTCTGCTTGACTGAGTCGACAACATGTTAACCTATGCTTTATTGTTCCACTGAGTTAGCTACTCACTCCCACGTTACGGGACGGTGTTGTACACACCAACCAGATTTGTTGAGTTTTAGGTGATGGCGATGCTTATGAAGCAAAGCCGGACTACTATGATGTTGAGGAGGAGCTCTGTAACGACCCGTAAATTTTCTTACTATGGCTCGAGTACCACCTCAACCAGAAATCAATTAGGATTAAATCCTTTAGAAATTTAACGAAGTTAACTAAGTGCAAAACTCGATTAGCCATGAAATCCGTTGGAATCGCTTTAAATACGATCTGCAAGACCCAAAACTTGCAAAATCATTGACTCTAGGTTACCCTAAAGTTTAGGATCAAACTCATTACCCGGCTACTCTCGGGAATGACTTGAAACTCCGTATTAGGTCTAGACCGTACATCGGAAGTCCGATTAACATGAAGTTAAGGAACTAGGACCGCCTCACTGGGCTTGACAACCACCTCGGAAATCAGGTCCAGACGATGTCCCACGGCCATTCCCTTGAGTCCGGAGCGAGGGAGTGTGAAAACCACTCTTTTCTTTACAAAATAAATATCTTGAATAGTGATCTGGCACCACTCGCTTGCGGATCAGTATTAAGCAACCAGACCGTCAGAATCAGACCAAATTACACCCTCGGATCAGGAAAAATTTTAGGAACATTTACATGTACTTGGAATTTCGGATCGTGGCCCACTGACCGTTGAACTGAAAATGGTTCGTCACGTGTGATCTGGAAATCCGACCAAGATGAAAACGTAATCCCACGTAGATCCATGAGTTGTGAGCTTAAGTCTGATGTTTGGCTCAAGGAGGGCCGCCAGAAACCCTCTTTTGAGCTGGAACAACGCCGAAATGCTTATAATAGACGCACCCCTTGAACAGGAGTCTATTTCGGAGAGGTTTTAGGCTATATAAGGGCCTTAGAACAGCCCCTCTCACAGCCATACGAATTTGGGATAAAACCCTAGGGAGAGAGAGAGAAAAAGGAGAGAAAGCTTGGGATTTGTGGGAGCACCTTCCTCCTACTGCTTTCGATCATCACACGGGCTGCACCGCCTCTTTCCAGACGCTTTCCCGATGATACCGGCTCCATTTTAAGGTGAGAAACCCTAACCCTAGATCTGTTTTGAGGTGTATAGGCTATAGGTTATGAAATAGCTAACCGATTTCACTCTTTAGGCTAAAAAACTCCCGAATACGGAAGCTCATCAAACCTTGCTGATCCGTTGAGATTCTAAGGAGCAAGGTGAGGACTTTAGGTGTATAAGTTACGGTTTTCAATGCTTTCAATGACAGATAATGATAGATTCATGATCTGCATGCAATTACACATGTACAAAGTGCTTTCCGTTTTCTGTTTCGATTAAAGTTGTAGAATATGGAATTTCACATACTCTAGGTATACGTAGAAATACCGTATACGTATTTTTTTTTGAAAAGTGTTTGACATGTTTATTTGATGTATGGTTATACGATATATGGATAAAATACTTGTTTGGCGAAAGGAATCGCCGTAATACATGTTTGCTTATAAACACTACGTATGTTGAAATTGTGTATTCTAGAAGATACCGTATATGTATAAATTTTAGAAATGCAATTGTCATGATTAATTGCTGTATGACTATGATATACATGGATAAAATACTCGCTTGGCGAAAGGATAGCCCTAATACATATCTTACTAACATACGTCATGTATGTTGAAATAGTGTACTCTAAGTGTTTGTGTAAATGCTTGTGAGTGTAAATGTTTAGGTGTTAGTACCGTAGGTCGGTGCTGAGATGGAATTCTCAACTACCTTATAGACGTGTATGATTCCCTCCATGTGGTTGTTTACTTTAACCACTCACTTATGATGTATATGTATTTGTATCCCTACTTGTATAGTGTTCTATAACATGCTTTACAACATGCTTTATATCATGCTTTATAACATGCCTTATGACATGCCTACTAGCATGCTTGTATTACTTTGTTTATCATGCTTTACTCCACATGCTATGGATGAGAATTGATTGAGTTTGGGACTATGTCTATAGTCCAGACATTCGGTACCAGACTTGAGATTGTGGCTGAGATTCATGTCGCCACAAGGGATGTGTCAGACGAACCCGAGTCGTACTTCGGTTGGCAATAGTGGTTGGCCACACGGAGTGCTTTTGCGCTTCATATCGCCCAACTTGTTGTGCGCTCAAGCTAGTCAGGCTCGTCAAGTAACCCGATATGTCGAACGTGTGTTCACCATGTTTGGTCATTACTGTTTGAACCTAGGGTACCAAACTTACCAGTGGCAATCCCGTTAACCATGGTACCTCGATCCGCTAAGACTCATGAGCCGGACATGGTGGTATGGGACACCGTGGCCGAGCTGTCGGCCTATGCTGGGGCCACGTGCCTCCCCGTAGTGACCATTGAGCAACCCAAACTCGTGAACCGAATACGGTGGTATGGGACACTGTATTCGAGCTGTCGATACTTATGGCGAGAGCCGAGTACGGTGAGACCTGTACTCGTGCTGACGGGCGACGAGTCCTCTGTAGTATCTTTGAGTATACTCCAAGGTCTGTGATTGGCGACGATCCCTTCACAGCAACTAGAGTATGAGTTGAGCTGAGTACGGTGAGACCTGTATTCGAGCTGACGGCCAGCGATTGAGCCGAGTATGGTGAGACCTGTACTGGAGCTGACGGTCAGCAATTGAGCTGCATATGGTGAGATCTGTATCCGTGCTGACGGGTGACGAGCCCTTTGCGATGCCTTCGCGATGCCTCTCGAACCATAATACCGTATGAGATTAACTAGGATTGACGACCCTAGAATGGATCATGTTTGGGAATGATACAAGGGAGGTACCTTAGTTTCCCAATACTGCTGTTTGAAATGGACTAATAATAACTCGGTAATCATGCTCATCATGGCACCGCATGTGCCTAGTAGATGTGGAGCACTGAGGGAGGTATGCATTCGCGAACGTAAGATGATGTCGCATGAGGGTGGTTTGGCAAGGGCATACATCATCATGTCATTTCATACTTGCATTTAATAAGAGTAGTTAAACTTGTTTGATTGTACTGCTTTATCATTACTGCTTGATTGAATTGATAACATGTTAACCTATGCTTTATTGTTCCACTGAGTTAGCTACTCACTCCCACGTTACGGGACGGTGTTGTACACACCAACCAGACTCTGTCACAGGTATAAACGACACGTCGGTTCAGGAGGCGGAGCCCGATTTCGACGAGGACCAGGATGAGTCATAATTCATGTAGTACTCTGATGGCTTTGCTTAGGCCGACTGCATCGCGGGGATTTCAGGACTTATCTTTTATATTTTAAATTGTATTTTGATTTTTGACTCAGAAACAGTACATGTATATGGGTACTCAGTTAGTGTTCATACTTTGGTGTTCATGAAAATTTTGTTTCTTTACATACCTTGTATATACAATTTCAGTCTTCCGCTTGCCTTTATACAATTGCACTGGAGTATGAATTACTGTGTTGGTATGATCTCATTCATGTTTATTGCTCTAACTCAGACAACATTTAACCATCATTATGTATGTTGCATAAGTGATGCGTTGGAACTCGGGAGTTGAGTTCATACTCGACCCCCGAATTTCAGGGCATTACAAGTTGGTATCAGAGCATGATTTTGATTAAACCGGACCTGAGTTATGTTCCCACGACGTACACTGACGCATTACAACCTAGGAGGGTGCGAGAAAATTTTAGAAACAGTTCTAGGATTTTCGATTTCGCCATTTGGCGAAGTTCGTCGAAAACACGCGTTTTGATCGAGTCCGTGCTCGATCCTGATTGCACGAGTCTATTCCAAATCGCTTCTAGACCGTCTATTGACGTGTCTAGATCGCTATCCACCTAAAACCAATTGTTAAAAATCAGAAATGATCAGTGGGTGTCCGGAATTGCCCGAAAGTGCCCGATCTGGAATCGAATCAGTCGGGGGCCTCCCCACTTAAATTTAGTGGGACCTGGGGTCAAACCAAGGTGCATTTGGCACCTTGGGACCATGGAGAACACGGTCCCACCGCGGCGGCGCGGCGCTGGCCAAGGCGGACCGCGGTGGAACCACGGTCATCGCGGCGCGCCGCGGTCGAGTGGTCTTTCGGCCGTTGGGCCGGGCCTGGGAACGGTCGGCCCGACCTCCCCACGCGTGTGGTGGGTGCGAAATGGGCTAGGGGTTACTATTTTTGGGGTTGGAGCTCCCCTCTCTCTCACATCTCCCCTTCCAAACGCCCATCCCCTCCATTTTCGATTTTTCTCTCAACCCATTCCCCTAAATCTTTCAATCCCCCATTTTCGTCCATAAACCACCCACTCCCATCGATCACAACAACCTTAGCCACCTACCTACCCCTCCCTTTCACGTTGAGCTCTCACATCCCCCATTTGGAGCTCAAAATCGGGTAGCCCCTAACCCATCCCATTTTCCTCTTGTTCCTTCTTCATTTCCTGCCCCTGGTGTCTCTTCTACAACTATTGGGACTGTTGCTCATGGAGAATCAAAGGAAACAGCCCCTTTCTCTCTCATTCCTTCATTCCATGGCGCTTTTCGAGTTGGTTACGGCTATCTTCTCCATTTCCTCCATCCTATCTCTCATGGCAAAGAGGAAGACCGCAACTGATGACGCTGGCCCAAGTAGCCCAGCCCATTCCAGAAGAAGATTTGACGATGGGGCCGACACTAGCACCGTTCGGGAGTTTAGGTCGAAGCGAGACCTGGATCCTCACCATCCTGTCACAAATGCCTATCCGATAGGTGTTGAATATGGGCTTTTTGCTGGCCGTAAAGTCGTGTTTGAAGCTCATGTGGATGAGAGGATGTTTGGGCTACACCCGATGATGGACCACTTGGTGGATATTGGATGGAATTCTATGTTTGACGGTGAGTCCCCTGCACGTGAGAACACGGTTCGTGCTTTCTACGCCCACATCGTAGACCCATCATTAGAGCCTCTGCAGTTCACTGTCTCTGTGAGGGGCATAAGGCGCACAATTACGGTGGATGAGGTGGCTCGGATCACGAAGATCCCACGTGGTCAAGTGCTTCCTAGTGACGACTTCTCCAGAAGTGCGCGGGAAAGGGATCGCCGCACGCGATACCTTTGTGGTCGCCGGGTTACTTGGACGCGAGGAAATTGTATTGCGGCGACAAAGATGGCCGAGGACTTCCATTTACTCCATCACATTTTCACATACAATGTGTACCCACGGTCGGGTAACTGCACGGAGTGTACTCGGTTGATGGTAGACTTTCTGTACAAGATGGGACACGGGACAACATATGCCTGCCCACATTCATCCTATTTCAGATAGTTCAGGTTGTTCGATCTGCTAGGAACGACCTTTCGCTCCCATTTGGCCTCCTGATCTGCAAGATGGCTCGTAATATCGGCTATAGGTTGAACATGGAGGACCTTGCACCAGTCCGAGTCATAAGCGAGGCGACACTTAAGAATATGAAGATCGGTCCTCAACAGCGGCAAGCCCGACTCGACAAGTCTGGAGATGAGTCGGATAGTGCCGGTGAGGAGAGTGTTGACCTTGAGGCAGGAAGTGATGAGGAGGGCGGTGATGACGTACAAGAAGAGGAAGATGAGGCTCAGGATACTGAGGAGAGCTCTCCTCCTGGTGCACCTGAGTCGGACGCTGCTCAGGCAGCGAGGGAGGCTCGTATGGTTCGCATTAAGGAGAACCAGGCCGCCCTGCAGCAAGAAGTTGGAAAAGTTCGGGCTGAGCTTGGTGAGACCCGAGCCATGCTTGAAGAGACCGAAGCCTACATGAAGAAGAGCTTTAAGAAGGTGTCTCGTACGTTGAAGGCCATTCTGTGCTGTGTGCAGGACAAGAATGCTCCTCCTCCATCGCCTGACTCAGATGCCTAGTCATCCACGTTGTTGTGTGTGGTTGTTTGTTTTTGGTTATCGCGATAGGCGATTTATGTTTTCATGTAGATGATGTAGTAGATAGTAGCATGTTTTAAGTGTTTGATGTTGTGGATGTATTGGCTATCATGTGATTTCTGTCATGATTCATGTAACTATGTATCCCATGTATTATGACAATTTTGGGTAAATGAAAGGCATGTAGCCTCTTTTGTTATGATGATGTATGGAATGCTTAAAGTGCTTTATGATGCATGTTATGCTTTATCTCACAAATGTTGTACCCTATGTTGTATAGGGCATGCCGCGACAGTATACGCGGAGCACGGCACACCTCCGTCTTACCGGCTCTATGGACCATACTCTTCTGGTAGTGGCGGTCCTGCGGACCGAGGGTTAGGTTCTGATCAGCCTCCTGTTGGTCCTACCGGTGGACTGCCACCTTACACGCCCCCTGTTCGTGAGCAGTACCGGCCGTCTTCATCTGCACAGCATGACTCCCAGGCTGCTCCTCCGACTGATAGGATCGAGCAGCTGATGTTGATGATGTATCAGCAGCAGATGCAGCAGCAGCAGATACAGCACCAGCAGCTTATGGCCACTATTGCTGAGGCCTTATCCCAGGGTGGTAGTGCGACTCCACCTACAACATCCGCACATCCTGATGAGCATTCGGAGCCTCTGCTCGGTTTGAGGATGTGCCTATGCCCACACCCGTCACACCTCCTACTGGAGATGTTGGTACACGCGGTTTACTCGAGCGATTTCAGCGCTTGAGGCATCCCTCATTTATAGGTTCTCACAGACCCGAGGAGGCAGAGTTTTGGCTTGACCGCATCTCCAAGATGCTACGGATGCTACACTGTACAGAGGCAGAGCAGGTCGAGTTGGCCTCTTTCATGTTTGAGAGGGAGGCCAATTTATGGTGGGATAGTGTGCTGCGGACGGTCGCAGAGGATTACGTGTGGACTTGGGAGGCTTTCGAGTTCCGATTCCACGAGAAATACTACCCGCAGACTTACCGACATGAGCGGGAGGATGAGTTCCTACGCCTCAGGCAGGGAGGCATGACAGTTACTGAGTATGAGCACCGTTTCACAGAGTTGGGCCGTTTTGTCCCGACTATCCTCGTCAATGAGCAGATGAGGATACGTTGCTTTTCTAAAGGCTTGCGACCTGACATACGATCGAAGATATGCTGTCTCAGTATACCTACATACGCGGCACTGGTCCACATGTTTATGACAGCCGAGCAGGATGTGGACCGGTTGGCCCGATCGCATGGTGCTATGGTCGCGAGGCCACGACAGGAGTTGCAGAGCAGGCCTATCCTAGGCAAGAGGCCTCGTGCTGATTCGCCTCACAGGGCCGCGGCACCAGTAGTTCCTGTGAGGTGCCTTATTGTGACCTACACGTATTGCGGGAAACCGGGACATCCTGCTGAGAGTTGTTTCTCGCGTATAAGGGCTAGCGGATTTTCACCACCGCAGAGGCTGGATCGCCCTTACCCGCAGGCCATATCAGCTCCACCTCTACAGACTGCTCCTGCACATCCTTCCTTCCGACCTCTTGTATCGCGCTTCAGGCCGCCGCAACGGCCCTTAGTTCCAGAGCCGAACAGTCAGTAGCAGGCTCGAGTACACACGCTTGTTACCGAGGTACCTGAGACGTCGATTTCGGCCCCGACGGCTTTTGAGGGTACGGCTTATATTCATGGTACTTCTGTTTCCTTATTGGTGGACACTGGATCCACTACTTCTATTATTTCTTGTGAGGCAGTTAAACGTTTATCTTTGTGTACTATTCCCACTAAGGGACTGAGACTCACTACGGCCACTGGGACCTGTTCGGATGTCACACGGTTATGCGAGGGTTGCTCTGTAGTTTTGGGTAGCAGCACAGTGCTCGTCGACCTCATTGTTGCTCCACTATGGCACTACGACGTTATCCTTGGTATGGACTGGCTCGCTAAGATGAGGGCAGAGATAGATTGTGATACTCGGATCGTGACTGCCTATGGATCTGACGACACAGCTTTCACGTTTCCAGTGCAGGTCAATTGGTCCTGCCGTGTTGATTGTTATGCTGCTTTACTAGTACCGATTGATGGTCCGACATTAGAGGGTACGCCGGTGGTTCGGAAATTTGTAGGTGTGTTTAAGACTATTCCTGGTTTACCTCCTCGGCGCGAGATTGATTTTACAAATGATCTTACGCCTGGTGCGACGCCCATCTCATTGCCGACTTATCGTATACCTCCATGTGAGATGGAGGAGCTGCGGAGACAGATTGACGAGCTTATAGAGAAGGGTTTTATACGACCTAGTGTGTCTCCTTGGGGAGCACCTGTGCTATTTGTGAAGAAGAAGGACGGGTCACTACGGTTATGTATTGATTACCGTAGGTTGAACCAGGTCACGGTGAAGAACAAGTATCCTTTGCCCCGGATAGATGATCTATTTGATCAGTTGAGGGGGGCGAAGTATTTCTCGAAGATTGATCTTCAGTCGGGGTACCACCAGTTGCGCGTGAGAGATGAGGACATGCAGAAGACAGCCTTCAGGACGTGCTTTGGGCACTATGAGTTCCTAGTGATGTCGTTCGGCCTTACGAACGCACCAGCCGTGTTCATGGATCTGATGAACCGGGTATTTCGACCCTTCCTGTACCGATTCGTCATCGTCTTTATTGATGACATTTTGATATACTTTACGAGTCGGGAGGAGCACGAGGAGCACCTGAGAGCGGTGTTGGGTACACTGGAGAAGAACCAGTTGTTCGCACAATACAAGAAGTGCGACTTCTGGCAGGAGGAAGTCAAGTTCCTCGGACATGTAGTGTCCAAGGACGGGATAGTAGTGGACCTTGCTAAGGTAGCCGCGGCTCAGGATTGGCAGCAGCCTGGCTCGGTTACCGAGGTAAGGAGTTTCCTTGGTCTGGCAGGGTATTACAGGCGTTTCATTCGGGATTTCTCGAAGATTGCCAGGCCGTTGTCTCAGTTGACCCGGAAGGACCTGAAATTCACCTAGAATAAGAAGGTGGAAGCGGCTTTCAAGGAGCTGAAGGACAAGTTTACGTCCACCCCTGTGCTATTATTGCTAGAGCAAGGGGAGAAATACACGATATATACTGACGCGTCTCGCGTTGTTTTGGGTTGTGTTCTGATGCAGAAGGATAGGGTGATTTCGTATGCCTCGAGACAATTAAGGAAGCACGAGGAGAATTACCCTACACACGACCTGGAGTTGGCAGCTGTCATCTTTGTATTGAAGCTCTGGAGACATTACCTCTACGGAGAGGAGTTCGAGCTTTTCTGCGACCACAAGAGCCTTAAGTACATATTCACACAGCGAGACTTGAATATGAGACAACGCCGATGGATGGAGACCTTGAAGGACTTCAAGTTCGAGGTTTCCTACCATCCTGGCAAGGCGAACCTTGTGGCAGACGCGTTTACTCGGGAATTGTCTTTCATGTCCTGATCACAACCCCCAACCAGCATTTTGTTAGTCCCGAGCAAAACATGCGAAAAAATAATTTCAGAAATAAAAGACAATTCTTGTAAACCCAAGTGACTTATGAACAAATAGTCGAGATGTCAGAATTCAAAGATTCATGAATGTTGAATAGAAATCTCTCCTGGAGTTAGGCTGACGGTAAACTTCATGATTAAGTTCAAAGTATTAACCCATTAATTAGAATAATTCTAAACATTGAGTTCCATGAGTGCATAGTGTCATCTCAGCGTACAATCATTAAGAGATCCAATTGTCAAATCATGATATCATTGGTAACAAAATTCATGACAACCAAAACTGAAACCAACACTTGCCTTGTAGATCATCTTTTCATTCTATTAGCCTTTGATATTTTTATGAACAGTATTGCCAAGGAGGGGAATCAAATCCTCACCTATAGGGAGCAAACCTATGGTGAAAACTTGTCGCCTAACTCTTTTCTCATATCAACCATGGGGAATCGAATCTTCATTTATAGGGAGCAAACCTATGATGACGATTATGCGACTTACTCTTTCAATTCTTTTTTTTTTTATAAATTGATGCTAAAATTTTTGTTTTTCAGCCTCGTTCCTTTCATGCTTAGTGATTATCAAGTTAATCATTCAATTATCGAACCAGAACTTTAATGTGTAAGCGAGATGTATCCTGTGAAACCATGACTCAATCAATGTTTACAACTTCTAATCATGGGTTAACAATTCAAACTGAACTATGAAATCTAACAGACAACCGTATCCAAGAGTCATAAAGTACCGACATTCTGTATCTTGTAATTTTAAAATCACAATTATCCTTCAAAATCACTTTAAATTCATAAGAAATTCTAGAAAAATTTAAAAATATTCACAATTTTTGCTCAAGACCAAGAAAATACTGATTAGGTAACCTAATCTCCCACCCCCAACCTAAAATCTACATTGTTCTCAATGTAACAGAAATAAACATGCGATGCACATGAGACAACAAGAATAAAAGAGGAGTGAGGGAAAGATAGTACCTGAACGGAGAATCAAGAGGCTTTCTCAAAAATATTAATGTAGAAACGAGTCAGTATAAGAGAGAAATCAACAAAACCAACATAAAATCACCAAAAGAAAAATCCTACCTATACCACTTTCGCAGGTGCTCTCGATTGCATTTAGCGTATGCAACAAGCCTTTAAACCCCTAGGTTACCCCTAGTGGACGAGTTGTAGTCTCGTGAGGGTTTACAGTAATGTTACCCACAAACATTGAACTAACTAACGAAAAGAAATGAAATGGAAAAAAAAGCTGGGTTGCCTCCCAGGAGCGCTAAGTTTAACGTCTTCAGCCAGACAAGAACGGACCATGAATTAACTAACCTTTATAACCAGGATCCGCCAAAGAAATTACCTCAACACCTTGATTAACCAATCCCAGACAAGTGATGTGAGTTCCCATGAGCTGTGCTATCTGCAATGAGGTAACTGACACTATCGTCAAACAATTTAAGGACTTCTGCTCGAACGACTTCTTTTATGTTAGGATCACGCTTCTTTTGCATTTCACGTGATATTTCCGCAGCATGATCCATACATACAGTAGGGCATACTCCCTGTATTTCCGCTATCTTCCGTTCAATTGCTGCCTTATATGCTCTAACAACATTAAGCAACCTGCTCTCCTTTGCCTTTTCAGAGTTAGAAACTGTGCTGTCATGCAACGACCCGTGAATTTCCGTACATTGGCTCAAGTACCACCTCGACCAGAAATCAATTAGGATTAAATCCTTTAGAAATTTAACAAAGTTAACTAAGTACTAAACTCGGTTAGCCATGAAATCTGTTGGGATCGCTTTAAATACGATCTGCAAGACCCAAAACTTGCAGAATCAGTGACTCTAGGTTACCCTAAAGTTTAGAACCAAACTCATTTCCCGGCTGCTCTCGGGAATGAAACGAAACTTCGTATTAGGTCTAGATCGCACATCGGGAGTCCGATTAACACGAAGCTAAGGAACTAGGACCGCCCCACTGGGCTTGACAATCATCTCAAAATTCAGGTCCGGCCGATGTCCCACGGCCATTCGTTTCGATCCGGAGCGAGGGTGTGTGAAAAACACTATTCCCATCCCAAAATAAATATCAGGAATAGTGATCTGGCACCATTCGCTTGCGCGTCAGTATTAAGCAACCTGACCGTCAGAATCAGACCAAATTACACCCTCGGATTAAGAAAAATTTCAGGAACATTTACATGTACTTGGAATTTTTGATCGTGGCCCACTGACCGTTGAACTGAAAGTGGTCCGCCACGTGCGATCTGGGAATCCGATCAAGTTGAAAACGTAATACCACATAAATTCATGCGTGGTGAGCTTAAGTCTGACGTTTGGCTCAAGGAGGGCTACCAGAACCTCTCTTTTGAGCTGGAAAAGTGACGAATATCCTATGTTAGCAGTCACCCTTGAACCTGAGTCTATTTTGGGAATGTTTTTTGCTATAAAAGGGGCTTAAAACAGTCCCTCTCACAGCCATACGAATTTGGGAGAAAAACCCTAGAGAGAGAGAGAGAAAAGTGAGAGAAGAGCTTAGAGTTTGTAGGCGATCTTCCTCCTACTGTCTTTGGTTGTCGCACGGCCTACACCGCTCCTTTCCAGGTGTTTTCCCGGCGGTATCCATCCCGTTTGAAGGTAAGAAACCCTAACCCTAGGTCTGATTTGATGTAGGATCGTTGTAGGTTATGTAAGGGCTAACCGATTCCGCTCTTTAGGCTAGAAAACTCCCGTATACGGAAGCTCTACTACCCTTGCTGATTCGTTGGGATTCCAAGGGCAAAGGTGAGGACTTTAAGTGTATAAGTTACGGTTTTCAACGCTTTCAATGTCAAATAATGATAGATTCATGATCTGCATCTAAATGCACATGTACAAAGTGCTTTCCATTTCCTGTTTCGATTAACGTTGTAGAATATGGAATTTCACATACTCTAGGTATACGTAGAAATACCGTATACGTATTTTTTTGGGAAAATGTTTGACATGTTTATTTAATGCATGATTATATAATATATGGATAAAATACTAGTTTGGCGAAAGGAATCGCTAAAATACATGTTCGCTTGTAAATGCCTAGTATGTTGAAATTGTGTATTCTAGAAATACCGCATATGTGTGAATTTTGGAAATGCAATTGTAATGATTATTTGCTGTATGATTATGAGATACATGGGTAAAATACTCACGCGGCGAAGGGACAGCCCTAATACGTATTTTGCTAACATACGTCATATATGTTGGAATAGTGTATTCTAAGTGTTTGTGTAGATGCTTGTGTGTGTAAATGCTTGAGTGTTAGTGCCTTAGAGAGGTGCTGATATGGGATTCCCGACTCCCTTAGAGACATGTAGGATTCCCTCCATGCGGTGGTTCGCTAGAACCACTGACTTGTAATGTGTACGTAATTGTATCCCTACGTGGATAGTGCTTTACTACATGCTTTACAATATGCTTTACAACATGCTTTACTCCATGTTTTACTTCATGCTTTATAACATGCCTGCTAACATGCTTGTATTACTTGTTTATCATGCTTTACTCCACATGTTATTGATGAGAACTGTTTGAGTTTGGGACTATGCCTATAGTCCAAACATTCGGTACCAGACTTGCGATTGTGGCTGAGATTCATGTCGCCACAAAGGACGTGTCTGGCGAACCCGAGTCGTACTTCGGTTGGCGATAGTGGTTGGCCACACGGAGTGCTTTTGTGCTCCATATCGCCCAACTTGTGGTGCGCTCGAGCTAGTCAGGCTCGTCAAGTAAACCGAAATGTATTTATGTGTTCACCATGTTTGGTCGCTACTGCTTGAACCTAGGGTACCAAACTTACCAGTGACGATCCCGTTAACCATGGTACCTCGATCCGCTAAGACGCATGAGCCGGGCATGGTGGTATGGGACACCGTGGTCGAGCTGTCGGCCTACGCTGGGGCCATGTGCCTCCCCGTAGTGACCATTGCGCAACCAAACTCGTGAGCCAAATACGGTGGTATGGGACACTGTATTCGAGCTGTCGATACTTTCGGCGAGAGCCGAGTATAGTGAGATCTGTGCTCGTGCTGACGGGCGACGAGTCCTCCGTAGTATCATCGAGTATACTCCAAGGGTCGTGATTGGCGACGAGTCTTTCACAGCAACTAGAGTGTGAGTTGAGCCGAGTACGGTGAGACCTGTACTCGAGCTGACGGCAGTGATTGAGCCGAGTACGGTGAGACCTGTACTCGAGCTGGCGGCCAGCAATTGAGCCGCATACGGTGAGATCTGTATCCGCGCTGACGGGTGACGAGCCCTTTGCGATGCCTTCACTATGCTTATCAAACCATAATATCGTATGAGATTAACTAGGATTGACGACCCTAGAATGGATCATGTTTGGGAATGATACAAGGGAGGTACCTTAGTTTCCCAATACTGCTGTTTGAAATGGACTAATAAAAACTTGGTAATCATGAGCATCATCGCACCGCATGTGCTTTGTAGATGTGGCGCACTGAGGGAGTAAGCATTCGCGAACGTAAGATGATGTCGCTTGAGAGTGGTTTGGCAAGGGCATACAGCATCATGTCATTTCATTTTCGCACTTAACAAGAGTAGTTAGAAATGTTTGATTTGTACTGCTTTATCATTACTGCTTGATTGAATTGATAACATGTTAACCTATGCTTTATTGTTCCACTGAGTTAGCTACTCACTCCCACGTTACGGGACGGTGTTTGCAACAGCCACCAGACTCTGTCGCAGGTGTAGATGGCGCCTCGGTTCAGGAGCTGGAGCCCGACTTCGATGAGGATCAGGAGGAGTTCTCCTTTATGCAGTATTCTGACGGCTTTGCTTAGGCCGGCTGCATCGCGGGGTTTCAGGGCTTCCCTTGAGGATTGTATTTTGATTTTTTTTGACTTAGAAACAATACATGTATATTGGTACTCAGTTAGTACTCATACTCTGGAGTTCATAAAATTTTGTTACTTTACATACTCTGAATATAAAATTTCAGTCTTCCGCTTGCCTTTATACACTTGAACTGGAGTATGAATGATTGTTTTGGTATAATCTCATTCATGTTTATTGCGCTAACTCAGACAACATTTAACCATCATTGTGTATGTTGCATAAGTGATGCGTTGGAACTCGGGAGTTGAGTTCATACTCGACCCCCGAATTTCAGGGCGTTACAAGTTGGTATCAAAGCATGATTTTGATTAAAACCGGACCTGAGTTATGTCCCCACTACGTACGCTGACACGTCACAACTTAGGAGGGTGTGCAAAAATATAGAAACAGTCTTAGGGTCTCCCGATTTCGCCGATCGGTGAAATTCATTAAAAACGGACCCGTTGATCGAGTTTGTACTCGATCCTGACCGCACACATGGACTCTAAATCACCCCTAGACCTTCTATTGACGTGTCCAGGTCACTACCCACCCAAAATCAGTCTTTAAAAATCAAGAAAAATCAGATTGGTTCAGAAATTCCTCGGAACTAACCGTTCGGGAGCTGAACTGAGTTCGTGGGCCCCCCACGTTAAACCACCAAGGGTCCAGATTGAACCAGGGTGCATTTGGCACCCTGGGCACGTGCCAAGCAGATCCCCACTGCGGCGGCGCGGTTCCGGCCAAGTCCGGCCGCGGCGGCGCCGCGGCTCGGGCAGCGGACCGCGGTCCGGCCGGTTTTTCGGCGAGGGTCCAAACATGGGATTGGTCGGCCTGACCCCCTCTACCCCCTGGCACGTGCTAAATTACAAATGGGTTGGGTTTTAAAGGGCTGGAGCACCCTTCTTCCTCATTTCACCAATTTTCCAACACCTCCACACCCATTTTCGATTTTTCTCAAAACCCATCCCTCCAAACCTTCAAATCTTCCATTTTCTTCCATAACTCACACACCCCAACCTTCCACAACAGCCCTAGCCTCCTCCTTTCCCCATTTTCTCAAGTTGGAGCTCTCATACCCCTCCTTGGAGCTCAAAAATCGGGTAATCTACTAACCCATTCCATTTTCTTCTTGTTTCTCCTTCATTTCCTACCTCTAGTGCTCCTTCCACACCTATTGGATTGTTGTTTGTGGTGGATCAAAGAGATCAGCCCCTTGTTCCCCCATTTTGGCAATTTTCCATGGCCCTCCTTGGTGTGGTGGCTACCATTTTCTCCTTTTCCTCTCTCCTATCTCTCATGGGAAAGAGGAAAACCGCGGCCGATGACGCCGGCCCAAGTAGGCCAGCCCATTCCCGAAGAAGATCCGACGTTGGGGCCGGCACTAGCACCGTTCGGGAGTTTAGGTCGAAGCGAGATCTGGATCCTGACCATCCCGTCGGAAATGCTTATCCGATAGGCATTGAATATGGGCGCTTCGCGGGCCGCAAAGTTGTGTTTGAAGCTCATGTGGATGAAAGGATGTTCGGGCTACACCCACTGATGGATCGCCTGGTGGACATCGGATGGAACTCTATGTTTGATGGCGAGTCCCCTGCATGTGAGAACACGGTTCGCGCTTTCTATGCCCACATCGTGGACGCATCAGTAGAGCCTCTTCAGTTTATTGTTTCTGTGAGGGGCATTAGGCGCACTATTACGGTGGATGAGGTGGCTCGGATCACGAAGCTACCGCTTGGTCAAGTGCATCCTAGTGACAACTTCTCCAGAAGTGCGCAGGAAAGGGATCGCCGCACGCGATACCTCTGTGGTCGCCGGGTTACTTGGAAGCGAGGAAATTGCATTGCGGCGACAAAGATGGCCGAGGACTTCCGTTTACTCCATCACATTTTCACCTACAATGTGTACCCACGGTCGGGTAACCGCACGGAATGTACTCGGTTGATGGTGGACTTCTTGTACAAGATGGGACATGGGGACGACATATGCCTGCCCACATTCATTCTATCCCAGATAGTTCAGGTTGTTCGTTCTGCCAGGAACGATCTTTCGCTCCCGTTTGGCCGTCTGATCTGCAGGATGGCTCGTGATGTAGGCTACAGATTGAATATGGAGGATCTTGCACCAGTCCGAGTCATAAGTGAAGCGACACTCAAGAATATGAAGATCGGCCCTCAACAGCGGCAAGCACGACTCGACGAGTCTGGAGATGAATCGGATAGCGCCGGCGAGGAGAGTGTTGACCTTCAAGCAGAGAGTGATGAGGAGCGCGGTGATGATATACAGGAAGAAGAACCTGAGGCTCAGGACACCGAGGAGAGTTCACCCCCTGCGGTTCAGGACCAGGGTGTGGATCGAGATGCTTTGGATGCACGTTTGGCCCGTCTTGAGGAGGGTTAAGCCGCCTTGCAGCAAGAGATTGGTCAAGTACAAGCCAAACTTGAAGAGAATGAAGCCTACATGAAGAAGAGTTTTAAGAAGATGTCCCGTACGTTGAAGGTCATTCTGTGCTGTGCGCAGGACAAGAATGCTCCTCCTCCACCGCCTGCT
Source organism: Magnolia officinalis (assembly GCA_021015155.1). Taxonomy (NCBI): domain Eukaryota; kingdom Viridiplantae; phylum Streptophyta; class Magnoliopsida; order Magnoliales; family Magnoliaceae; genus Magnolia; species Magnolia officinalis. Next base: position 47,301,859 of record JAJHSJ010000001.1, read on the forward strand.
TCGGATGCTTAGTCATCCATGTTGTTGTTTGTAGTGTTTGCTTTGGTTACCGCGATAGGCGGTTTATGTTTTCATACAGATGTTGTATTAGGTAGTAGCATGTTTTAGGTGTTTGATGTAGTAGATGTATTGGCTATCATGTGATTTTCTGTCGTGATTCATGTAACTCTGTATTCCATGTATTATGACAATTTTGGGTAAATGAAAAGCATGTAGCTTCTTTTGTTTTGATGATGTGTGGAATGCTTAAGTGCTTTATGAAGTGTATTGTGCTTTATCTCACAAATGATCTACCCTATGTTGTATAGGGCATGCCGCGGCAGTATACACGGAGCACGGCACATCTTCGTCTGACCGGCTCTATGGACCAGACTCCTTCTGGTAGTGGCGGTCCTGCGGACCGAAGGTTGGGATCTGATCAGCCGTCTGCTGGTCCTACCGGTGGACAGCCACCTTACACGCCCCCGGTCCGTGAGCAGTATCGACCGTCATCTGCTGCGCAGCATGATTCTCAGGCTGCTCCACTGCCTGATAGATTTGAGCAGCTGATGATGATGATGCATCAGCAGCAGATGCAACAGCAGCAGCAGCAGATACATCAGCAGCAGCACCAGGAGCTTATGGCCACTATTGCTGAGGCCTTGTCCCATGGTGGTAGTGCGACTCCACCTACGACATCTGCGCATCCTGACGAGCATTCCGAGCCTCCTGCTCGGTTTGAGGATGTGCCTCTGCCTGCACCCGTCGCACCTCCTACTGGAGATGTCGGTACTCGTGGTTTACTCGAGCGCTTTCAGCGCTTGAGGCCTCCCTCATTTGTGGGTTCTCACAGACCCGAGGAGGCAGAGTTCTGGCTAGACCGCATCTCGAAGATGCTACGGATGTTGCATTGCTCCGAGGCAGAGCAGGTTGAGTTGGCTACCTTCATGTTTGAGAGGGAGGCCAGCTTATGGTGGGACAGTGTGCTGCACATGGTCGCAGTAGACTTCGTGTGGACCTGGGAGGCTTTCGAGTCTCGGTTCCACGAGAAGTATTACCCGCAGACGTATCGGCATGAGCGGGAGGATGAGTTTCTGCGCCTCAGGCAGGGAGGCATGACGGTGACGGAGTATGAGCACCGTTTTACTGAGTTGGGCCGCTTTGTCCCAACCATCCTCGTCAATGAGCAGATGAGGATGCGACGATTCACTGGGGGCTTGCGACCTGACATACGGTCGAAGCTATGCTGCCTCAGTATCCCTACGTATGCGGCGTTGGTCCACATGTCTATGACGGCCGAGCAGGATGTGGACCGTTTGGCCCGATCACGTGGTACTATGGTTGCGAGACCACGGCAGGATTTACAGAGCAGGCCTATCTTAGGCAAGAGGCCTCGGGCTGATTCTCCCCCCAGGGCCGCAGCGCCAGTTGTTCCTATGAGACGCCCGTTGGTGACCTGCACGTTTTGCGGGAAACCAGGACACCCTGCTGAGAGCTGCTTCTCGCGCATGAGGGCTAGCGGATTTGCGCCACCGCAGAGATTGGGTCGCCCTTATCCACAGGCCATATCAGCTCCGCCGCTACAGACTGTTCCTGCACATCCTTCATTCCGACCTCCTGTGCCGTTCTTCAAGCCGCCACAGCGACCCTTGGCTCCTCAGCTGAACCGCCAGCAGTAGGCTCGTGTACATACGCTTGTTGTCGAGGCACCAGAGACGTCGATTTCGGCACCGACGGCTTTTGAGGGTACGGCTCATATACATGGTACTCCCGTTTCTTTACTGGTGGACACTGGGTCCACTACTTCTATTATTTCTTGTGGGGCGGTGAAACGTCTATCTTTGCATACTGTTCCCACTAAGGGAACGAGACTCACTACGGCCACTGGGACCTTCTCGGATGTCACACGGTTATGCGAGGGTTGCGCGATAGTTTTGGGTAGCAGCACAGAGCTCGTCGACCTTATTGTTGCTCCACTATGGCACTACGACGTTATACTTGGCTTGGATTGGCTCGCCAAGATGAGGGCGGAGATAGATTGCGATGCTCGGATCGTGACTGCCTATGGACCTGACGGCACAGCTTTCACGTTCCCAGTGCAGGTCAGTTGGCCCTGCCGCGTTGATTGTTATGCCGCTTTACTTGCGTCGATTGATGGTCCGACATTAGAGGGTACGCCGGTAGTTCGGGAATTTGTTGGTGTCTTTAAGACTATTCCTAGTTTACCTCCTCGGCGCGAGATTAATTTTACGATTGATCTTACGCCTGGTGCGATGCCCATCTCGTTGCCGACTTATCGTATGCCTCCATGTGAGATGGAGGAGCTGCGGAAACAGATTGACGAACTTGTAGAGAAAAGTTTTATTCGACCTAGTGTGTCTCCTTGGGGAGCACCTGTACTATTTGCGAAGAAGAAGGACGGGTCGCTACGGTTGCGTATTGATTACCGTAGGTTGAACCAGGTCACGGTGAAGAACAAGTATCCTTTGCCCAGGATAGATGATCTGTTTGATCAGTTGCGGGGGGCGAAGTATTTCTCGAAGATTGATCTTCAGTCAGGGTACCACCAGTTGCGCGTGAGAGAGGAGGACGTGCAGAAGACAGCCTTCAGGACGTGCTTTGGGCACTATGAGTTCTTAGTGATGTCGTTCGGTCTGACGAACGCACCAGCCGTGTTCATGGATCTGATGAACTGGGTATTTCGGCCCTTCCTTTACCGATTCGTCATCGTCTTTATTGATGACATTTTGATATATTCTACGAGTCGGGAGGATCACGAGGAGCACTTGCGAGCGGTATTGGGTACATTGGAGAAGAACCAGTTGTTTGCACAATATAAGAAGTGCGACTTCTGGCAGGAGGAAGTCAAGTTCCTGGGACATGTTGTGTCCAAGGATGGGATAGCAGTGGACCTTGCTAAGGTAGCCGCGGTTCAGGATTGGCAGCAGCCTGAGTCGGTTACTGAGGTGAGGAGTTTCCTTGGTCTGGCTGGGTATTACAGACGTTTCATTCGGGACTTCTCGAAGATTGCCAGGCCATTGTCTCAGTTGACTCGGAAGGACCTGAAGTTCGCCTGGAATGAGAAGGCGGAGGCAGCTTTTAAGGAGCTGAAGGACAAGTTGACGTCCGCCCCTGTGCTAGTATTGCCAGAGCAAGGGGTGAAATACACAGTATACACTGACGCGTCTCGCGTTGGTTTGGGTTGTGTTCTGATGCAGAAGGATAGGGTGATTTCGTATGCCTCGAGACAATTAAGGAAGCACGAGGAGAATTACCCTACACATGACCTGGAGTTGGCAGTTGTCATCTTTGCATTGAAGCTCTGGAGACATTACCTCTACGGTGAAGAGTTCGAGCTTTTCTGCGACCACAAGAGCCTTAAGTACATATTCACACAGCGGGATTTGAATATGAGACAGCGCCGATGGATGGAGACCTTGAAGGACTTCAAGTTCGAGGTTTCCTACCATCCTGGCAAGCGAACCTTGTGGCAGACGCGTTGAGCCGCAAGAAGGCGATTGCATTTGCGGCACCGCTGATGATAGCCGAGTGGGACATGATGGAGTTTGTGCGGGACTTCGAGCAGAGACTCACTGTCGAGGAGCCTTTTGAGTGTGTTGCGCACGTTCGGGTGCGGCCACTTATTGACGACAGGATTGTTGAGGCCCAAGAGGGCGATATACGGCTGTCTGAGCTTCGAGAGCAGGCTAGCGACGCCGTGGACTCCGAGTGGAGAGTTGGTTCTGATGGGGGTTTACGATTCCGTGGCCGCCTATGTGTTCCTGATGTGGCTGACTTGAGACGCGAGCTTCTCGAGTCTGCCCATAACTCGAAGCTTGCGATGCATCCTGGTAGCACGAAGATGTACCAGGATATGAGACGGACGTATTGGTGGGATAACATGAAGGCCCACATTGCTGAGTATGTGTCTCGATGTCTGACGTGCCAGCAGGTCAAGGCAGAACATCGCCGACCTCCTGGACTACTTCAGCCCATGCCCATAGCGGAGTGGAAGTGGGACTTCATCTCCATGGACTTCATATCAGGGCTGCCGAAGACGAGGAAGGGACACGATTCCATTTGGGTGATTGTGGACCGGTTGACCAAATCGGCCCATTTCCTCCCTATCAGAGTTACGAACTCTGCAGACGAGCTGGCTAGATTGTACATCAGGGAGATCGTCCGTCTGCACGGGGTTCCTTTGGAGATCGTGTCGGACAGAGACACGCGGTTCACATCTATCTTCTGGACTCGTATCCAGGAGGCGATGGGTGTGAAGTTGAAGTTCAGTACAGCGTTTCATCCTCAGACTGATGGGCAGACAGAGCGGGTGGATCAGATTCTGGAGGATATGTTGCGAGCATGTGTGTTGGACTTCAAGGACAGCTGGGATGACTGTCTTCCGTACGCAGAGTTCGCCTACAACAACAGCTTCCAGGCGACTATTGGCATGGCGCCATATGAGGCTCTATATGGTCGACCATGTAGGGCACCGCACTGTTGGGCAGAGGTTGGAGAGCGTAGCCTGATTGGCCCGGAGTTGGTACAGACGACTACAGAGAAGATAGATATTATCAGGCGTCGATTACTCACAGCGCAGAGCAGGCAGAAGAGTTATGCCGATACGAGGTGGCGACCGCTGGAGTTCGAGGTCGGGGATCATGTGTTCCTTCGAGTTTCCCCTATGAAGGGAGTCCTTCGGTTCGGGAAGAAGGGGAAGCTCACACCGAGGTTTATCGGTCCATTTCAGATATTGGATCGAGTGGGTGATGTGGCGTATCGTCTCGCTTTGCCTACACCACTTGCTTCTGTACACAACGTATTTCATGTATCTATGCTGAAGAAGTACGTTCCTGACCCTTCGCACATCATCAGATGGGAGCAGGTACAGTTGAGCGAGGATGCTACGTACGAGCTGCGCCCGACGCGTATCCTTGATAGGAAGGAGCAGGTACTACGTAGCAAGGTCATCCCACTTGTGAAGGTACTTTGGACACATCATTCCGAGGAGGAAGCTACCTGGGAGACTGAGGCCGAAGTCAGGAAGAACTACCCTCAGATTCTCGAGGACTACGAAAAGGTATAAATTTCGAGGACGAAATTTTTTGTTTAAGGGGGGTAGATTGTAACGACCCGTGAATTTCCGTACATTGGCTCGAGTACCACCTCGACCAGAAATCAATTAGGATTAAATCCTTTAGAAATTTAACAAAGTTAACTAAGTACTAAACTCGGTTAGCCATGAAATCTGTTGGGATCGCTTTAAATACGATCTGCAAGACCCAAAACATGCAGAATCAGTGACTCTAGGTTACCCTAAAGTTTAGAACCAAACTCATTTCCTGGCTGCTCTCGGGAATGAAACAAAACTTCGTATTAGGCCTAGATCGCACATCGGGAGTCCGATTAACACGAAGCTAAGGAACTAGGACCGCCCCACTGGGCTTGACAATCATCTCAAAATTCAGGTCCGGCCGATGTCCCACGGCCATTCGTTTCGATCCGGAGCGAGGGTGTGTGAAAAACACTATTCTCATCCCAAAATAAATATCAGGAATAGTGATCTGGCACCATTCGCTTGCGCGTCAGTATTAAGCAACCTGACCGTCAGAATCAGACCAAATTACACCCTCGGATTAAGAAAAATTTCAGGAACATTTACATGTACTTGGAATTTCTGATCGTGGCCCACTGACCGTTGAACTGAAAGTGGTCCGCCACGTGCGATCTGGGAATCCGATCGAGTTGAAAACGTAATACCACATAGATCCATGCGTGGTGAGCTTAAGTCTGACGTTTGGCTCAAGGAGGGCCACCAGAACCTCTCTTTTGAGCTGGAAAAGTGACGAATATTCTATGTTAGCAGTCACCCTTGAACCTGAGTCTATTTTGGGAATGTTTTTGGCTATAAAAGGGGCTTAGAACAGCCCCTCTCACAGCCATACGAATTTGGGAGAAAAACCCTAGAGAGAGAGAGAGAAAAAAGTGAGAGAAGAGCTTAGAGTTTGTAGGCGATCTTCCTCCTACTGTCTTTGGTTGTCGCACGGCCTACACCGCTCCTTTCCAGGTGTTTTTCCGGCGGTATCCATCCCTTTTGAAGGTAAGAAACCCTAACCCTAGGTCTGATTTGATGTAGGATCGTTGTAGGTTATGTAAGGGCTAACCGATTCCGCTCTTTAGGCTAGAAAACTCCCGTATACGGAAGCTCTACTACCCTTGCTGATTCGTTGGGATTCCAAGGGCAAAGGTGAGGACTTTAAGTGTATAAGTTACGGTTTTCAACGCTTTCAATGTCAGATAATGATAGATTCATGATCTGCTTGTAAATGCACATGTACAAAGTGCTTTCCGTTTCCTGTTTCGATTAACGTTGTAGAATATGGAATTTCACATACTCTAGGTATACGTAGAAATACCATATACGTATTTTTTTTGGGAAAATGTTTGACATGTTTATTTAATGCATAATTATATAATATATGGATAAAATACTAGTTTGGCGAAAGGAATCGCTAAAATACATGTTCGCTTGTAAATACCTAGTATGTTGAAATTGTGTATTCTAGAAATACCGCATATGTGTGAATTTTGGAAATGCAATTGTAATGATTATTTGCTGTATGATTATGAGACACATGGGTAAAATACTCACGCGGCGAAGGGACAGCCCTAATACGTATTTTGCTAACATACGTCATGTATGTTGGAATAGTGTATTCTAAGTGTTTGTGTAAATGCTTGTGTGTGTAAATGCTTGAGTGTTAGTGCCTTAGAGAGGTGTTGATATGGGATTCCCGACTCCCTTAGAGACATGTAGGATTCCCTCCATGCGGTGGTTCGCTAGAACCACTCACTTGTAATGTGTACGTAATTGTATCCCTACGTGGATAGTGCTTTACTACATGCTTTACAATATGCTTTACAACATGCTTTACTCCATGTTTTACTTCATGCTTTATAACATGCCTGCTAACATGCTTGTATTGCTTGTTTATCATGCTTTACTCCACATGCTATTGATGAGAACTGTTTGAGTTTGGGACTATGCCTATAGTCCAAACATTCGGTACCAGACTTGCGATTGTGGCTGAGATTCATGTCGCCACAAAGGACGTGTCTGGCGAACCCGAGTCGTACTTCGGTTGGCGATAGTGGTTGGCCACACGGAGTGCTTTTGAGCTCCATATCGCCCAACTTGTGGTGCGCTCGAGCTAGTCAGGCTCGTCAAGTAAACCGAAATGTATTTATGTGTTCACCATGTTTGGTCGCTACTGCTTGAACCTAGGGTACCAAACTTACCAGTGGCGATCCCGTTAACCATGGTACCTCGATCCGCTAAGACGCATGAGCCGGGCATGGTGGTATGGGACACCGTGGTCGAGCTGTCGGCCTACGCTGGGGCCATGTGCCTCCCCGTAGTGACCATTGCGCAACCAAACTCGTGAGCCGAATACGGTGGTATGGGACACTGTATTCGAGCTGTCGATACTTTCGGCGAGAGCCGAGTACGGTGAGATCTGTGCTCGTGCTGACGGGCGACAAGTCCTCCGTAGTATCATCGAGTATACTCCAAGGGTCTGTGATTGGCGACGAGTCTTTCACAGCAACTAGAGTGTGAGTTGAGCCGAGTACGGTGAGACCTGTACTCGAGCTGACGGCTAGTGATTGAGCCGAGTACGGTGAGACCTGTACTCGAGCTGGCGGCCAGCAATTGAGCCGCATACGGTGAGATCTGTACGGGTGACGAGCCCTTTGCGATGCCTTCACTATGCTTCTCAAACCATAATATCGTATGAGATTAACTAGGATTGACGACCCTAGAATGGATCATGTTTGGGAATGATACAAGGGAGGTACCTTAGTTTCCCAATACTGCTGTTTGAAATGGACTAATAAAAACTTGGTAATCATGAGCATCATCGCACCGCATGTGCTTTGTAGATGTGGCGCACTGAGGGAGTAAGCATTCGCGAACGTAAGATGATGTCGCTTGAGGGTGGTTTGGCAAGGGCATACAGCATCATGTCATTTCATTTTCGCACTTAACAAGAGTAGTTAGAAATGTTTGATTTGTACTGCTTTATCATTACTGCTTGATTGAATTGATAACATGTTAACCTATACTTTATTGTTCCACTGAGTTAGCTACTCACTCCCACGTTACGGGACGGTGTTTGCAACACCCACCAGACTCTGTCGCAGGTGTAGATGGCGCCTCGGTTCAGGAGCCGGAGCCCGACTTCGACGAGGATCAGGAGTTCTCCTTTATGCAGTATTCTGACGGCTTTGCTTAGGCCGGCTGCATCGCGGGGTTTCAGGGCTTCCCTTGAGGATTGTATTTTGATTTTTTTGACTTAGAAACAATACATGTATATTGGTACTCAGTTAGTACTCATACTCTGGAGTTCATAAAATTTTGTTACTTTACATGCTCTGAATATAAAATTTCAGTCTTCCGCTTGCCTTTATACACTTGAACTGGAGTATGAATTACTGTTTTGGTATAATCTCATTCATGTTTATTGCGCTAACTCAGACAACATTTAACCATCATTGTGTATGTTGCATAAGTGATGCGTTGGAACTCGGGAGTTGAGTTCATACTCGACCCCCGAATTTCAGGGCGTTACATGTCAGGAAGAGTCTCAGAGGGATGAAGAGGTTCCACTTTCGCTCTCCATTTTTGAGTCTCCAATATAGGAGTAGAGTCGAGCAGTGCATTGACTTCGTGGGTAGGACTATCTATGTTAAAATCCATACCATATTGTGCTAAGCATGTCTCAAGGATCTTCAAAAGATTTCAGGAAGGAGTCCTGCACTAGACTCTCGATCATGTCCGCTTCAAATATGTCATCCAAATCTGCGGATTGTTGTCCTGCATTAAAGACATTGAGTTTAATATTCATGTTACCAAAGGACAACTTCATAACTCCATTCTGGCAATTTATAATAGCATTAGATGTGGCAAAAAATGGACGACCCAAGATGACTGGGATCTGACTATGAGGATTCTGGACAGGCTGAGTATCTATAACTATGAAATCCACCGGAAAATATAATTTATCAACTTGGATTAACACATCTTCAATAACACCCCGGGGCACCTTGACAGATCTATCAGCTAGTTGTAATGTTATTTTAGTCGGTTTCAACTCACTAAGTCCTAACTGCTCATAAACTGAATATGGTAACAAATTTACGCTCCCCCCTAAATCAAGCAATGCCTTCCCGATCTTATGGTCTCCTATGACGCAAGAAATGGTGGGAGCTCCTGGATCCCTAAATTTAGGAAGGGTGTTATGTTGAATCATGGAGCTGAGTTGCTCTACAAGGAAGACTTTCTTATGAACATTCTGCTTACGCTTTTGAGTGCATAAATCTTTAAGAAACTTAGCGTAAGCAGGGACTTGCTTGATAGTGTCAAGCAACGGGATGTTGACTTGCACTTTTTTAAACACATCCAGGATTTCATCAAAGTTGTTTCTTTTCTTCATTGGTGCCAGACGTTGAGGAAAGGGTGCTTTGGGCACATAGGGTGGCACATTAGTGGCTCTTGGAGAGTCAGAGAGCTTTTGGACTTTGGATGCATTAGTGTGTCTCTCTGCTTCATCTTGATCTTCCGTTTTAGAATTTGATTCATCCCTAGGTATCTCTATTCTGTTGTTAATCTGTTTGCCTAACCTAAGGGTAGTGATCGATTTGGCCTGCTCATGATATTGCCCTTGGTTGGAATTAGAGCCAATCTCATACTGTCCCTTTGGATTAGCCACAGGTTGGTTAGGGAACTTACCTTTCTCTCTCTCATTCAATGCGGTAGCTAGTTCACCCAATTGTACTTCCAGCTTGGCAATGGATTGCGCATTTGCATGTAAGCTTTGCTGGTTGGCTAGTAAGGTTTGTTGGGTGTCTTTTTGGAATTGGAGAGAACTCTGTATAAAAATATTGAGTGTATCCTCAAGAGATGGTTTCCTAGATTGTGGAGGTACTTGTTGGTACCACGGAAACTGCTGAGGTTGCATAGGAGGATTTCCGGATGGTCCTCCTTGTTGTTGTCCTTTTGCCCAAGAAAAATTTGGATGTCTAGCCCACCCTGGGTTGTATATGTTCGAGTAAGGATCATTCCCAGGTTTTTGAAAAGTGTTCATAGCATGTACTTGTTCAGAGAGGAATTCTGGAAATGCTGCACCAGATGGACAAGACTGCCTAGGGTGGGCAGGACTAGAACATATGGCACAAGCCTCGGCTTGAGTTGTTTGTGGAGGTCCATTATTTAATACCAGAGCATCAACTTTCTTTGTCAGGTTATCAAGCTTGGCGTACAGATCTGGCATGACTCCTATCTCATATATACCACCTTTCTTCTATGGTTGAGGACCTTTTTCACCTCTATCTGAATAGTCCCATTGCTGGGAGTTTTCACACAAGGTTTCAAAGAATTTCCAAGCTTCAATATCGCTTTTGGTCATGAAGGACCCTCCACTAGTGGCGTCAACCATGCGACGATTTTGGGGTGTCAAACCGTTATAGAAGTATTGCACTTGTTGCCTCTTCTCAAAACCATGGTGTGGACATTTAAGAAGCAAGTCCTTCCATCTTTCCCAACATTCATGAAAGTGCTCGCCCTCTTTTTGTGTGAAGTTAGTAATTTCTCTACGGAGGGCATTGGTTTTGTGCACAGGGAAGAACTTGTTTAAGAACTTCCTAGACAGTTGGTCCCATGTAGTGATAGACCCAACTTCTAGAGAATTCAACCATGCTTTTGCCTTATCCTTTAAAGAAAAGGGAGAAAGGCGCAAACGGATTGATTCATCTGAGAAGTTTTGGAACCGAAAGGTAGAGCAAATGTCTAGGAATTCTTTCACATGATGATATGGGTCCTCCTTATCTAAACCGTAGAAGGAGGGCAACAATTGTATGACCCCAAGTTTAAGTTCAAAGTGTGCTGCCATTGTGGCTGGCAACACTATGCATGAAGGTGCATTGAATTGGACAGGAGCTGAATAATCTCTAAGAGCTTTAGTTTCATTCTCATCCGCCATTTCAAATAGGATGTTTCTAAATCTTCTACGAAAGGTTCTTTCTATTTCAGGATCAAAAGGTGCTAGTTCTATGTTCAGAGATCTACGTCCTAGCATAAACTATGTTATTGTAATGTAAGAAAGAAAACTAAACTAAGAAGCAACCTAAGAGAAATAAAACTAGAACTAGAAACTTTGAGATTTCTAAAACAAGTTAAAGCTATGTAAACAAGAATGGGAAGAAAGAACCCGGAAAAGGAGATGATTGATGTCAGAAGATTTAAGAAGCTCCTCCTTCACTTAGTAGCTTCCTTCCTCAATTCCAAATTAGAAGTTTATTTCAGGACCCTACAAAACAGGAAATAGGTTAGTTTCTAAAATAAAGAAAAGAACTCTAAGTTAGTAAAAATCCTAAGCTATGAATTATGATAAGAGAGAATCCTAAATTCAATTTGGAACGAAACAATCCCCGGCAATGGCGCCAAAAACTTGATGTTTTTTTTTTAAACCAACATGATTTATATGATTTTTAAACTCGCAAGTATACGAACCAGATGTAGATACGGTATGTATTACGAGATCGTTCCCACGAGGACTGATCGTCACAACTCAAATTCACAATTCTTCTTAACTAATTCAACAAATAATGGAACAAATTACTAAGCACAATTCTATGAAAAAATAATTGAGAGCAGGAAAGAAAATTCAATCAGAGAGAGCACTAGGACTTTCGAATCCACCCCTAATTATCCTAACCCTTGTCTGTTGATTCACCTTAATCTAGATTGATACCACTTATATAGAGAAAGCACAATCTGTGTCCTTAATCGGGCATACAGAATGTCTAATTCCTTTAAGCAATGCCATGAAAAACATATCCCATGTCCTCGGTCGGGCACATGGGATGTTCAGTTCATTAAAGCACCCTGTTTCTTCCTCTATAGGAAACCTATTCATGATCAAACACAAGCACCTAGAATAAGCATCCAAACAATATCCATATATATACTTTGGTCAAGTTCATGGATGGAGAAGTACAGAATTCAAACCCGATCAAGCATGCTAGAGAAAGAAACAAACCAATCTAATTAAAGTAAATTCAACATATAACAAGGGATATTCAAATTAGGGGTTTCATCTCAGCCCTAGCTGAGAGATTAGCAAGCCATGAATTCAATTAAAAAGAAGATTGAGTGGAATATAAAGAAAAACATCATTCTCTCTCCCTCTTCTATTTCTTCTCTTTCTTCTCTTTCTTCTCTCCCTTGCTCTGGATCTGGAATCCCCCGTTTCTGAATGCCTTTCCCACGTCCAAAACTCCTCTTTTATAGCTGCTGGAGGGCTGGAGTCGTGGCAGAGTCGTAGCAGGACACGGAGTGTAACTTTTCGCAGCCAAGTTCGGAGCTTCAAAACTCGCCACTTTCCTCGCTTAATTTCTAAAGAAACACCGTCCCTTAGCACATTTTTGGGTCCTCTACATGATGGACGGATCAGATCTTCCATCTGATCAAAGATGGTGAGCCACAACTGCTGCAAAAACTGGATTTCGCGGACGTCCGTAAGCCTACGCACGTCCTTCGCTGACGTGATCGGTGGGCTCCACAGAGGTGTTTTCGGGAAAATCCATCCCGCCCATTAGATTCCCCTCGAAATTTCGGTCAAGAAGGGACGATTTTGGTTGTCCACTGATGCGATCCAGAGAAGAAATCATGCCAAGATTAATTTGGAATGTTGCAGGGCATCCTGTTTGTGGCCTCTGTATCTCGCACGTGCGCTTGCATGGGTACAAAAAAATCAGCATGGGTTTGGAGTATTCGATGCCCTCCACAAGATGGACGGCTTGGATCAAATGTACGGGTGATGATGGTGGCCCACTAGCTTCCGCAAAATGGACAGCGTGCGGATTCGAACAGAGCAGCAAATCTCTTCCGCTGTGAAAATGGTGGGGCCCATTTTGATTTTGCATTGATAGATCTAATCCGTTCACCGAATTCATCTCGGAATTTCGGTCGAAAATACATAATTTTTCTTCGTTTTGGTCTGGGCCACAGAATATCTCATTACACCGTCCATTCTGTGTTTGAATGGCTGGATTTCACTCTTGATGATCATTTACAATTCTTCCACCTAGGTAGTGTTAATAAGCTTCACGTGGATTTGATGGACGGTCCGGATTGTCTCTATGGACAATAGGTGGGGCCCACAACTGCGATCCGACGGCCAGTTCGCAGACGCTGTACAAGAAATAGAATTTTCTGTTTTGAGGAACGCGGGCGCGGGTCAGCAGCTTGCTGACCGCCTTAGCCGGTGCGATGGACGGCAGGCGTGTGTGTGCATGGTGTACATGCATCACATATGGGGCCCACTGTGATGTTTTTACGAAATCAGATCCGAGCCTCTGATTGGTCTCCCCATTTAAGACGTTGAGACCAAATTTGAGCCAATTCCAGATATCAGGTGGGCCCAGAATCGAAGGTTTGTGGACTGATTTGTCAGTTGGGGTACTTTCGTAATGATCCAATGGATGAAATTTAATATGTACAGTTAATTTATGGTCTCCATCTCATGTATGAAGTTTTGAATCAATCGGATGGCAGGAACCATGTGATCTTACATTCTGGACCCTTTTCAGGCCCCTTTGGCTTGCTTTCCTCAGATCCCAGGCGTGTAAAATCTTCATTATTGGTTTTCTGGAGTCCATCCCGTGCTCTGGTGACTCTGGATCATCAAATCCATCCTTTTAATTCTCTTTTCAGTCTAACGCTCATTATTACGTCCTGCAATGAAAACACGATTAAAACACTCCATTAAACCTTATCATGTACGTAAATTTAGGCAATTACTGGGGTCTGATATGCAATATTTGACCCTGATCATACTCTAGTTTCACACTGGCTAATTCTCGCCTCATTTCTAAAGGATTTAGTCCTGAGTAATTTCCGTCTGAGGTGGTACCTGGGCCTTTGTAGTTTGTATATAAAGTGATCCAAGTTATAATACTTAGCTAGTTTAAGATAGTGTCTAGGATGACAGTACTTAGAAAAATTAAAAGAACAAGGTGGTGAAGGGTGGGATTTGTGAAGGAAATGGGTTCAAAAGCGGTTTTAGACTTTGGGATTGAGTTCTGACAAGTTAATAAGGTGTTAGGATCGACCCATTGCCTAAGGACGTCTAATTCTAGGTTGACAAAAATTCGGGATGTTACAATCTACCCTCCTTAAAACAAAATTTCGTCCCCGAAATTGCCTAAGGGTAATAAGAAAAGATTTAATTATTTCTTTTGCCTAAGTTTTATTTTACTCTAAATAGCCTGGTTCATTTTAGTCTACCTCCTTAAAACTTATTTCTTTATCCATTTCTCATACCCTGATGGTTTGCTACAATTTATTTCTTTACTTATTTGGAGTCTTGACGACAATCCCCAATTATTTAGAGTAAGATAGCTGTTTTCATTGTTTGACCAACACGAAGAGACGTTTATAGTGGGCTTAATCCTGATACATCGATCATCTACCGGGCCAGGGTAGAAAGCTCATCGTATCCCTTCCGAATCCTGGTGGATCCTGGTCTTCTGCTCGTCAGCAGCTAGTCCATTGGTAGTCACCCAGGATTGGGAATTGGGTCAAGCCGTGAATGCTTCGCAGTTGTATATTTCAGTAACTCCATAGACCGATCACTCTAAAAACTTAGGGAATGCCCATCACAGGAAGGTTCAAATTGTCTATTTCTAAGCTTGCCCTTTAGGTCCTAGTCTAAGAGAGTCCTCGTTATTATCTATGTCCAAGGAAATGGTAAATCAAATCTTACGAGATCATGCTAAAATGGTTTCTCATAGTAGAACTTGCTAGGGCTTCTATAATGTTCGTATTTAACAAGCACAGTTTTAATCTTGGGCCAGTGGGGTAGGGTCCACCACGCTTTCGCTGCGCCACCCAGATCAAAGAGGTGTATTGATTTGACCTAGCTACATCTATCGGTCTCTGGCATTCTCTAATATAACCAGTAGTCTAGTCTTAATTTAGGAGTAGTGAAAATCCATAGGTGTAGTCCAAAGTCTATGCTCATACGCTGGATGATTTTATACCCTTTCTAATATAAGAAATTGTCTTATCGCATAGGGTCAAACGTTGTCTAATTGGAATTGAGTTGCCCAAACTTGAATGTAACACCACACACATGTTCATACTAGCTGAGGAAGTCCTAGGGTTCACGTTATTAATTTATTGGATTTCCCATACTACCAGATTTGTTTGCAAAATCTAGGAGTACGAACTCTAGGTCCAAAACTCTAAGGGCCTATTGTATTAAATGGGACTGCATTGCTAATCCCACCTCGGGATTTAGAGTGGCATGTTTGGTAGGGGGTGGGAGGGGATAAAAATTAATTTTATAGGCTTTGAACAATGAGCCTTATGTTGGACAGTGTGAGATGGGATTTCCAAATCCCATGATGATGAATTTCTAAGTGTAATTTGAAAGGAAATCCCGGGATATACTTTTCATTGTATACATTCCAAACATGGCATTGGAAAACATGGGATACACCCAATCTAGGGACAATACCTTACACACTATCCACCTTCAACTCACCTAATGCAGTTGGCTGAACGGCCCTAAATATTCCAACATTCGGAGGTTGTGAAGAAGATGGTGGAAATGGAGAAAAAGGCCGTATTCAACTCGAATAAGGCCATGGAAGTGAAGGAAAAGGGGAAAGAGGGTTGGAGTCTCTAACTCTCAACAGAGGTTGTACAGGCCCAAGAGACAGGGTTCAAAGAAAGAAAGTGAAGAGATGGGAGGGATTGAGAGCTTAGACGATTTGAGCTTCAAACGGGGGGTGTAGGAGCTCAAATGAGAGAGAATAAAGAGGGTAGGGAGGTAGGGATTGCTGTGAATGATGGAGGTGAATGGGTTGTGACAGAAAATGATGGAACAAGTGAATGGAAGGGAGGTTTGAGAGAGAAAACAGAAACTTTTGGAGAAAAGGAGAGCTTGGAAGGGTGTGTGAGGGGGAGGGGGAAAAATGGAGCAAAAACAGGGGTCCCCACGAAATTTCGTGGGCACCACACGAGTCTAGGGGTCGGGCCGACCAAGACCAGCACCGGCTCGACCAGCCCGGCCCAACCTGACCGCGGTCGACTGCAGTGACCGCGGTTCCACCGCGGTCCACCGGACCAACAACGGTGCCGTCGCGGTAGGGCGGTGTTCACCACCCTCCCAAGGTGCCAATGGCACCCCAGGTCTGTCCCGGGTCCCTCCGGATTGCGTAGTGTGGCCCCCGACTCCATTTGAGGCATTTTTAGGGCCAATTTGCAAACTGGCATGAGTTTATGTGATGTGTGGCATATGATTTTGGGGTAGGAGGAGCTAATCTATCCAACTAACTCATTTATTTAGTTATATTCCAAAGCTTGAATGGTCAAAAGTCTAATTTATACATATACTTACTATTTATAGTAACTTTTTGTTTAAGTATTATTCTTCATCATTTATACATTAGAATTTATATCTGGTATGAAAGGATTTAGAAAAAATTAAAGAATGAAGTGGTGCAAGGAGAGATTTTGAAGGAATTGGAAAAAAAAGGGGTTCTAGGCTTTGAGATGAAGTGTAAGGTGTTGTGGTTGACCCACAACCTAAGGGCATTCGTTTCTAGGGAACGACTCAAACCCATCGACTGACGGCCGACTTAGGTCGTTTCACGCGACCAAAGATACGTTGTGGACTAAATTACCGTATAGTCTCACCTGTCGGCGAAACTTGGGATTCGAATATGGTTTCTAGGTTTTATCGCCCCCTTCCTAATTCAAAGTGCGTCAGAGTGCGTCGTGTTACCATAACCCAGGCCCGGTTTAATCTAAATCATGCTCTGATGCCATCTTGTAACGCCCTGAAAATCTGGGGTCGAGCATAAACTCAACTCCCGAATTCCAACGCATCACTTATGCAACAAAATGAATGATGATTGAATGTTGTCTATATTAGTGCATTGAACATGAGTGAGATTAAGCCAAAACAACATATCATAATACTCCAGAGACAGTTAAATTTGCAAGTGGAAGACTATAATAGATATATAAAATATATAAATTGTGGTGAGTCTCCAGAGTGTGATAATGATACCAGGTTAATGAATACAAGTACAAGTCCAATTTATAAGAAAAGTGTAAAGTCATCTAGACAACATCCCTATACCCCGTCGATCAAGACACGGCTCGCATGAAGCCGCCAGAAATATGACATAGACAAGAAAGCATCCACATCGTCGCAGAGGTCTGGCTCCGCCTCATAAGCATCGCCATCTGCAATCAAACAAAGTCTGGTTGGTGTGTACACACCGTCCAGTAACGTGGGAGTGAGTGATCAACTCAGTGGAACAGTAAAGCATAGGTTAACATGTTATCAATTCAGTCAAGCAGTAATGATAAAGCAGTAAAATCAAACACTCCTAAGTACTCTTATTAATGCAAGTATGAATGCAGTCATGATGCATGCCCTCACCACACACTCCCTCGTGCGACACCATCTTACGTTCGCGGCATGCTTGCATTCCTCAGTGCTCCACATCTTCCAGGCACATGCAATGCGATGATGATCATGATTACCGAGTTGTTATTAGTCCATTTCAAACAGCAGTATTGGGAAACTAAGGTACCTCCCTTGTATCATTCCCAAACATGATCCATTCTAGGGTCGTCAATCCTAGTTAATCTCATACGACGGTGTGTTTTTAGGTCACTGCAAGGGCTGTTACACGGAACCGTTACACCACTCCCCCATCACCCTTTTAACGGTTCATCACTAAATTGATACAGGCCTAGTTCATACTCTATTCACCGCGGCAAAACTCGCGCCTCACCGCAAATTCAGAGTATGCTCAAGGTCACTACAAAGGGCTCGTCACCAATCAGTGTAGGCCGACAGCTCAAATATAGTGTCGCATACCACCATAATCGGCTCACGAGTCTGATTGCTCAATGGACACTACGGGAAGGCACGTGGCCCCAGCGTAGGCCGACAGCTCGACCACGGTGTCCCATACCACCATGCCCATCTCATGAGTCTTAGCGGATCGAGGTACCATGTTAAAGGGATTTCATTGGTAAGTTTGGTACCCTAGGTTCAAGCAGAGGCGTCCAAACATGGTGAACATACATAAGACAAATCGGGTTGCTTGACGAGCTCGGCTAGCTCGAGCGCACAACAAGTTGAACGATATGAAGCGCATAAGCACTTCGTGTGGCCAGCCACTATCGTCAACCGAAGTACGACTCGGGTTCGTCGAACACATCTCATGTGGCGAATGAATCACAGCAACAAATTCAATCCCGTTACTGATTGCCTGGACTATAATCATAGCCCCAAACACAATCAATCCTTATTCTGAAGCATATAGAGTAAAACAGAATATACAAAGTAATTCAAGCATGTTATAAAGCACAATATAAACAGGAAATACAAACACACATATTTCATAAGTAAGCGATTAAATTAAACAACCATCATGGAGGAAATCATATACGTTTCTAAGGTAGTTGAGAATCCTATCTCAACACCACTATTAAGCTTAGTTCGTCACACAATTTCTCACACAGGCATTTTAGCAAACACTTAAACTACACCACTCCAACATACATGACGTATGTTGATTTCAACATAAAATAGGACAAATCCTTATAACAAGGAGTTGTCACATACACATCAATCATGTTCTTACATTCAACACATTTGGCAGGCATAAATCATAAATCCATATTTATTTAGTCATTTCAACAAACACCTTAAACCACATACAGCAACATACATGACGTATGTTGATCACATAGGTATAAGGCTAAATCCTTTCACTAGGGAGTTGCCCCAATTATAACACGCGCACACCCACGACGGATAGTCATGGCAAGCAGGAATCCAAGTTCCATGTTCATTCAGTCATTTCTACAAACACTTGGGCTACACGTTTTAGCATATACAGTGTATATTGGCCGTGGCGTGATTTAGGGCAAATCCTTTCGTCAAAGGGGTGTCACTTATACAACAATCATGTATCCATGACAATCAGTCATAGCGAGCACGAATGCGAATTTATATTCATTCGGTCATTTTCACAAACACTTAGAATACACTATTTCAACATACATAGTGTATATTAGCAAAACATGTATTAGGGTGAGTCCTTTCGCCAAACAAGTATTTTACACATATATAATATGTTCATACAGCAAATAATCATGGCAAACACATTTCCAAAATTTATACGTATACGGTACTTTCTACAAATACCTAGAATATGTAAAATTCCATATTCCACATCTTTAATCGAAACGGAAAACAAACAGCACTTTGTACATGTGCAATTGCATGCAGATCATGAATCTATCATTATCTGACATTGAAAGCATTGAAAACCATGACCTATACACCTAAAGTCTGCACCTTTTGTCGTAGAATCGTAACGAAGTCGATAAATTTGCTAAACTTTCATATTCGACAGTTTGGTAACCTATAGAATGAAATAGGTTAGCTATTTCATAACCTACAACTATCAAAACTCCAAATCAGTTTAGGTTTAGGGTTTCTTACCTAGGAACGGAGCCGGAATCGTCGGGAAAGCGATTAGAAGGAAGTGGTGGAGCTTGGATACGGCACGGAAGAACAGTAGAAGAATCTCCCACACTTTCTCTCTCTCTTTTCTCTCTTCTCTCCAAGGGTTTTTCTCAAATTCGTATGGTTGAATGAGAGAGGGCTTTAAGGTCCTTATATAGCCTAAAAAGTCACCAAAATAGACTTCAGGTCAAGGTATACTTAGGTTATAACAAAAGTAGGTCAGTTTTAGCTCAATGGAGGACTTCTGGTGGGGCCCCTTGAGCCAAGGTCGGACTTAAGCTCAATAACACTGGATCTACGTTTAGTTAAGTTTTCATTTCAGTCGGGATTCCAGATCGCAAATGGTGGACCAGTTTCAATGCAACGGTCAGTGGATCTCGATCGGAGATTCTGAGTACATGAATATGTTTGGGGAAATATCCCTAATCCAAGGGTGTAATTTGGTCTGATTCTGACGGTCTGGTTGCTTAATACTGACCTGCAAGCGAGACATGTCAGATTTCATAAATTTATATTTATTTTGGAATTATTTTCGTGTTTCTCAGACTCCCCACTCCGAGCTCAAGCGAATAGCGCTAGGACACTATCTGGATTTCATTTCCGAGATGGTTGTCAAGATGCTCCTGAGAGCAGCCGGGTAATGAGATTGATCCTATATTTTAGGGTACCCTAGCGTCAATGATTCTACAAGTTTTGGGTCTTGCAGATCGTATTTAAAGTGATTGGTGCTAATTTCATAGGTACTCTAGTTTCACACTTGCTAATTTTCGCCTCATTTCTAAAGGATTTAGTCCTGAGTAATTTTCGTCTGAGGTGGTACCTGGGCCTTTGTAGTTTGTATATAAAGTGATCAAAGTTATAATACTCAGCTAGTTTAAGATAGTGTCTAGGGTGAAAGTACTTTGAAAAATTGAAAGAACAAGGTGGTGAAGGGTGGGATTTGTGAAGGAAATGGGTTCAAAAGCGGTTTTAGACTTTGGGATTGAGTTCTGACAAGTTAATAAGGTGTTAGGATCAACCCATTGCCTAAGGACGTCTAATTCCAGGTTGGCAAAAATCTGGGATGTTACAAATAGTGTCATGGAGTAAAAGAAGATGTTACTCCCAATGCTGGGCTTGAGCAGTGCGCCGCAGCATGACCGAAAGCTCTATATAGCGAGCAAAAGACAGGAGCGGCTAGAGAATATTTCTTTCTACCTTCCACCATTGCGCCTGCCACCATGAATAAGGTTGGGCGAATAGAGTCTGAGATTTTTGAGCTAGGAAGCACGACTAAACTCAGCCAGTAAGCTAAGAAAAGTGGCTAATTCAGTTTCAGTGGTGAATTCAGCTAGGCCCCTTATCTTATTGCAATTGGCTTCTAATTCAGCATAATGGCTGCCAAGGAACCTGAAAAAGGGAAGAAGGGACAATTTATATATTTATAGGCAAGTGTCGTTTGAAAGGTAAAAGGAGAAAGTTAGAATGTTTACACCAAATATCGGGAAAAATGTGCAAGCCACTAAAGAGGAGATATATTATGGTCGTTAGCAAAATAAGACGTTTCACGGAAAAGTTCGATTGTTGATGCTATAATCTTAGGTGTTCTATTGGGAGTAACATAAGCAAATTCCTCGTTTGTAGGAACGTATTCATCGAGGAAGGATCCAGAGATAGGCAGGCGAGCCATCCTATATAAATCCTATAAGGTGATACTTACTTCTCCGACCGAAAGATGGAAAGAATTTGTAGTGGGAGACTAGGACTTCAGAAAGCCCTTATAAATCATCGTATCCTTTTGGAAAAATTCTGAGGTGGCTTTTATAACATGATATATTTTTGCTGCAATAAGAACATCTTCATATTTCTCCAAGATCGCTTTGGCCCATGCACTATAATACGGATGATCAGTCCAAAGACCCCTTGTCCTAAATTCTTCCTTACCCCACAAGCAGTCGCGATGATGAAAGCGTTGTTGAATCATTTCGAAGAAATGAGTGAAGTATAAGGAATGAAGATTGTAACATGGTGTGAGGAATCGGATATATCGTATTTACCCGATCTTTTGAGTTAAGCCTTTCTCTGTGAGATAACCTTCAAGGTTTGTAGCTCTTTGATCACCCAATTCGACACATACAGGAGCCTGTTCTGCGCCAAAAAGTCGGTCGGTTCGCTTTAAAGTATGGACTAGTGTAACAACCCAGATTTTTCCCAACATGGAATTAGACGTCCTTAGGCGATGGGACAATCCTAACTCCTATTTATCTTCTCAAACACTCAACTTAAGTGTCTTAAGTCCCTTTTCAAACCATTTTCTTCACAAATCTCACCTTTCATTACCTCATTCCTTAAGTCCTTCTGAGTACTTTCACATTAGACACTATCTTAAAGTTTAGGTGATGAAGAACAATACTTAAACTAAACATTGCTACAAAGGTCTAAGTACCACCTCAGACCAAAATCACTCAGGACTAAATCCTTTAGAAATTAGGCGAGATTTAGCTAGTGTTAAACTAGAGTGCCTGTGAAATTAGCACCAATCACTTTAAATACGATCTGCAAGACCCAAAACTTGTAGAATCATTGACGGTAGGTTACCCTAAAATCTAGGATCAATCTCATTACCCGGCTGCTCTCGGGAACATCTTGAAACTCCGTATCAGATCTGGACCGCACATCGGGAGTCCGAATAATACGAGATTAAGGACTTAGGACCGCCTCGCTGGGCTTGAAACCATCTCGGAAATCAAATCAAGCCAGTGTCCCAACGCTATTCGCTTGAGCTCGAGTGAAGAGTGTGAGAAATGTGAAATTAATTCAAAATAAAATATCTAGAATAGTAATCTGGCACGTGTTGCTTGCGGATCAGTTTAAGCAACCAGACCGTCAGAATCAGACCAAATTACACCCTCGGATCAGGAGAAATTTCATACACATTTACATGTACTCGGAATCTCCGATCGAGATCCGCTGACCGTTGAACTGAAAATGGTCCGCCACGCGTGATCTGGAATCCCGACCGAAACGAAAACTTAACTCCACCTAGATCCGGTGTCGGTGAGCTTAAGTCCGACCTTTGGCTCAAGGAAGCCCGCCAGAAGTCCTCCGTTGAGTTGAAACGGGACCGCTTTGGTTATAACCTAAGTATACCTTGACTTGAAGTCTAATTTGGAGACTTTTTAGGCTATATAAGGGCCTTTGAACCCTCTCTCTCACAGCCATACGAATTTGAGATTTGAGAGAGAGAAAAGAGAGAGAAAAGAGAGAGAAAAGAGAGAGAAAGTGTGGGAGTTGTGGGAGGATCTCCCTGTCATGCCTCCCTGCCGTTATGCAAGCACAACCACTCCGTTCTAATCACTTTTCCGGCGATTTTAGCTCCGTTTTTAGGTAAGAAACCCTAACCCTAATCTGATTTGGAGTGTTGATGGTTGTAGGTTATGAAATAACTAACCTACTTCGTTCTCTAGGTGGCCAAACTGTCGTATACGGAAGCTTAGCAAACCTATCAACTCCGTTACAATTCTACGACAAAAGGTGAGAACTTTAGGTGTATAGGTTACGGTTTTCAACGCTTTCAATGTCAGATAATGATAGATTCATGATCTGCATGCGATTGCACATGTACAAAGTGCTTTCTGATTTCTGTTTCGATTAAAGACGTAGAATATGGAATTTTACATACTCTAGGTATTCGTAGAAAATACAGTATATGTACAAATTTTGGAAATGTGTTTGACATGATTAATTGTTGTATGAATATATTATATGTGGATAAATTACTTGTTTGGCGAAAGGACTCGCCCTATATATGTTTTGCTTATATACACTATGTATGTTGAAATTGTGTATTCTAGAAAGTACCGTATACGTATAATTTTTGGAGATGTATTTGCCATGATTATTTGTTGTATGAATATATTATACATGGATAAAATACTTTCTTGGCGAAGGGATAGCCCTAATACATGTTTTTGCTAATATACACTATGTATGTTAAAATAGTGTATTCTAAGTGTTTGTGAAAATGACCGAATGAGTATAAAATTCTCATTCGTGCTCACCATGACTAATTGTCATGGATTTATGATTTGTGTATTGGCGATACCCCTTTGATGAAAGGATTCGCCCTAAATCACGCCACGGCCAAAACACACTATATATGCTAAGATGTGTGGCCCAAGTGTTTGTGGAAATGACTGAATGAATATGGAACTTGGATTCCTGCTTGCCATGACTATCCGTCGTGGGTGTACGCGTGTTATGATTGGGGCAACTCCCTAGTGAAAGGATTTTGCCTAATGCCAATGTGTTCAACATATGTCGCGTATGTTGATGTATGTATTTTAAAGTGTTTGTTGAAATGTCTGAATGAGTAGTAGTTAGTAAATTGTAATGTTTAAGGGTGTTGAGATATGATTCTCAACTTCTTTAACTATGTGCATGATTTCTTTAGATATCTGTGTGATTAGGAATTGAATATGTACAAACTCATGCTTGTGTTGTGCTTCATAACATGCTCAACTGATTGTATGATTTTATCTATGTAATGCATATGTTTAAATTCATGTTTGCGTTGTATGATCCGTCATGGGTGATGGGGGAGTGGTGTAACGATTCCGTGCAACAGCCCTGGCAGCCCTAAACGGATAATATCAGTCTTTGATTGTATGATTTGAATTTTGATCCATTACTGCTTTAAATAACTGAAATTGAATGTGATTGGGGTTATTGTATAGTCCAGGCAGTCGGTAACGGGATCGAATTCGTGGTTGAGTTTCATTTGCCACGTGAGATGTGTTCGATGAACCCGAGTCGTACTTCGGTTGGCGATAGTGGTTGGCCACACGAAGTGATTATGTGCTTCATATCGTTCAACTTGATGTACGCTCGAGCTAGTCGAGCTCGTCAAGCAACCCGATCTGTCTTATGTATGTTCACCATGTTTGGACGCTACTGCTTGAACCTAGGGTACCAAACTTACCAGTGAAATCTCTTTTAACCATGATACCTCGATCCGCTAAGACTCATGAGCCGGGCATGGTGGTATGGGACACCGTGGTCGAGCTGTCGGCCTATGTTGGAACCGCGTACCTCCCCGTAGTGACCAGTGAGCAACCAGACTCGTGAGCCGATTATGGTAGTATGGGACACTATATTCGTGCTGTCGGCCTACATTGATAAGGTGATGGGGGAGTAGTGCAACGATTTCGTGTAACAGCCCTGGCAGCCCTTTGTAGTGACCTTGAGCATACTCTGAATCTACGGTGAGGCGATGAGCCTTCCCGTAGTAACAGAGTATAAACTAGGCCTGTATTGATAAGCTGATGGGGGAGTGGTGCAACGATTCCGTGTAACAGCCCTGGCAGCCCTTGCAGCGACCTAGAAACACACCATCGTATGAGATTGTCTAGGACTGACGACCCTAGAATGGATCATGTTTGGGAATGATAAAAGGGAGGTATCTTAGTTTCCCAATCCTGCTGTTTGAAATAGACTAATAACAACTCGGTAATCATGCTCATCATGCATTGCATGTGCCTGGAAGATGTGGAGCACTGAGGGATGAAAGCATGCTGCGAACGAAGAGGGTGTCGCATGAGGGAGTATGTCAGTGACGGCATCCATCATGACTACATTCATACTTGCATTAATAAGAGTAGTTAGGAATGTTTGATTTTACTGCTTTATCATTACTGCTTGACTGAATTGATAACACGATAACTTATGCCTTATTGTTCCACTGAGTTAGCTACTCACTCCCACGTTACGGGACGGTGTTGTACACACCAACCAGATTTGTTGAGTTTCAGGCGATGGCGATACTTATGAAGCAGAGCCGGACTATTGTGATGTGGAGGAGTTCTCCTACATGTAGTTCTCTGTCAGGTTTATGAAGACCTGGTATTGTATTGACGGGGCTATGGTACTTGGGATAGAATCCATTACACTTACACATTTGGTATATTTTGGAACTATACTTGTAATTATTTAACCTGGTAATGTTATCACACTTTGGAGACTCACCACAGTTTTTATATATTTTATATATTTATCACAGTCTTCGCTTGCAATTTAACTGTCTCTAGAGTATGATATGTTGTTCTGGCTTAATCTCACTCATGTTCACTACATTAATGCAGACAACATTTAATCATTATCTATGTTGCATAAGTGATGTTCTGGAAACTCGACAGTTGAGTTGCTACTCGACCCTCGATTTTTCAGGATGTTACAACCAGTGGGCAGAAGTTGCAAAGGGAGAGCAATAGTCTCGTCTTTATAAGGGTTGTAAAATTTAATCGCCTCGACATTCAACTTGATTGAATCCCAGGCGTTCTGAAAACGCCTCCGATTATGTTCCTGAATCTTTTCTTGGAAAGCTTCATCTTTACTCTTTTCTCTTGCTCGCTTCGAAATGGCCGGAGCAGGGGAAGCTTCAGCAGGAGAAGGGCGAGTGTCATCTGTGCAAAAATTGGTTGTGCATTTTAACCATCATTCCAATTAGATTCTTGTCCTATAGTAGGAGGTCCCTCTATTTCCTTCTGAAACACGTATATAGTTTATATATCTATCTCAGTCTTTTGCTTGCTTAATTAAATTAACTCTGGAGTATGATATGCTGATTTAGTATAATCTCTCTCATGTTTAATGCACTAATATGGACAACATTTAAACATCATTATCTATGTTGCATAAGTGGTGCGTTGGATCTCAGGAGTTGAGCTATGCTCTACCCTCGAAATTCGGGGCATTACAAGTTGATATCGGAGCATGATTTGGATTAAACTGGATTTGTGGGTTATGGTAACACGATATACACTGACGCACTTTGACTTAGGAGGGCGATAAAATGTAGAAACGGTCGTAGGATCCCAAGTTTCACCTACGAACGAGATTGACAGTTGAAATGTAACCCGTATGCGTCTGAGATCATGTGAAATGATCTCAATTCCTTTTTAGATCGTCAATCGACTGGTTTAAGATATTAGTCGGCCAATCCCAAACTTAAAATACGCCAAGAGGCGTGAATATGTGTGAAATGGGCTGAGAAAATACATTACACGGACGTAGGGGCCCAAAGCCCAATTTTCGGTGGGACCTAGGGGGTCCCCCGCATGTTTTCATCACCCGGGAGGGGGTGGTCACCGCCCCCAGGTGGCGGCACCGCCCTGTCGGCTTGTAACGACCGTGAATTTTCGTACATTGGCTCGAGTACCACCTCGACCAGAAATCAATTAGGATTAAATTCTTTAGAAATTTAGCAAAGTTAACTAAGTACTAAACTCGGTTAGCCATGAAATCCGTTGGGATCGCTTTAAATACGATCTGCAAGACCCAAAACTTGCAAAACAAGTGACTCTAGGTTACCCTAAAGTTTAGAACCAAACTCATTACCCGTCTGCTCTCGGGAATGAAACTTCGTATTGGGTCTAGATCGCACATCGGGAGTCCGATTAACACGAAGCTAAGGAACTAGGACCGCCTCACTGGGCTTGACAATCATCTCAAAAATCAGATGATTCCGATGTCCCACGGCCATTCGTTTCGATCCGGAGCGAGGGTGTGTGAAAAACACTATTCCCATCCTAACATAAATATCAGGAATAGTGATCTGGCATCATTCGATTGCGCGTCAGTATTAAGCAACCTGACCGTCAGAATCAGACCAAATTACACCCTCGGATTAAGAAAAATTTCAGGAACATTTACATGTACTTGGAATTTCTGATCGTGACCCACTGACCGTTGAACTGAAAGTGGTCCGCCACGTGCGATCTAGGAATCCGATCGAGTCGAAAATGTAATCCCACGTAGATCCATAGATGGTGAGCTTAAGTCTGACGTTTGGCTCAAGAAGGACCACCAGAACCTCCCTTTTGAGCTGGAAAAGTGGCGAAATACCTATATAAGCAGTCACCCTTGAACCTGAGTCTGTTTTGGGGATGTTTTTGGCTATAAAAGGGGCTTAGAACAGCCCCTCTCACAGCCATACGAATTTGGGAGAAAAACCCTAGAGAGAGAGAAAGAAAAGAGAGAGAAAAGCTTGGAGTTTGTAGCTGATCTTCCTCCTACTGCTTTGGGTTGTCGCACGGCCTACACCGCTCCTTTCCAGGTGTTTTCCCGGCGGTATCCATTCCGTTTGAAGGTAAGAAACCCTAACCCTAGGTCTGATTTGATGTAGATTCGTTGTAGGTTATGTAAAGGCTAACCGATTCCGCTCTTTAGGCTAGAAAACTCCCGTATACGGAAGCTCTACTACCCTTGCTGATTCGTTGGGATTCCAAGGGCAAAGGTGAGGACTTTAAGTGTATAAGTTACGGTTTTCAACGCTTTCAATGTCAGATAATGATAGATTCATGATCTGCATGTAAATGCACATGTACAAAGTGCTTTCCGTTTCCTGTTTCGATTAACATTGTAGAATATGGAATTTCACATACTCTAGATATACGTAGAAATACCGTATACGTATTTTTTCCGGGAAAATGTTTGACATGTTTATTTAATGTTTGATTATATAATATATGGATAAAATACTAGTTTGGCGAAAGGAATCGCTGAAATACATGTTCATTTGTAAATGTCAAGTATGTTGAAATTGTGTATTCTAGAAATACCGCGTATGTGCAAATTTTGGAAATATAATTGTCATGATTAATTGTTGTATGAATACGGTATACGCGGATAAAATAACCGCTTGGCGAAAGAATAGCCCTAATACGCGTTTTGCTAACGTACGTCATGTATGTTGGAATAACGTATTCCAAGTGTTTGTGTAAATGCTCGTGTGTGTAAATGTTCATGTATTAGTGCCTTAGAGAGGTGCTGATATGGGATTCCCGACTCCCTTAGAGACATGTAGGATTCCCTCCATGCGGTGGTTCGCTAGAACCACTCACTTGTAATGTGTACGTAATTGTATCCCTATGTGGATAGTGCTTTACTACATGCTTTACAACATGCTTTACAACGTGCTTTACTCCATGTTTTACTTCATGCTTTATAACATGCCTGCTAACATGCTTGTATTGCTTGTTTATCATGCTTTACTCCACATGCTATTGATGAGAACTGTTTGAGTTTGGGACTATGCCTATAGTCCAAACATTCGGTACCAGACTTGCGATTGTGGCTGAGATTCATGTCGCCACAAAGGACGTGTCTGGCGAACCCGAGTCGTACTTCGGTTGGCGATAGTGGTTGGCCACACGGAGTGCTTTTGCGCTCCATATCGCCCAACTTGTGGTGCGCTCGAACTAGTCAGGCTCGTCAAGTAAGCCGAAATGTATTTGTGTGTTCACCATGTTTGGTCGCTACTGCTTGAACCTAGGGTACCAAACTTACCAGTGGCGATCCCGTTAACCATGGTACCTCGATCCGCTAAGACGCATGAGCCGGGCATGGTGGTATGGGACACCGTGGTCGAGCTGTCGGCCTACGCTGGGGCCATGTGCCTCCCCGTAGTGACCATTGCGCAACCAAACTCGTGAGCCGAATACGGTGGTATGGGACACTGTATTCGAGCTGTCGATACTTACGGCGAGAGCCGAGTACGGTGAGACCTGTGCTCGTGCTGACGGGCGATGAGTCCTCCGTAGTATCATTGAGTGTACTCCAAGTGTCCGTGATTGGCGACGAGTCTTTCACAGTAACTAGAGTATGAGTTGAGCCGAGTACGGTGAGACCTGTACTCAAGCTGACGGCTAGTGATTGAGCCGAGTACGGTGAGACCTGTACTCGAGCTGACGGCCAGCAATTGAGCAGCATATGGTGAGATCTGTATCCGCTCTGACGGGTGACGAGCCCTTTGCGATGCCTTCACTACGTTTCTCAAACCATAATATCGTATGAGATTATCTAGGATTGACGACCCTAGAATGGATCATGTTTGGGGAATGATACAAGAGAGGTACCTTAGTTTCCAATACTGCTGTCTGAAATGGACTAATAAAAACTTGGTAATCATGAGCATCATCGCACCGCATGTGCTTTGTAGATGTGGCGCACTGAGGGAGTAAGCATTCGCGAACGTAAGATGATGTCGCTTGAGGGTGGTTTGGCAAGGGCATACCGCATCATATCATTTCATTTTCGCACTTAACAAGAGTAGTTAGAAATGTTTGATTTGTACTGCTTTATCATTACTGCTTGATTGAATTGATAACATGTTAACCTATGCTTTATTGTTCCACTGAGTTAGCTACTCACTCCCACGTTACGGGACGGTGTTTGCAACACCCACCAGACTCTGTCGCAGGTGTAGATGGCGCCTTGGTTCAGGAGCCGGAGCCCGACTTTGATGAGGATCAGGAGGAGTTCTCCTTTATGCAGTATTCTGACGGCTTTGCTTAGGCCGGCTGCATCGCGGGATTTTCAGGGCCTCTCTTGAGAGTTGTATTTTGATTTTTGACTTAGAAACAATACATGTATATTGGTACTCAGTTAGTACTCATACTCTGGAGTTCATAAAATTTTGTTACTTTACATACTTTGAATATAAAATTTCAGTCTTCCGCTTGCCTTTATACAATTGAACTGGAGTATGAATTACTGTTTTGGTATAATCTCATTCATGTTTATTGCGCTAACTCAAACAACATTTAACCATCATTGTGTATGTTGCATAAGTGATGCGTTGGAACTCGGGAGTTGAGTTCATACTCGACCCCCGAATTTCAGGGCGTTACAAGTTGGTATCAAAGCATGATTTTGATTAAAACCGGACCTGAGTTATGTCCCCACTACGTACGCTGACGCGTTACAACTTAGGAGGGTGCGCAAAATATAGAAACAGTCTTAGTGTCTCCCGATTTCGCCGTTCGACGAAATACACTAAAAACAGACGCGTTAATCGAGTTTGTACTCGATCCTGACCGCACATACGTACTCCAAATCACTCCTAAACCGTCTATTGACGTGTCAAGGTCACAATCCACCAAAAATTAGTCGTTAAAAATCAGGAAAAATCAGATTAGTTCAGAAATTTCCCAGAACTAACCGTTCTGAAGCTGAACTGAGTTCGTGGGCCCCCCACGTTAATCCATTAAGGGTTCCGATCAAACCAGGGTGTATTTGGCACCCTGGGCATGTGGGAAACAAGGCCCCACCACGGCGGCGTGGTTCCGGCCAAGTCCGGCCGCGGCGGCGCCGCGGCTCGGGCGGCGGACCGCGGTCTGGCCGATTTTCCTGCGAGGTTCCAAGCATGGGGGTGGTCGACCCAGCATCCTCTACCCCATGGCACGTGCGAAAATGCAAGGGAGTTGGGTTTTAAGGGGCTGGAGCACCCTTCTCCCTCATTTCACCCCCTTTCAAGCTCTCCAAACCCCATTTTCGATTTTTCTCAAAACCCATCCCTCCAAACCTTCAAATCTTCCATTTTCTTCCATAAATCACACACCCCAACCTTCCACAATAGCCCTAGCCTCCTCCTTTCCCCATTTTCTCAAGTTGGAGCTTTCATACCCCTCCTTGGAGCTCAAAATTGGGTAATCTACTAACCCATTCCATTTTCTTCTTGTTTCTTCTTCATTTTCTACCTCTAGTGCCCCTTCCACACCTATTGGATTGTTGTTTGTGGGGATCAAAGAGATCAACCCCTTGTTCCCCCATTTTGGTAATTTTCCATGGCCCTCCTTGGTGTGGTGGCTACCATTTTCTCCTTTTCCTCCATCCTATCTCTCATGGGAAAGAGGAAAACCGCGGCCGATGACGCCGGCCCAAGTAGGCCAGCCCATTCCCGAAGAAGATCCGACGTTGGGGCCGGCACTAGCACCGTTCGGGAGTTTAGGTCGAAGCGAGATCTGGATCCTGACCATCCCGTCGGAAATGCTTATCCGATAGGCATTGAATATGGGCGCTTCGCGGGCCGCAAAGTTGTGTTTGAAGCTCATGTGGATGAAAGGATGTTCGGGCTACACCCACTGATGGATCGCCTGGTGGACATCGGATGGAACTCTATGGTTGATGGCGAGTCCCCTGCATGTGAGAACACGGTTCGCGCTTTCTATGCCCACATCGTGGACGCATCAGTAGAGCCTCTTCAGTTTACTGTTTCTGTGAGGGGCATTAGGTGCACTATTACGGTGGATGAGGTGGCTCGGATCACGAAGCTACCACTTGGTCAGGTGCATCCTAGTGACAACTTCTCCAGAAGTGCGCGGGAAAGGGATCGCCGCACGCGATACCTCTGTGGTCGCCGGGTTACTTGGAAGCGAGGAAATTGCATTGCGGCGACAAAGATGGCCGAGGACTTCCGTTTACTCCATCACATTTTCACCTACAATGTGTGCCCACGGTCGGGTAACCGCACGGAATGTACTCGGTTGATGGTGGACTTCTTCTACAAGATGGGACATGGGGACGACATATGCCTGCCCACATTCATCCTATCCCAGATAGTTCAGGTTGTTCGTTCTGCCAGGAACGATCTTTCGCTCCCATTTGGCCGTCTGATCTGCAGGATGGCTCGTGATGTAGGCTACAGATTGAATATGGAGGATCTTGCACCAGTCCGAGTCATAAGTGAAGCGACACTCAAGAATATGAAGATCGGCCCTCAACAGCGGCAAGCCCGACTCGACGAGTCTGGAGATGAGTCGGATAGCGCCGGCGAGGAGAGTGTTGACCTCCAGGCAGAGAGTGATGAGGAGCGTGGTGATGACATACAGGAAGAAGAACCTGAGGCTCAGGACACCGAGGAGAGTTCACCCCCTGCGGCTCAGGAGCAGGGTGTGGATCGAGATGCTTTGAATGCACGTTTGGCCCGTCTCGAGGAGGGTCAAGCCGCCTTGCAGCAAGAGATTGGTCAAGTACGAGCCAAACTTGAAGAGAATGAAGCCTACATGAAGAAGAGTTTTAAGAAGATGTCCCGTACGTTGAAGGCCATTCTGTGCTGTGCGCAGGACAAGAATGCTCCTCCTCCACCGCCTGCTTCGGATGCTTAGTCATCCATGTTGTTGTGTGTTGTGTTTGCTTTGGTTACCGCGATAGGCGGTTTATGTTTTCATGCAGATGTTGTATTAGGTAGTAGCATGTTTTAGGTGTTTGATGTAGTAGATGTATTGGCTATCATGTGATTTTCTGTCGTGATTCATGTAACTCTGTATTCCATGTATTATGACAATTTTGGGTAAATGAAAAGCATGTAGCCTCTTTTTTTGATGATGTGTGGAATGCTTAAGTGCTTTATGAAGTGTATTGTGCTTTATCTCACAAATGATCTACCCTATGTTGTATAGGGCATGCCGCGGCAGTATACACGGAGCACGGCACATCTTCGTCTGACCGGCTCTATGGACCAGACTCCTTCTGGTAGTGGCGGTCCTGCGGACCGAGGGTTGGGATCTGATCAGCCTTCTGCTGGTCCTACCGGTGGACAGCCACCTTACACGCCCCCGGTCCGTGAGCAGTATCGACCGTCATCTGCTGCGCAGCATGATTCTCAGGCTGCTCCACCGCCTGATAGGTTTGAGCAGCTGATGATGATGATGCATCAGCAGAGATGCAGCAGCAGCAGCAGCAGCATACAGCAGCAGCACACCAGGAGCTCATGGCCACTATTGCTGAGGCCTTGTCCCACGGTGGTAGTGCGACTCCACCTACGACATCTGCGCATCCTGATGAGCATTCTGAGCCTCCTGCTCGGTTTGAGGATGCGCCTCTGCCTACACCCGTCGCACCTCCTACTGGAGATGTCGGTACTCGTGGTTTACTCGAGCGCTTTCAGCGCTTGAGGCCTCCCTCATTTGTGGGTTCTCACAGACCCGAGGAGGCGGAGTTCTGGCTAGACCGCATCTCCAAGATGCTACGGATGTTGCATTGCTCCGAGGCAGAGCAGGTTGAGTTGGCTACCTTCATGTTTGAGAGGGAGGCCAGCTTATGGTGGGACAGTGTGCTGCGCACGGTCGCAGTAGACTTCGTGTGGACCTGGGAGGCTTTCGAGTCTCGGTTCCACGAGAAGTATTACCCGCAGACGTATCGGCATGAGCGGGAGGATGAGTTTCTGCGCCTCAGGCAGGGAGGCATGACGGTGACGGAGTATGAGCACCGTTTTACTGAGTTGGGCCGCTTTGTCCCAACCATCCTCGTCAATGAGCAGATGAGGATGCGACGATTCACTGGGGGCTTGCGACCTGACATACGGTCGAAGCTATGCTGCCACAGTATCCCTACGTATGCGGCGTTGGTCCACATGTCTATGACGGTCGAGCAGGATGTGGACCGTTTGGCCCGATCGCGTGGTACTATGGTTGCGAGACCACGGCAGGATGTACAGAGCAGGCCTATCTTAGGCAAGAGGCCTCGGGCTGATTCTCCCCCCAGGGCCGCAGCGCCAGTTGTTCCTATGAGACGCCCGTTGGTGACCTCCGCATTTTGCGGGAAACCAGGACACCCTGCTGAGAGCTGCTTCTCGCGCATGAGGGCTAGCGGATTTGCGTCACCGTAGAGCTTGGGTCGCCCTTATCCACAAGCCATATCAGCTCCGCCGCTATAGACTGTTCCTGCACATCCTTCATTCCGACCTCCTGTACCGTACTTCAGGCCGCCACAGCGACCCTTGGCTCCTCAACCGAACCGCCAGCAGCAGGCTCGTGTACATACGCTTGTTGCCGAGGCACCAGAGACGTCAATTTCGGCACTGACGGCTTTCGAGGGTACGGCTCATATTCATGGTACTCCCGTTTCTTTACTGGTGGACACTGGGTCCACTACCTCTATCATTTCTTGTGGGGCGGTGAAACGCCTATCTTTGCATACTGTTCCCACTAAGGGAACGAGACTCACTACGGCCACTGGGACCTTCTCGGATGTCACACGGTTATGCGAGGGTTGCGCGATAGTTTTGGGTAGCAGCACAGAGCTCGTCGACCTTATTGTTGCTCCACTATGGCACTACGACGTTATACTTGGCATGGATTGGCTCGCCAAGATGAGGGCGGAGATAGATTGCGATGCTCGGATCGTGACTGCCTATGGACCTGACGGCACAGCTTTCACGTTCCCAGTGCAGGTCAGTTGGCCCTGCCGCGTTGATTGTTATGCCGCTTTACTTGTGCCGATTGATGGTCCGACATTAGAGGGTACGCCGGTGGTTCGGGAATTTGTTGGAGTCTTTAAGACTATCCCTGGTTTACCTCCTCGGCGTGAGATTGATTTTACGATTGATCTTACGCCTGGTGCGATGCCCATCTCGTTGCCGACTTATCGTATGCCTCCATGTGAGATGGAGGAGCTGCGGAAACAGATTGACGAACTTGTAGAGAAAGGTTTTATTCGACCTAGTGTGTCTCCTTGGGGAGCACCTGTGCTATTTGTGAAGAAGAAGGACGGGTCGCTACGGTTGTGTATTGATTACCGTAGGTTGAACCAGGTCACGGTGAAGAACAAGTATCCTTTGCCCAGGATAGATGATCTGTTTGATCAGTTGAGGGGGGCGAAGTATTTCTCGAAGATTGATCTTCAGTCAGGGTACCACCAGTTGCGCGTGAGAGAGGAGGACGTGCAGAAGACAGCCTTCAGGACGTGCTTTGGGCACTATGAGTTCTTAGTGATGTCGTTCGGTCTGACGAACGCACCAGCCGTGTTCATGGATCTGATGAACCGGGTATTTCGGCCCTTCCTTTACCGATTCGTCATCGTCTTTATCGATGACATCTTGATATACTCCACGAGTCGGGAGGAGACGAGGAGCACCTGCGAGCAGTATTGGGTACGTTGGAGAAGAACCAGTTGTTTGCGCAATACAAGAAGTGCGACTTCTGGCAGGAGGAAGTCAAGTTCCTGGGACATGTTGTGTCCAAGGATGGGATAGCAGTGGACCTTGCTAAGGTAGCCGCGGTTCAGGATTGGCAGCAGCCTGAGTCGGTTACTGAGGTGAGGAGTTTCCTTGGTCTGGCTGGGTATTACAGACGTTTCATTCGGGACTTTTCGAAGATTGCCAGGCCATTGTCTCAGTTGACTCGGAAGGACTTGAAGTTCGCCTGGAACGAGAAGGCGGAGGCAGCTTTTAAGGAGCTGAAGGACAAGTTGACGTCCGCCCCTGTGCTAGTATTGCCAGAGCAAGGGGTGAAATACACGGTATATACTGACGCGTCTCGCGTTGGTTTGGGTTGTGTTCTGATGCAGAAGGATAGGGTGATTTCGTATGCCTCGAGACAATTAAGGAAGCACGAGGAGAATTACCCTACACATGACCTGGAGTTGGCAGCTGTCATCTTTGCATTGAAGCTCTGGAGACATTACCTCTACGGTGAGGAGTTCGAGCTTTTCTGCGACCACAAGAGCCTTAAGTACATATTCACACAGTGGGATTTGAATATGAGACAGCGCCGATGGATGGAGACCTTGAAGGACTTCAAGTTCGAGGTTTCCTACCATCCTGGCAAGGCGAACCTTGTGGCAGACGCGTTGAGCCGCAAGAAGGCGATTGCATTTGCGGCACCGCTGATGATAGCCGAGTGGGACATGATGGAGTTTGTGCGGGACTTCGAGCAGAGACTCACTGTCGAGGAGCCTTTTGAGTGTGTTGCGCACGTTCGGGTGCGACCACTTATTGACGACAGGATTGTTGAGGCCCAAGAGGGCGATATACGGCTGTCTGAGCTTCGAGAGCAGGCTAGCGACGCCGTGGACTCCGAGTGGAGAGTTGGTTCTGATGGGGGTTTACGATTCCGTGGCCGCCTATGTGTTCCTGATGTGGCTGACTTGAGACGCGAGCTTCTCGAGTCTGCCCATAACTCGAAGCTTGCGATGCATCCTGGTAGCACGAAGATGTACCAGGATATGAGACGGACTTATTGGTGGGATAACATGAAGGCCCACATTGCTGAGTATGTATCTCGATGTCTGACGTGCCAGCAGGTCAAGGCAGAACATCGCCGACCTCCTGGACTACTTCAGCCCATGCCCATAGCGGAGTGGAAGTGGGACTTCATCTCCATGGACTTCATATCAGGGCTGCCGAAGACGAGGAAGGGACACGATTCCATTTGGGTGATTGTGGACCGGTTGACCAAATCGGCCCATTTCCTCCCTATCAGAGTTACGAACTCTGCAGACGAGCTGGCTAGATTGTACATCAGGGAGATCGTCCGTCTGCATGGAGTTCCCTTAGAGATCATGTCGGACAGAGACACACGGTTCACATCCATCTTCTGGACTCGCATCCAGGAGGCGATGGGTGTGAAGTTGAAGTTCAGTACAGCGTTTCATCCTCAGACTGATGGGCAGACAGAGCGGGTAAATCAGATTCTGGAGGATATGTTGCGAGCATGTGTGTTGGACTTCAAGGACAGCTGGGATGACTGTCTTCCGTACGCAGAGTTCGCCTACAACAACAGCTTTCAGGCGACTATTGGCATGGCGCCATATGAGGCTCTATATGGCCGACCTTGTAGGGCACCGCACTGTTGGGCAGAGGTTGGCGAGCGTAGTCTGATCGGCCCGGAGTTGGTGCAGGCGACTACAGAGAAGGTAGACATTATTCGGCGTCGATTACTGACAGCGCAGAGCAGGCAGAAGAGTTACGCCGATACGAGGCGACGACCGCTGGAGTTCGAGGTCGGGGATCATGTGTTCCTTCGAGTTTCCCCTATGAAGGGAGTTCTTCGGTTCGGGAAGAAGGGGAAGCTCACCCCGAGGTTTATCGGTCCATTTCAGATATTGGATCAAGTGGGTGATATGGCGTATCGTCTCGCTTTGCCTACGCCACTTGCTTCTGTACACAACGTATTTCATGTATCTATGCTGAAGAAGTACGTTCCTGACCCTTCGCACATCATCAGATGGGAGCAGGTACAGTTGAGCGAGGATGCTACGTACGAGCTGCGCCCGACGCGTATCCTTGATAGGAAGGAGCAGGTACTACGTAGCAAGGTCATCCCACTTGTGAAGGTACTTTGGACACATCATTCCGAGGAGGAAGCTACCTGGGAGACTGAGGCCGAAGTCAGGAAGAACTACCCTCAGATTCTCGAGGACTACGAAAAGGTATAAATTTCGAGGACGAAATTTTTGGTTTAAGGGGGGTAGATTGTAACGACCTGTGAATTTCCGTACATTGGCTCGAGTACCACCTCGACCAGAAATCAATTAGGATTAAATCCTTTAGAAATTTAGCAAAGTTAACTAAGTACTAAACTCGGTTAGCCATGAAATCCATTGGGATCGCTTTAAATACGATCTGCAAGACCCAAAACTTGCAAAACAAGTGACTCTAGGTTACCCTAAAGTTTAGAACCAAACTCATTACCCGTCTGCTCTCGGGAATGAAATGAAACTTCGTATTGGGTCTAGATCGCACATCGGGAGTCTGATTAACACGAAGCTAAGGAACTAGGACCGCCTCACTGGGCTTGACAATCATCTCAAAAATCAGATGATTCCGATGTCCCACGGCCATTCGTTTCGATCCGGAGCGAGGGTGTGTGAAAAACACTATTCCCATCCTAACATAAATATCAGGAATAGTGATCTGGCATCATTTGGTTGCGCGTCAGTACTAAGCAACCTGACCGTCAGAATCAGACCAAATTACACCCTCGGATTAAGAAAAATTTCAGGAACATTTACATGTACTTGGAATTTCTGATCGTGGCCCACTGACCGTTGAACTGAAAGTGGTCCGCCACGTGCGATCTGGGAATCCGATCGAGTCGAAAACGTAATCCCACGTAGATCCATAGATGGTGAGCTTAAGTCTGACGTTTGGCTCAAGAAGGGCCACCAGAACCTCCCTTTTGAGCTGGAATAGTGGCGAAATGCCTATATAAGCAGTCACCCTTGAACCTGAGTCTGTTTTGGGGATGTTTTTGGCTATAAAAGGGGCTTAGAACAGCCCCTCTCACAGCCATACGAATTTGGGAGAAAAACCCTAGAGAGAGAGAAAGAAAAGAGAGAGAAAAGCTTGGAGTTTGTAGCTGATCTTCCTCCTACTGCTTTGGGTTGTCGCACGGCCTACACCGCTCCTTTCCAGGTGTTTTCCCGGGGGTATCCATTCCGTTTGAAGGTAAGAAACCCTAACCCTAGGTCTGATTTGATGTAGATTCGTTGTAGGTTATGTAAAGGCTAACCGATTCCGCTCTTTAGGCTAGAAAACTCCCGTATACGGAAGCTCTACTACCCTTGCTGATTCGTTGGGATTCCAAGGGCAAAGGTGAGGACTTTAAGTGTATAAGTTACGGTTTTCAACGCTTTCAATGTCAGATAATGATAGATTCATGATCTGCATGTAAATGCACATGTACAAAGTGCTTTCCGTTTCCTGTTTCGATTAACGTTGTAGAATATGGAATTTCACATACTCTAGATATACGTAGAAATACCGTATACGTATTTTTTTCGAGAAAATGTTTGACATGTTTATTTAATGTTTGATTATATAATATATGGATAAAATACTAGTTTGGCGAAAGGAATCGCTGAAATACATGTTCATTTGTAAATGTCAAGTATGTTGAAATTGTGTATTCTAGAAATACCGCGTATGTGCAAATTTTGGAAATATAATTGTCATGATTAATTGTTGTATGAATACGGTATACGCGGATAAAATAACCGCTTGGCGAAAGAATAGCCCTAATACGCGTTTTGCTAACGTACGTCATGTATGTTGGAATAACGTATTCCAAGTGTTTGTATAAATGCTCGTGTGTGTAAATGTTCATGTATTAGTGCCTTAGAGAGGTACTGATATGGGATTCCCGACTCCCTTAGAGACATGTAGGATTCCCTCCATGCGGTGGTTCGCTAGAACCACTCACTTGTAATGTGTACGTAATTGTATCCCTATGTGGATAGTGCTTTACTACATGCTTTACAACATGCTTTACAACGTGCTTTACTCCATGTTTTACTTCATGCTTTATAACATGCCTGCTAACATGCTTGTATTGCTTGTTTATCATACTTTACTCCACATGCTATTGATGAGAACTGTTTGAGTTTGGGACTATGCCTATAGTCCAAACATTCGGTACCAGACTTGCGATTGTGGCTGAGATTTATGTCGCCACAAAGGACGTGTCTGGCGAACCCGAGTCGTACTTCGGTTGGCGATAGTGGTTGGCCACACGGAGTGCTTTTGCGCTCCATATCGCCCAACTTGTGGTGCGCTCGAACTAGTCAGGCTCGTCAAGTAAGCCGAAATGTATTTGTGTGTTCACCATGTTTGGTCGCTACTGCTTGAACCTAGGGTACCAAACTTACCAGTGGCGATCCCGTTAACCATGGTACCTCGATCCGCTAAGACGCATGAGCCGGGCATGGTGGTATGGGACACCGTGGTCGAGCTGTCGGCCTACGCTGGGGCCATGTGCCTCCCCGTAGTGACCATTGCGCAACCAAACTCGTGAGCCGAATACGGTGGTATGGGACACTGTATTCGAGCTGTCGATACTTACGGCGAGAGCCGAGTACGGTGAGACCTGTGCTCGTGCTGACGGGCGACGAGTCCTCCGTAGTATCATTGAGTGTACTCCAAGTGTCTGTGATTGGCGACGAGTCTTTCACAGCAACTAGAGTATGAGTTGAGCCGAGTACGGTGAGACCTGTACTCGAGCTGACGGCTAGTGATTGAGCCGAGTACGGTGAGACCTGTACTCGAGCTGACGGCCAGCAATTGAGCCGCATACGGTGAGATCTGTATCCGCGCTGACGGGTGACGAGCCCTTTGCGATGCCTTCACTACGTTTCTCAAACCATAATATCGTATGAGATTATCTAGGATTGACGACCCTAGAATGGATCATGTTTGGGGAATGATACAAGGGAGGTACCTTAGTTTTCCAATACTGCTGTCTGAAATGGACTAATAAAAACTTGGTAATCATGAGCATCATCGCACCGCATGTGCTTTGTAGATGTGGCGCACTGAGGGAGTAAGCATTCGCGAACGTAAGATGATGTCGCTTGAGGGTGGTTTGGCAAGGGCATACCGCATCATATCATTTCATTTTCACACTTAACAAGAGTAGTTAGAAATGTTTAATTTGTACTGCTTTATCATTACTGCTTGATTGAATTGATAACATGTTAACCTATGCTTTATTGTTCCACTGAGTTAGCTACTCACTCCCACGTTACGGGACGGTGTTTGCAACACCCACCAGACTCTGTCGCAGGTGTAGATGGCGCCTTGGTTCAGGAGCCGGAGCCCGACTTTGATGAGGATCAGGAGGAGTTCTTCTTTATGCAGTATTCTGACGGCTTTGCTTAGGCCGGCTGCATCGCGGGATTTTCAGGGCCTCTCTTGAGAGTTGTATTTTGATTTTTGACTTAGAAACAATACATGTATATTGGTACTCAGTTAGTACTCATACTCTGGAGTTCATAAAATTTTGTTACTTTACATACTTTGAATATAAAATTTCAGT
Source organism: Magnolia officinalis (assembly GCA_021015155.1). Lineage (NCBI taxonomy): Eukaryota > Viridiplantae > Streptophyta > Magnoliopsida > Magnoliales > Magnoliaceae > Magnolia > Magnolia officinalis. The sequence goes on from JAJHSJ010000001.1 coordinate 47,342,813, forward strand.
CTTCCGCTTGCCTTTATACAATTGAACTGGAGTATGAATTACTGTTTTGGTATAATCTCATTCATGTTTATTGCGCTAACTCAGACAACATTTAACCATCATTGTGTATGTTGCATAAGTGATGCGTTGGAACTCGGGAGTTGAGTTCATACTCGACCCCCGAATTTCAGGGCGTTACACGGCTGCACGCCGCCTGGACCTCCAGCGGGCCACAGCGGGCTTGCAGTTCTAGCGGTCCACTGCCCTTATCCACTTATGTGGGGCCCTCTATTTTACCCCTAGCTCTATTCCACTCCCATTTCAAGCTTCCAAAACCCTCCAAACCCCTCTAAAATCATATTTTCTCTCCCAAATCTTCATTCCATGCACACAAGCTTCTTTTTCTTCTACATTACATACCCATCCTCCACCATTTTCCTCAAAACCCTCTCTTACAACTCTCCATCTTACCATTTCCTACCTATTTGAGCACAAAAGTTCTCTTTTGTGTTTCATAGCCCTCCAAATCCACAACCCATCTCACATTTCAAGCTCTCTTCAACTCCATGGCTCTTTTTGTGCTAGTTGCTACTATTTTCTCCCTCTTCACACTCCTTTCCCTTATGGGGAAGAAGAGGGTGTTCGCAGATGAAGCCGGGCCTAACCGCCCAACCCGTTTAAGGAAGAAGGCGGGCAACGAAGCAAGCACGAGCGCCGAGCGAGAGAGAAGATCAAAACGAGATCTTGATCCGCAGATCCCCATCGACAGATAACTACCGGCGGGCATCGAACTAGGTGGGTTCTGTAACCGTAAAGTTGTATTCGAGGCTCATGTTGATGAAAGACTTTTCGGGTTGTACCCAGTGATGGACATGCTGCTGAAAAATGGATGGGGTCCTATATTTGAGAGAAATACTCATGCGAATGAAAGCACCATATGAGCCTTCTACGCTCATATACGGAACCCCCTATTAGAGCCTCTTCAGTTTACTATCCCTTTGGGAAGAGAGGAGGCCATAGTTAATGTAGATGTGGTGGCTCGTATCATGGGTATGGAGCATGGACTTGTACATGCTAGCGAGTCAAATCTTACTAGTGAACGAGAAAGAAATCGCTACACATGTTTCCTTTGCGGCCAACTTGAGCGGTGGAGGCGAGGGAATAGTCTTACATCGACCAAGATGACGAACGACTTTCGCCTGCTCCACCACATATTCACGTATAACGTATATCCCAGGTGGAGTAATCGCATGGAATGTACTCAACTCATGGTGGATTTCTTATACAGAGCTGGTCAGGGAGACAAGCTATGCCTGCCTACATTCATTTTGTCTCATATTGTGGGTATTGCACGATCTACATGGGGAGATGCCTCACTTCCCATTGGTCGACTTATTTGTAAGATTGCCCAAAATTTTGGCTTCCGACTCCATATGGAGAACCATGCCTCAATTTATATCATCAATGATACTAAGCTCAACAATATGGGCATAGGCCCCAGGCAGCGACAAGCAAGGCTTGATGAGTCCGAGGATGAAATAAAGGAAGAAAGTGAAGAAGATGAAGAGGGTGAAGAGGAAGAAGGCAGTGAAGAGGAAAGCACTGAGCAAGGAAATGATGAGGAAAATAGTGAGGAAGAAGAGGAGGCCTAGGATCCAGATGGGGGACCTCCTACTGCTACTCGTGAGGACCACCGTGATCGGGCCGCCTTAGAAGCCTGCATGACTCAATTGAAGAGAACCAGGCCGCCCTAAGATAAGACGTTAAGGAGAATCAGGCCTATCTAAAACAGAAATTCAAGAGAATGCCTCGCACCTTGAAAACCCTCCTGTGCTGTATGCGGGACAAGAGTGCGCCTCCACCTTCGCCAGAATCAGAGGACCAGTTATGTCATAGTCGTCTTTTGGTTTTCCTTGCTTTCTTGCTTGTTTTATAATAGCCTTGGTAGGCTTAGTTATATGTTAGAGTAGTTGGTGTTAAAACTTGTACTAGATTAGATCACATGCATCTTCTGTCATGATCCATGTAAGACTACATCTCATATATTGGGACAATTTTAGTTAAATAAACTGTATGAAGCTTCTTTTGATTTGGAATGTGTAGAATGCTTGGAAAATTGAGTGCTGTTATTCAAAATCTTACACATGTTGCACCCCATGTTGTATATAGGGAATGCCTCTGAAAACCACTCGAAATATTACATGTCATGCACTTGGCGGATCGATTGACAGGGCACCTCCCCTGAACGATAGCTAGACGGACCCTAGCTTGGGCCCAAATTTTGAGACAATGCTGGATTCATAGCTGGCCACTGACCCCACTAATGGGTTAACACCCTATGCACCATCGGTTCCGGAATAGAACTGCGCGTCTTCATCGATGTCACACATGCCTCAGGCGGCTCCTCCCCCTAATATGTTGGAGCAGATGATGCTCCTAATGCAGCAGTAGCAGCAAGTTTGGGCCACTATTGCGGGGGCCATTCTCCAAAACATGAGTATGGTCCCGCCTGCACCACCTGTGCACCTTGCTGGAAATATGAATACCAGCGGTGTATTACGCTTCCACCGCTTCCGACCTCCCACCTTTGCGGGCACTCACAGGCCCGAGGAAGCCGAATACTGGCTAGATTGCATCTCAAAGATGTTAAAGCCGTTGCACTGCACTGAGGCAGAGCAAGTTGAGTTGGTTACGTATATGCTCGAGAAGGAGGCTAGTCTTTGGTGGGACAGCATCCTATGAACAGTTCTTATAGGACACGTGTGGAGATGGTATGTGTTTGAAACTCGATTCCATGGAAAGTACTTCCCCCTCACTTACCGTAATGAAAAGGAGGGTGAGTTCATTTGCCTCCGACAGGGAGGGATGACCATGTCGAAATATGAGAATAAATTTACAGAGCTAGCCAGATACGCTCCTTTGATCCTAGCAAATGAGCTGATGAAAATGCAACATTTTTCAGATGGTTGGCGGCCCGAAATCCGTACGAAGATGTGTTACGCTAGCATTCCCAACTATGTTGAGCTAGTAAACATGTCCCTGCGAGCTAAGCAGGATGGTGAGAGACTGTCCCGTACACGTATGCCCATGGGCCCGAGGCCTCGGCCTGAATTGCCGAACCGACCGTTCCTCGGCAAGAGGCCACGTGCTGATTCGCCTCCCAGGCTTATGGCTCCATCGACCCAGCAGAGGCGATCAAATCTGTGGTGCACCTACTGTAAGAGGATGGGCCATACAGACACTTATTATTTTTCTAAGATGAGGGACAACGGCTTCACGCCGCCTCAGAAAATCAACCGTCAGCCACCACAAGTTATATCAGCTCCACCTCTACGATCGGCACCGCCAGTACAACCATTTTACCGACCACCTGCACCTCGAAATAGGCTGCCTCAACGACCTATGACAGCGCAACCGAATCGTTCTCAACAAGCGCGTGTACATGAGCTTGCAGCTGAAACATTTGGGATAGCAACCGCAACACCATTGGCAACACATATCCAAGGTACACCAGTCTTCCTATTGGTGGACACTGGGTCCACTATCTTGATAGTATCATGCTCTACAATCAAGCATTTGGGGTTGAATAGTACCCCTATGATTGGGGTGAGAGTCCTTATCGCAATGGGGACTTTCTCCGACGCTATTAAGTTTTGTAAAGATTGCCCGATAGACTTAGGGAGCAGAACGGTGCGCATTGACCTGATTGTGACCTCGTTGCATCATTAAACATCATCCTCGACATGGATTGGCTCACCGAGATGAAGGCAAAGATCGACTGCGATACCAGATTAGTGACAACTCATGGACCTGAGGGCATGACCTTTTCTTTCCCAGTTTAGGTCAGTTGGCCCTAACGCATAAGTTATTACGTTTCCTTATTAGAGAATGTTGATGGTCCGACGCTTGGGGACACCCCTGTAGTCCAAGATTTCACGGACATGTTCAGGACAATACCTGGAATACCTTCTCGACGCGAGATTGACTTTACTATTGACCTTGTGCCTGGTGCAACACCCATTTCTTTACCGACGTATCGTATGCCTCCATGTGAAATGAGGAATTGAGGAGACAAATTGATGATCTGTTGGATTCAGGTTTCATACAACCTAGCGTATCTCCTTGGGGAGCACGTGTATTGTTTGTAAAGAAGAAGGACGAATCGCTATGATTGTGTATTGATTATCGCAGGTTGAACCAAGTGACAGTGAAGAAAAAGTATCCTCTGCCTAGGATAGATGATATGTTCGACCAGTCGAAAGGGGCATAGTATTTCTCCAAGATAGACTTACAGTCCGGGTATCATCAGTTGCGCATCAGGGATGAAGATGTGTAGAAAATGGCATTCAGAACCAGTTTTAGGCACTACGAATTTCTCGTGATGTCGTTTGGACTTACAAATACACCGACTGTGTTCATGTACCTTACGAACTAGGTGTTTCGGCCGTATCTGTACCGGTCGTCATCGCATTTATAAATGACATTTTGATATACTCTAAGAGCCGAAAGGATCACGAAGAACACCTGCGAGTAGTCTTCAATACTCTCAGGAAGAATCAATTGTTTGCTCAATACCGAAAATGCGACCTCTGGAAGGAAGAAGTCAAGTTTCTGGGACACGTGGTGTCCAAGGAAGGTATTGTCGTGGACCTTGTTAAGGTGACCGCATTACAAGACTGGGAACAACCCGACTCAGTTACAGAAGTGAGGAGTTTCCTCGGACCTACAGGCTACTATCGTCGATTTATTAAAGACTTTTCCAAGATAGCCAGACCGTTGTCTCAGCTCACTCAAAAAGATCTTTAGTTTGCTTGGAACGAGAAAGCAGAAGCAGCCTTTTAGGAATTGAAGGACAAGTTGACGTCCGCATCCGTGCTATTATTGTCAGAGCAAGGGGTCAGATATACTATATACACCAACGCGTCTCGTGTTGGTTTGGGTTGTGTTCTTATACAAAAGGATAGAGTGATTGCATATGCATCACGACAGTTGAGGAAACACGAAGTAAACTACCCTGCGCACGACCTGGAATTGACAGTAGTTATCTTCGCATTAAAGCTCTGGAGACATTACCTCTACGGAGAGGAGTTCGAGCTCTTTTGCGACTACAAGAGCCTCAAGTACATATTCACACAGAGAGACCTAAATATGAGGCAACGACGTTGGATGGAAACCTTGAAAGACTTCAAGTTTGAGGTTTCCTACCATCCTGGTAAGGTAAACCTTGTGGCCAATGCGTTGACAATAGAATTTACAGGTCCGCTAATGATAGAAGAATGGAACATAGTAGAGTTTGTGCGAGACTTCGAACAGAAGCTTATAGTAGAAGAGTCGTTCAAAAGCGTCGCACATATTCATGTACAACCACTTATTAATAACCGAATCATTGTGGCTCAGAAAGAAGATGAACTATTGGTGAAGATTAGAAAACGAGCTAGTGACGATGAAGACTCTTAATGGAGATTTGGTTCGGATGGGGATTTACGTTATCATGGCCGCCTATGTGTTCTGAATCTCCATGAATTGAGAAGGGATGTCCTGGACGCCGCTCACAATTCAAGGATGGCAATGCATCCTGGCAGTACGAAAATGTATCGAGACATGAAGCGTTCGTTCTGGCGGGATAACATGAAGGCTCACATAGCAGATTATGTATCCCGTTGTCTTACGTGCCAGCAGGTCAAGGCCGAGCATCGCCGACCTCCTAGTTTACTTCAGCCCATGACCATAGCTGAATGGAAATGGGATTTCATATCTATGGATTTCATTTTCGAATTACCGAAGACAAAGAAGGGACATGACTTCATTTGGGTGATTGTGGACTGATTGACGAAATCGACTCATTTGCTCCCGATTAGAGTTTCAAACTCAGAGATGATTTAGCCAAGTTGTACATCAAAGAGATCGTACGTCTGCATGGAGTTCCTATGGAGATTGTGTCGGATCGAGACACGCAATTCACGTCCATTTTTTGGACTCAAATTCAGGAAGCAATAGGAGTGAAACTGAAGTTCAGTATTGCGTTCCACCCACAAACCGATGGGTAGACGGAACGGGTAAATCAAATACTTGAAGATATGTTGTGGGCATGTGTGCTCAATTTTAAGGACAGTTGGGATGATTGTCTTCCCTATGCTGAGTTCGCTTATAACAACAACTTCCAAGCGAGCATTGGCATGGCTCCCTACGAAGCACTGTATGGATGCCCATGTCGAACACCCCATTGTTGGGCAGAAGTTGGCGAGAAGAGTTTGGTTGGCCCAGATTTAGTACAAGCGACCTCAGAGAAGATTGATATTATTAAACGCCGACTACTTACAACACAGAGTAGACAGAAGAGTTACGCCGATACCCGACGGCGACAGTTGGAATTCGAAGTTGGAGACCATGTATTTCTTAAGATTTTCTCATGAAGGGAGTCCTTCGATTTGACAAGAAAGGGAAACTCACACCGCGATTTATTGGTCTAGTCTAGATTCTAGACCGAGTGAGTGTGGTAGCATACCGCCTTGCTTTACCCACACCACTCGCAGGCGTACACAACATTTTTCACGTATCGATGCTGAAGAAATATGTTCCTAATCCTACTCACATTATCAAGTGGGAGCAGGTACAGTTAAGTGAAGACGCTGCCTACATACTGCGACTAACACATGTTCTCGATATGAAGGAACAAGTGTTATGCAGCAAAGTGATCCCGCTCGTGAAAGTATTGTGGACTCACCACACTGAGGAAGATGCTACTTGGAAAACGGAAGTTGTAACATCTCGGATTTTTGCCAACCTGGAATTAGACGTCCTTAGGCAATGGGTCACTCCTAACACCTTATTAACTTGTCAGAACCCAATCCCATAATTTAAAAAATCGTTTTTTAACCCATTTCCTTCACAAAGCTCACCTTTCACCACCTTGTTCTTTAAAATTTTTAAAGTACTTTCACATGAAGAACAATACTTAAACTAAACATGACTGTAAATAGTAAATACATAAATAAAATGGGTTTTTAACCATTACCCTTATGGAATCTCACAAAACGAATAGGTTATCTGGAACATCAGCCTCTCCTGCCCTAGGATCTTCTTCTGTTGTAATTAGGGCATGCTTTAGTAAGTATTAATAACTTGGATCACTTTACATACAACCTACAAAGGCCTAAGTACCACCTCAGACAGAAATCATACAGGACTAAATCCTTTAGATATTAGGCGAGAATTAGCTAGTGTTAAACTAGAGTACCTGTGAAATTAGCACCAATCGCTTTAAATACGATCCGTAAGACCCAAAACAAGTAGAACAGTTAGCGCTACATTACCCTAAAATCTAGGATCAATCTCATTACCCAGTTGCTCTCGGGAGCACATTGAAACTTCGTATCAGATCTGGACAGCACGTCGGAAGTTCGATTAACGTGAAGTTAAACGGTTAGGACCGCCTTGCTGGGCTTGACAACCATCTCGAAAATCAAATCCTGATAGTGTCCCCGCTATTCGCTTGAGCCCAGAGTGAAGAGTGTGAGAAACGTGAAATTAATTAGAAATAAAGTTCAATTTTAAGTAATCTGAGACTTGTCGCTTGCGGGCCAAATATAAGCAATCAAACCGTCGGAATCTGACCCAAATACACCCTCGAATCAGGAGAAATTTCATACACATGACAGTGTACTTGTGGCCTTGATCGAGTCTCAGTGATCGTTGAACTGAAACTGGTCCACCACGGGCGATCAGTAAATCCGATCGGACCGAAAACGTAACTCGACCTAGATCCAATGTCTGTGAGCTTAAGTCCGACCTTTGGTTCAAGGGGGGCTTCCAGAAGTGCTTCGTTGAGACAGAACTGTCCGTATTTAGACATAACCTAAGTATACCTTGGCCCTGGGTCTAATTTGGTGAGTTTTAGGCCTATATAAGGACCTTAAACCCTCACTCTCTCATCCCATACGAATTTGAGAAAAACCTAGGAGAGAGAAGAGAGAAAAGAGAGAGAAAGTGTGAGAGAAGTGAGAGATTCTTCCTGATGCTCTACCCTGTTATCCTACGTGATTAATCATCATGATTTAACCGCTTTTTCGGTGATTCCAGCTTCGTTCGTAGGTAAGAAAACCTAACCCTAAGTTATTTTAGAGTTTTCAAGAGTGTAGGTGATGGAATAGCTGACCTGTTTCATGATTCAGGTTGTCGTTGTGCCGTAGACAAAGGCGTTGGGTTCAAACTAGTTTCGGTTCAAGTTTACCGACAAAAGGTGCGGACTTTAAACGTATAGGTTATGGTTTTCAAAACTTTCAATGTCAGATAATGATAGATTCATGATTTGGATGTTATTGCACATGTACAAAGTGTTGTTCGTTTCGTTTTTCAGATATATGTTAACTATGTTGAATATACTGTATTCCTCATATGTGTAGAAAATACCGTATACGTATGAAATACGGATTTATGCTTGTCATGATTAATTGTTGTCTATGTATGCTAGATACATGTGTACCAACTTCTGGGTGAACGGATTAGCCTAATACATGTTTTGTCAACATACGTTGAGTATGTTATATTGTGTAGCCTAAGTGTTTGCTAAAATGCCTGAATGAATATGGATTCATGATTTGTGTCTGCCATGTGTATTGAATGCAAGAACATGATTGAAGTGTACTAGACAACCCCTTAGCGAAAGGATTTGCCGTAAATCACGCCATGGCCAATGCACGTTATGTATGTTAAAGTGTGTAGTCCAAGTGTTTGTGAAAATGAACGAATGAATATGGAACTTGGATTCATGCTGCTATGACTATCCGTCGTGGGGGCACGCGTGTTATAAATGGGGTAACTCCCTAGTGAAAGCATTTGGAATAATACCTATGTAATCAACATATATCATGTATGTTGATGTATGTAGTCTAAAGTGTTTGATGAAATGTCTGAATGAGTAAGTAGTTAGTCCATTGTAATGTATAAGGGTGTTGAGGTATGATTCTCAACTCCTTTAACTATGTGTATGCTTTCCTCCATGAACCATAGATTATGGTGTCTGTTTATCTATGTAATGCATATGTATAATTCCATGTTTAAGTTGTATTCCATAAGAGCTGTGAAGGGTGATGGGGGAGTAGTGTAACGATTCCGTGCAACAGCCCTGGCAGCCCTAAGCGGACAATATCAGACTTTGATTGTGTGGTTTGAAATGTTGATTCATTACTGCTTTAACTATCTGTAGTTGAATGTGATTGGGGCTATTGTATAGTCCAGGTAAACGGTAACAGGCCTTGAGTTCGTGGCTGAGATTCATTCGCCACGAAGGACGTGTTTGACGAACTCGAGCCGTACGTCGGTTGTCGGAGTGGTTAGGCCACACGGAGTGCTTATGCACTTCATGTCGATTCACTTGATGTACGCTCGTGCTAGTCGAACTCGTCAAGTAACCCGATCTGTCTAATGTATGTTCACCATGTTTGGATGCTATTGCTGGAACCTAAGGTACCAAACTTACCAGTGTAACCCCGTTAACCTTGGTACCTCGATCCGCTAAGACTCATGAGCCGGGCATAGTGGTATGGGATACCGTGGTCGAGTTGTTGGCCTACGCTGGGGCGATGTGCCTCCCCATAGTGACCAGTGAGCAACCCAGACTTGTGAACCGAATACGGTGGTATGGGACACTGTATTCGAGCTGTCGGCCTACGTTGTTTTTGATGGGTGATGGGGGAGTGGTGTAACGAGTGCGTGTAACAGCCCTGACAGCCCTAACCATACCCGGTGTAGTGACCTCAAGCATACTCTAAATTTGCGGAGAGGCAACGAGCCTTCCCATAGTAAACAAGTATAAACTTGGTCTGTATTGATAAGGTGATGGGAGAGCGGTGCAACGAGTGTGTGTAATAGCCCTGGCAGCCCTTTACAGTGAACTAGAACCGTATCATCGTATGAGATTATCTAGGAGTGACAACCCTAGACAGGATCCTTGTTTGGGAATGATATAAGGGAGGTACCTTAGTTTCTTAAATCCTGCTGTATGAAAAGGACTAATAACAACTTGGTAATCATGTTCATATCACACTGCATGTGCTTGGAAGATGTGGAGCACTGAGGGATGAAAGCATGCCACAGACGTAAGATGGTGTCACACGAGGGAGTATGTTGGCGAGCGCATGCATCATGACTGCATTCATACTTGCATTAATAAGAGTATTTAGGAGTGTTTGATTGTACTGCTTTATCATTATTGCTTGACTGAATTGATAACATGTTAACCTATGCTTTATTGTTCCACTGAGTTGATCACTCATTCCCACGTTACGGGACGGTGTTGTACATACCAACCAGACTCTATTTGAGTTTCAGGTGGCGGCGATGCTTATGAGGTGGAGCCCGACCTTTGCGATGACAATGATGCTTGCTTGTATATGTTGTATTCTGACGGCTTTATGTGAGTCGTGTCTTAATCGACGGGGTTACAGGGATATCGACTAGATGACCTTACACAATTTGGTATATTTTGAAATTGTACTTGTAATTAATTAACCTGGTAACATTATCACACTTTGGAGACTCACCACGGTTTATATAGTTTATATATCTATCACAGTCTTCCGCTTGCTATCTCACTTGTCTCTGGAGTATGATATGTTGTTTTGGCTTAATCTCACTCATGTTCAATGCACTAATACGGATGACATTCAATCATCATTCATTATGTTGCATAAGTGATGCGTTGGAACTCGGGAGTAGAGTTTATGCTCGACCCCCGATTTTCAGGGCGTTACAGAAGCCGAAGTCCATAAGAACTACCCTCAGATCCTCGAGGAGTACGAAAAGGTACTAATTTCAAGGATGAAATTTTTCTTTAAGGGGGGTAGATTGTAATGTCTCGAAAAAATCCGTACAAAGACCCGAGTACCACCTCAAGCAGAAATCCCTAAGGACAGTATTCTGTGGAAATTAGACGAAAATTAATTAAGTACTAAACTAAATTAATTGGTGGATTAGCTTGAACCACTATCTATATAAACTGCAAGACCCAAAGCCATTAAAATCGCAAACTCAACATTACTTTAAAATATCAGAGAAATCCCAAAACCCAATTGCTCTTGGGAGCACATTGAAACTCCGTATCGGACCTGGACTGTGTGTCGAAAGTCCGATGACCGCGAAACTATAGGGTTATGACCGTCTTATTGGGGTTGACAACCATCGCGGGAATCGAGCCCAAATAGTATCCAGAAACGCACAACTTGAGCCTTGAGCGAAGTATGTGAGAAACGCGAATATCTTTAGAAAATGAACTCAAACTTAAGTGAATTGGACCATTCAGTTACGGGTGAAATTGAAGACTTCAGACCGTCAGATTTTGACCTAACTACGCCATGGATCAGCAAAATTTCCCTACACATATCTGTATGTTTGTGGCCCTGATTGAGTGACAACGACCGTTGATCTGAAACGGGTCCGTCACGGTTGATCGGCCTATCCAAACGTGCTGAAATCGCATCCTGGCCTAGATCCATGGTCAGGGAACTTGCTCCATGATGTATCTGAACAATGGACCTCCAGATGGGCCCCGTTCATCAGAAACAGGCACCCTTTGGCTATAACCCAAGTATACCATGGCCCTGGGGCCATTTACATCACTTTTGAGCCTATATAAAGCCCTTAAATCACCCCATTCCTATCTCATACGAATTTTCTCTAACCTTAAGAGAGAGAAGAGAGAAAGGAAAAGAAAAGACTAGGGAGTGAAGGGAGATCCTTGGAGTTTACTGCAGTGATTCTTCCCTGCTACTCCACGCGTTGAATCGCCCATTTCAACGACGATTTGTGTAAGAAATTCAAACCCTGACGCTGTAGTTAAGGTATAGAATAGTTGTTTGTTGACCTAGCTAATGGATTTCCTGATTTAGGTAACCGTTGTACTGAATTTGGGAACGTAGGATACGAACCAAGTTCGTAACGGGTACACCGATGAAAGGTGCGAACTATAAAAATTTAGGTTATGGTTTTCAATGCTTTCAATGTCAGCTAATGATTTATGTTTGACTTAATTGCTGTCATATTGTTGTAGATACGTCAATTCCTATATAATTTACATGTATGAACTGTGTTAGATAAAAGATGCATTTCATGTGTTTGTTGAAATGTTTGAATGAGCATTTAAATGTGATTTGAGTTTGTCGTGATTACTGATCTAGGGTTAATCATCGTCACATATACGTTACTCTCTCCGTATAAGGATTTGCTAAAATATATGTTGTAACTAACCTAGTCTATGTATTTGGTATAGTGTAGTCTAAGTGTTTGTTGAATTGTCTGAATGAGAAATTGTTGATGATTTGTACTTATTACGAGTATTAAGATAGTATTTTGCGTTATCTTGTACGTATGTATAATTTATTTCATGTAATCATATTTGCCTCTACGAAATTTATGGATAAAGTGCAAGTGTTTGTTAACATATTCAAGGTGTTTGATAAAATGCTCAAATGAAGTATTTACTTGGATTGTTTGTCAAATACTGAAATGCCTATCACATGAATTTATTTGTTGCATCTAAGTAAGATTGGGGCTACCATGTAGCTCAGGCAATCGGTAACTTTTTCTATTCGGGAGGCTGAATTAGTCACACCAATTTGGAAAAATACGATGAATCCGGGTTGTACGAAGATTGTCGACAGTGGTTAGGCCACACAAGGTGCTTATGCACTCCACGTCTATTAAATCAGTGTGTGCCCGTACTAATCGAACTTCCCTAATAAACTGATTAGCCTATTGTATGTTCACTATGTATGTATACTATTGCTTGAATCTAAGGTACCCCTTACCAATCTAAAGACCCATTTCAACCATGGTACCACGATCCGCTAAGACTCATGAGCCGGGCATGGTGGTATGGGACACTGTGGTCGAGCAGTCGGCCTACGCTGGGGTGACGAGCCTCCCCGTAGTGACTAGTGAGCAACTCAAACTCATGACCCGGGCATGGTGGTATGGGACATTGTGTTCGAGCTGTCGGCCTACACTGGCAGAGCCTGGCTGCGGTCCCAACGTGAGTTGGGGTGAACCGTCTGATCCGGACCACCTTCGAAAATAGCGCTCCAATTGGTAGGGCGTTGGTGAAGTGACCTCGAGTATAAACTTTTGAATTTGTCTATCGACTGCTTTTCATTAGGGGTGATGCCCTACAACTTGCTTATCGTATGTGAATAACTAGGATTGACAACCCTAGATGAATCTCCATTTGCATTAATGATATAAAGGGAGGTACCTTAGCTTCCCGAATCTGCTGTATGAATAAGCCTAATCAATTACTTGGCTAACACAACCATGCACCGCATTGCATGTACTTTAGAGAGGAAGCGCACGTTTAGAGAGTTTGTCATGTGCGATCATTAGATGAAGTCGCTGAGGGAGTACAGGCGAGGGCGTGCATCATTACAACATATCATCCTTGCATTAATAAGAGTACTTAGGACATGATTGTTGTACTTCCTTATCATTACTGCTTGACTGAATTGATAACATGTTAACCTTTGCCTTATAGTACCACTGAGTTGATCACTCACTCCCACTCTGGGACAGTGCTTTAAAACACCAACCAGACTCTGTTGTAGATGTAGGTGATGACGGAGCCTATACATCTGAGATGGACTTCTTTGATGAGGAGGAGTTCTCCCATGTACAGTTATTAGGCGGGTCTATGTAGACCATGCGCTGATCGACGGGATCACAGGGATTATATGGATTAGTCGGACATTTACATTTTGACTTTTTGTATATTTTGAAACAAAACTTGTATATATTCAGCCTGGTAACACCCTCATACTCTGGAGGTTATGAAACACATATATACTTTATATATCTATCTCAGTCTTCCGCTTGCTTAATTTCATTAACTCTGGAGTATGATATGATGATTTAGTATAATCCCTCTCATGTTTAATGCACTAATATGGACAACATTTAAACATCATTATCTATGTTGCATAAGTGGTGCGTTGGATCTCGGGAGTTGAGCTTTGCTCGACCGTCTAAATCCAGGGCGTTACAATAAGATCATTCAAAGGTATGGACATGTTCTCTGAATCAAATTTCTCAATAAATGTCTTTAATCGATGTCCATTTACTTTGAATTCATTGTCATTGTTTGGATTCTGAATCTCGACAGTCCCATGAGGATAAACATTGGTAATAGTGAATGGGCCAGTCCAACGAGATCGGAGTTTGTTCAGAAAGATATGTAACCGAGAATTATATAAAAGGACCTTCTGACCTGGTGTGAATGATTCCGAAGAATGTGTTGGTCATTAAACACCTCCATCCTATCCTTGTAAATTCTTGAGTTCTCGTATGCATCGTTCCGGATTTCTTCAAGTTCATTTAACTGAAGTTTATGTAGCGAGTCAGCGTTGTCCAAGTTGAAATTTAGATTTTTAATAGCCTAGCAGGCTCTATGTTCCAACTCTTCAGGTAAGTGGCAAGCCTTCCCATAGACAAGTCTAAAGGGAGACATTCCAATAGGAGTCTTAAATGTAGTATGGTAAGCCCATAAAGCATTGGTCAATCGGATTAACCAATCCTTTCGATCAGGGTTAACCGTTTTCTCTAAAATGTGTTTGATCTCCCAATTGGAAATCTCAGCTTGCCCACTTGTTTGTGGGTGGTATGGAGTGCTCACCTTGTAAGAGATGTCATATTTCTTCATTAAGTTCGCGAATGGCCTATTACAAAAAATGTGAACCCCCATCACTAATGATGGCTCGAGGTGTTCCGAACTAGAAAAAGATGTTCCCTTTTAAGAATTTAATGACCGTTTGATGGTCATTGTTCCGGCACGAAATCGCTTTGACCCATTTAGTGACAGTCTACGGCAAGCAAAATATATAAATTTCTAAAGGATTGAGGGAATGGTCCCATGAAATCAATGCCCCAACAATCAAATGCTTCAATGATCAAAAATGTGGTTCAGAGGCATCGTATTTCAATGGAACAATGCTCCCAACTTCTGACAATACTCACAAGCTTTACAAAACTCATGAGTGTCCTTAAACATAGTGGGCCAGTGAAAACCACACTGCAGGATTTTGGCCATAGTCTTTTTAGTAGAAAAGTGACCACCACAGGCCTGAGAGTGATAAAAGGAGATGACATTTTGGTGTTCATTTTCTGGCACACATCTCCTTAAGATTTGGTCTAGGCAATATTTAAACAAATATGGATCATCTCAGAAGAACTTACGAACCTTGGCGAAAATTTTTTCTTATCTTGTGCAGTCCAATGTGTCGGCGTGAAACCTGTGGCAAGATAATTAGCAAAAGGTGAATGAGAGACTTTAAACAATTGTTCATTAGGGAACATGTCATTTATATGTGTCGTCTCAAGGGAATCAGAGAGATCAAGGCAGGAAAGATGGTCAACCACTACGTTCTCTACTCCCTTTTTATCTTTTATTTCTAAATCAAATTCTTGGAGTAGGAGGATCCATCTTATCAGGTGGGGCTTAGCATCATTCATAGAAAGAAGATTCTTGAGCGCCGCATGATCTAAGTAAATGACGATCTTGGATCTAATCAAGTAGGACCTAAATTTATTTAAAGCGAAACTATGACTAAGAGTTCCTTTTTCGTAGTCGAGTAATTCACTTGGGTAGGATTTAGAGTTCTACTTGCGTAATGAATAACATAGGGCTTCTTTTCTTTTCTCTGGCCTAGAACCGCCCCAAGAGCATAGTTAGACGCGTCACACATAAGTTTAAAAGGAATGCTCTAGTCAGGTGGTTACATGATAGGTGTAGTGGTTAGCATGCCCTTAAGCTCAGTCCACTCGTATCATGCATTCTTTTGAAGTAGATTACATGGAGGACAAGAGATGTGACTAAAGTCCTTTATGAATCTTCTGTAAAACTCAGCGTGTCATAGGAAGGATCTCACGTCTCGTATGTTCTTGGGTGGAGGTAGGTTAGAGATAAGATTAATTTTAGCTTTATCTACCTCAATTCCCTTGGATGAGATGATGTGTCCAAGGACAATTCCCTTACAAACCATGAAATGACACTTCTCCCAATTCAGTACCAAATTCTTTTTCTTGCATCGCTTTAGCACATTTTTAAAAATTTTCAAACATTCGCTGAAGGATGGACCAAAGACCAAGAAATTTTTCATGAAGACCTCTAAATATTGCCCCACCATGTCAGAAAAAATACTCAACATGTATCGCTGAAAAGTGGTAGAGGCATTACATAGCCCAAATGGCATTCTTCGGTAAGCAAAGGTGCCGTAAGGACATGTAAATGTGGTCTTTTCCTGATCTTCAAGGGCAATCTCGATCTGATTGTAGCCTGAATAACCATCGAGTAAGCAATAGTAAGAGTGACCAGCTAGCCTTTCCAAAATTTGATCGATAAAGGGTAAAGGAAAGTGCTTCCTTATGATGGTATTCAACTTCCTATAGTCAATGCACATTCTCCAACCAGTACTGATCCTAGTTGGCATGAGTTCATTGTTGGAACTGGCTACGATAGTGATTCCAGACTTCTTAGGAACCACCTGAGTTGGACTCACCCATTGACTATCAGATATAGGGTATATGATACCCACATCCAATAGTTTAAGAACATCGGCCTTAACCACTTCCTTCATGTTTGGATTTAATCTACGTCGTGGTTGTCGTGAGGTCTTCGTATTATTCTCTAGATGAATGCAGTGAGTACAAATCAAAGGGTCAATTCCCTTGAGGTCCGCAATCGACCATCCAAGGGCTCATTTGTGCTCAATGAGAGTAGAGATGAGCATACTCCCTATTCTTGCTCAAGGTGGGAAGAAATCACCACCGGGTATGTCTCACCTTGACCTAAATAAACATATTTCAAATCAGAGGGCAAAGGTTTTAGGTCAAGCTTCGGTGCCTTAAGGTTAAACGGTAGAGGTACTATATCAGTTTAGGGCAATTCTTCGAATTATGACGTCCACCAATTAACTTCAAGTATCGGCACATTATTCAGCATGGTCCCCATCTCCCTAATCATATCATCATCAAAATCATGGGAGTGGGCCAGTCATGTCTCTAGAAGGTCAAAGGATAAGGTCAAAAGTGTTCTATCTTCCACGAAAGAGTTAATCATGTTAATGTCATGAAATTGTCATCATCCTCTAACTGTTTGGCTGTGTTGAAAAATATAATCAACTCCAATGTCATATTCCCGAAAGACATACTCATGACTCCATTCCTGCAATTAATGATCGCGTTTGAAGTGGCGAGGAATGGGCGACCAAGAATCACATGAATTTGAGTGCTCATGTTACTGATGGGTTGTGTATTCAGGATGATAAAATCTACCGGGTAGTAGAATCTGTCAACCTGGACCAACACATCCTTAATTACCCCTCTCAATACATGAACTGAGCGATCAGCAAGTTATAATGTGGTTAGGGTGGGTTTTAATTCACCCAAACTTAATTATTTGTAGACCGAGTAAGGAATCAGATTTATGCTCGCTCCTAAGTCAAGAAGTGCGTGCTCAATTCGGTAGTTCCCAATTATACAAGGTATGGTTGGGCTACCGGGATCTTTGTATTTCCGTGGCACATCTTGCTTTAGGATGGAACTCACTTTTTCAGTTAAAAAGATTTTGTTTTGAATATTTTACCATCTCTTGGTCGTACACAAGTCTTTCAGAAATTTGGCATATGAAGGTATTTGCTTAACCACATCTAGTATAGGAATATTAACCTTCACTTGTTTTAACACCTCTAAAATGTCCTGAGAGTTAGAGAGAGATTTTGGTGCAACTAACCGTTGGGGGAATGGGGCAATCATCTTGCCTTGAAGTTCCGGTTCCAATTCTTGTGGAGCAGTGTTAGATCTATCATTGTTGTCCTCTTCCAGGTCCTTAGGCTTTTTAACCCTAACCGAAATAGTTTTGTCAATGGTCTTCCCACTCCTAAGAGTGGTGATAGATTTAGCTTGCTCTGTCTGATTTGAAGAGCTTGGATCACTTATCTCATATTACGGTTTAGGATTACGGAGAGGTTGAACAGGAAGTATCCCCCTTTCTTTAACCATAACACATGAATCCATCTTTTGTATAAATTTTTTAAGTTCTCATATTGCCTGAGTAAGCTCCTGAATTTGTGTGAAATTTTGAACTAGTTCTTCTTGAGGTTTCCCTTGAATTGGAATTTGATTGAAGAAACCTTGAGAGGTAGTAGTTTGTCCATTCCTCCAACTAAAATTTGGATGATTTCTCCAACTAGGATTGTATGTATTGGAGGTGGGTCCATTGAAAGGTCGTTGGTAATTGTTCACGGCATTAGATTCCTCATTCAGCACCTCTCAAAAGGCAGGTATTGTTGGACAATTTTCAGTTGTGTGAACATTGCAAGCACAAATACTGCAAACAGTTTCCTTAACCTCATCCCTCGTTAATTCCATGGCCTCAAATTTCCTTATGAGATTAGCCACTTTAGCATTGATGTCATCATCCTCTTTCACAAGGAATAATCTACCCCTTTCCTTTGATTGAGTGGGCCTAAAAGTGGTACTTGATTTTGGGTATGTGTCCCATGATTGCGCGTTTTCAGGAAGTCTATCTAAGTAGTCCCACACATCATCGACATTTTTATTCATAAATTCCCCATTGCACATTGTCTCGACCAATTGGCGCATGAAAGATTTTAGACCATTATAGAAAAAGTGTGTAATGCGCCATTTTTCAAAACCATGTTATGGGCATGAACTGGTAAGATCCTTAAACCACTCCCAACATTGGAAGAATGTTTCATCCTCCTTTTGGGCGAAGTTCATGATTGGTAATGAGTGCAACCACGTCTTAGCTCTCTCTTTCAAAGAAAAGGAAAAGAATTTTAGTCTGACCGTGTCCTCAGCCATGTTAAGAAAATATAAAGTGGCTATAACCTCGTCAAACTCTTTCAAGTGTAGATATGGACTTTCATATTCAAGTCCATGGAATTTTGGAAGGAGTTGGATCACCCCTAGCTTAATATCTATGTCTCATATTTTCTGAAAAAATCATGCACGAGGGCGTGCTCGCCCCCACCGGTTGTAGATAATCTCATAAGGTACGAGGTGAGGATTCTTGATGCACCTCATTCTCATCCTGGACTTCCTCAACCCTAAGTTGAGGTTGTCTTCCCAGTTGATTAACCGGTTGATTGGTAGCCATAACCTCAATTAACTTTGAGGATTTCAAGTGGTGTCTAATCCTACGATGGATAGACAACCCCTCAACCAATCCTCCTTCACTCAAGAGACGTAGAGTGTAGTCACGGACCCACTTGGTCATGAAACACTCTCAGCCCTCAATTTCATATTCTAACCTAAACCTAAAAGAAAGAAAGGAAATAGAAATCTAGAAATAGAGAGAGAGAGAGAGAGAGAGAGAGAGAGGAAATTAGAAAGAAGTTACCAATATAGAAGTTCCTAAATTAAGATCCTGCAAAACAAAACAAAACAAGTCAGTTTCAAAAATATATATATATATATAGAAATTCTAAAATTAGAAAGTTTCTAAAAACAAATTAGGAAAGCAAACTAGTTTCTAAAAAGGAAATTTCTAAAAATAAAAAATAGAAAGTTTCTAAAAAGAGAAAATAGAAAGTTTCTAAAAAGAAAAAAGGAAAGTTCCTAAACCTAGAATTAGAAAGTAAATCTAAAAAAGTTTCTTAAAAAAGTTAGTTTCTAAAAACAAATTAGGAAAGTTTCTAAACCTAGAAATAGAAAGCTAAGTTAGTTTCTAAAATAATTCAGGAAACCCTAATCCTAAAAATAGAAACTAGAAAAACCTTAATCTTAACCTAATTCCAAAACTAGTTATTCCCAGAAAAACGCAACCGTTAGTCCCTGGCAACGACGCCAAAAACTTGTCAACCCCAGGTGTAGGGTCACGATGTTGTAATAATCTCGGTAAGACCGAGGTCAAATCCACAGGGACTAATCTCGTGAGTATTCTGAAAGCAGCTAGAAGTAAAACTAGAAAAAGATGTAAAACTAATTTTGAAGTGATTGAGAGTAATTGTGAGAGATTTAATGAAAAACTTAAGAAAATCAAAGGTGGGAAACTAGGGTTTTCAAGGATCCACTTGTGGGTTCTCAGGATGCTACCTTGCTTGATTCAAGGACGAAGAGATTTGTCAGATCTCTGAACTTTTCATAGATCTAATCATCAATGGATGAGAGCTGTGATGATTTGGAAGTGATTTCATCACCTAACCATGCCCAGAAGACAAGGCAAACAACATAATCTACCAATCATAAGAGAATTGTGAAGGTTAGGAAGGATTCCTTCATCCTACCATGCCCAAGGGACGATGGTGAACAACAGGATCTCCAAATTTCACAATCTCAATTCAGGAAAAGAATATACCTCGAGCTATCGCAGATCTATTGTAATTTGTCACAACAAACCATTAAAAACTAAAAATATTCCTTCATAATCAAACTAGAATATAAGAGAATTTAATAAAACATGAATCAAAACAAAGAAAACATCCCAACCACGCTACAAGATTCACCTCTTAGCCCTAGCTAAGAGGTTTAGCCAACCATAGACATGATTGAACTAAAAACTCTTAAGAAAAGCATGAAAACAAATAAGGAAATGGGAGAAAAAATCTTGGCGATGGCTTCTCCACGCTTTTGCTCCACTCCACAAACCCTAGATGATGCCTAGGGACGTCCTAGGGACTCCTATTTATAGTTTTGCAACACCTCCTTTCGCACCAGCTTAGAAAAATCTAGAAACCGCCTCAAATTTACGCAGTTTCCCAAAATAGACTTAACTCTATGCAATTTCACAGAATGACCCAGAGTTTCAGAATATGCTTCTTCAGGACACTTTCAGGAATATATTTATTTTTAGGACAATTTCAGGATTCCTTTTCTTCACTTCAAATATTTGATTCTCTTCATTCCTCACTTGGTTTTCTTGGATCGTTAGCATGTGAATTCTTCAATCTTGGCCTTCTAAGATCCATCCCTTACCTTGGTGATTCTTGAGCATCAAATCCATACTTTTAACACCCTTTTGAATCTAAGTTCTTAAATTCACCTTACAACACAAACATGAGTAAAATAAAACATTAAGCATTATTTAAATGGGGGTTAATATGCAATATTTGACCCTCAACAATCTCCCCAAGAACTAGCACCATGTTTAAGCCTACTCAATCAAAGGAGAAGGGCAAAATATATCTTTTAAAAGAGGAAGATAATATAAATGCTAAAGTGGCTAGTCTCATAAGAAACTCGTGGCCATGGAACTTAAGAAGGATAAGGATAAGGAAGTTGTCTGCGGTATTTGTGCTTGCAACATTCATACAACTGAAAATTGTCCAACAATACTTGCTTTTCAAGAAATAATGAATGAGCAATCGAATGTCGTAAACAACTACCAGTGGCCTTTCAAAGGAACCTCCTCAAATACATACAACTCCAGCTGGAGAAATCATCCAAATTTCAGTTGGAGGAATGGATAATCTGCTACACCTCAACGTATCCTTAACCAATTCCTAGATTAAAGGAAACCTCAAGAGGACCTAGTTCTAAAACATATTCAAGACCAAGAGCTACTCAATCAGAATATGGCACAAGCATTCCAGGATATCAGATTAGCATTGGGAACGTTTACGTCGTCTATCCAAAAGATAGAGTCACACTTAACATTTGGAGAGAAAGGGATGCTTCTAACCCAACCTCTCCCAAATCTAAAACCACAATATGAGATTAGTGGCTCAAGCTCTTCAAATTAAATAGAACAAGCAAAGTTTATCACCACTCTTAGGAGTGAGAAAATAATTGACAAATCTATTCCAGTAAGGGCTGAAAAGTCTAAGGACCCGAAAATAGATGAAACTGATAGACCTAGCAACACTCCACATGAGTTAGAACTGGAACTTCAAGGCAAGCCGATTGTACCATTCCCCCAATAGTTGATTGCACCAAAACCTCTCTCTAACTCTTAGGACATTCTAGAGTGCTGAAACGAGTGAAGGTCAACATTCCTCTCCTGGATGTCGTTAAACAAATACCTTCATATACCAAATTTCTGAAAGATCTATGGACTACCGAAAGACGGCAAAACATACAAAAGAAGATTTTTTTGACAGAAAAAGTGAGTGTCATCCTAAAGCAAGATGTGCCACAAAAGTACAAAGATCCTGGTAGCCTAATCATCACTTGTATAATTGGGAACTACTGGATTAAGCACGCACTTCTTGACTTGGGAGAAAGTGTAAATCTAATTCCTTACTCGTATATGAACAACTAGGTCTAGGTGAATTAAAACCTACCCAGACCACATTACAACTTGCCGACCGTTCAGTCCATGTACCGAGAGGGATAATTGAGGATGTGTTGGTCCAAGTTGACAATTCTACTACCCAGAAGATTTTATCGTCCTGGATACTCAACCCATCATAGATTTAAGCACTCAAATTCCCGTCATTCTTGGTCGCCCATTCCTCGCCACATCAAATGCAATCATTAATTGTAGGAATGGAGTCATGAATTTGTCTTTTAGGAATACGACATTGGAGCTCAATATTTATTTTTTTTAACTATGAGCAAACAGGCCGAGGAGGATTACGATGCCCATGACATTAACATGATTGACTCTTTCGTGGAAGATAGAACTCTTCTGACCATATCCTCTGACTCTCTAGAGACGTGCCTAGCCTACTCCATGATTTAGATGATGATACAATTAAGGAGATGGGAACCATGTTGGATACCATGCCGGTACTTGAAGTTAACCAGTGGAGACCACAATTTAAAAAATTGCCCTAAACTAATGTAGTGCCTCTGCTGTCTAGCTTCAAAGCGCCAAAGCTTGACCTAAAACCTTTGCCCTTTGATTTGAAATATATCTATTTAGGTCAAGATGAGACATACCCGGTGGTGATTTCTTCCCACCTGGAGCAAGAACAAGAGAGTATACTTATTTCTACTCTCATTGAGCATAAAGGAGCCCTTGGATGAACAATTGCTGACCTCAAGGGAATTGACCATTTAATTTGAACTCACCACATTCATCTTGAGGATAATGCGAAGACCTCCCAGCAACCACAACGTAGATTAAATCCAAACATGAAGGAACTAGTTAAGGCCGAAGTACTTAAACTATTGGATGTGGGTATGATATACCATATATCCGATAGTCAATGGGCGAGTCTGAAAAGGCCGAGCTAAACGTCCCAGAGGGGGGGAGGTGAATAGGACTATGCCAAATTAAAAATAAATGCGGAATACAAAGATAAATAGCACAATTAAATAATAAAATAGTACAAGTAAATGGCAACCTCAAATGCACTAGTCTTGAGAGGTTGATATAAACTTAGTTCTAAAGACAGCCTAACACTAAAAACTAAAGGCTTATGGCAGGACAACCTTACTAGAACGTTTGTAAGTATCAAAAACCCAAACTAATAAAGAGGTAAAGGAAATAAACTAAGGTATTACAACATTCACCACAAGTGCATAAAGTAAATTACACCATTCACAACAAGTGCATAAAGTAAATTACAACATTCACACACATAAGCAAATTCAATCATCCACAACAACTCCAGGAATTATAGTGGTTCATTTGTGTGTACACCCACTATTTGAAAAACAGCCACACAACTACTCCACTCCCAATATCCACACCCACGGGATATTGGCTTTCACTATGAAAAAGGTTTTCCAAGGTTTACCTTAAAACCTTCACGATTGTGTCTTTAGATGGGCTTACACAATTACAAAAACCCCACACTCTGAGATTTTCTGGATTACCTCAGAAAAACCTAAAAATGACATTTTCTGGCACAACCTCACAAACCACAAAAAATACACAAAGATTAAATGGTACTTATTTGGAAAATTCACCTTATGAAGAAGTCCGGTAGAACCAATCAGATGTAGACGAAGGTGTTCAATGTCCAGTCTCACAAATGAAAGGTTTTACATCTAAATGATTTTTAGATTAATTCAACTTGGGCTAGCTTGATTTGATTTTGATCTCAAAGAGGGTAAAATCACAATTCCCTTCTTTAATGAAATTGAGTTGAATGGAGATCTCAAAATCAAATGCAAAAAGCTATTTAAGAGAATTTAAAATGAACACAATATAGCTTAAGAAGTGCGGGAACTTATCTCTCAGAGTAATGATTTGATATCGCTTGGAATGAATGAAAAACTTTGAGATTCGTCCCCTATTTATAGGTGAAAATATTGTTCTCTCGACTGGTCTAAGGGTCGGTTCGACTGGTCGAAGGACCAACCAAATTTCAAAATTTCTGGCGTGATAAGATATGGTCGTTACTCGACTAGTCGAGTGGCTTGCTCGAATGGTTGAGTGGCCTACTCGACTGGTCGAGCAATGCACTCGACTGGTCGAGTGAGACTAAAAAACCTTGTTGGACTTTGAGTCGAGCCTGCACGATCGGTCGAGCACTGTTCACTCGACTGGTCGAGCAGTCTCCACGACTGGTCGAATGTCCAACAGAAAATACCAAAAATTTGTAACAAATCTTGGACTGGTCAAAAAACTCTTGGATTGGTCGCGCCAGAGCTTGGACTAGTCGAACAAAGACTAGGACAGGTTGAGGAAATGACCTATAAACTTATGAAATGACCCCCAAAGCATATGCAATGAATATGACCTAACTTATGGTCAATCTAGGGTCATTCATACGTTGTTTGTGAGTTTGAACAATTAAAACATCATTCGCTCTGCTAATTCATACACTTGAAATACTTGAAGCTTGTCTTCAAATCTTGAACTTGAGCTTGAGTAAAGACTTGAGTTCTTGAGTCTTTAAAGTACTGAACTTGAATATTAAACTTGAACTTGAGCCTTGAACTTGTACTTGTACTTGAGCTTGAAATCTTGAACTTCGACAACGCTTCTTCAACTTGAATACATAGAGAAGTTCAACAAAGACTTGGACAACTTTAAAATGTGCGAAGTTGATCTATACATCTCATCAATACATGATACAGATTCTAAATGATTTGGCACAACAAAATTTGACAACACTAGGTGCTAGATTTACAATATAGCATTTACAATCTCCCCCTTTGTCAAATTTGTGACAAAACCAAATAAAGAATCATGCACGAGATATCAAATACAAAATCATGCACAAGAAAGAATCATGCACCAAATGTGCAACAATTACTCTCCCCCTTAATCCATTACTCCTCCTTAATCTAGGCGAGGTGATATGTAGAACCTGTATAAATCAAATACATGTCCATCCAGAAAAAAATACACCATATCTACAATCACACATCCCCAATCATCATAAAGCATTAAAATCATGCCACAATTTCTCCCCCTTTTTGTCACAATATGACAAAGGAAAGAAATACAAACTGATGATAAAGCAAAGAGATATGAGAAGTATAAGAAATAAGAGAGTAAATAACATAAACATGTTCAACAAAATATATTCAGGAAACATAAAGTCATGTTCACATGCCCAAATACTATCCAAGTGTAAATAAAGATAATAGTTAATACATGCCCAAAATAAAAAGAGTCTAATTAGAACCAGAAGAAAGAGCAAGGATAGAAGGATCAATCTGATGAAATCCCTTGTTAATACGTCTAAGGTATTTATGCATATATCTGAATTGAGTCTCCTGAGATACATGCAAACGTTCCACCTTTTCCTCTAGGGTTCTCAACTGCTCATCAAAATAAGAAGGCTGAAAGTCAGGATCAGCCTCAGAATCATATTCTAATTCATTAAATAAATCATCCATGTTTACATCATCATGAGGTAAAGCATCTTCCTCTCCAGCTTCTTCAGTAGCTCCTACATCATCCCTATCAACTTGGTCAGGTACCAACCTCAGATTAATCTTGTTAATGTTGGAATTGTTGAAGGGTAGATGGGAAATAGGAGCTTCTCCAATAGGCATAACCACGAGACTATGAATAGCTATCGTGGTCATCAGATATGCAAAGGGAATATCACTATGGCCAAGATGAAGACGAAATTGAATAATGATATAACAAATAAGAGATGGAAGTCATATTTGAACACCAAAAACAACTGAGTGAAGCATGCGAGCCATGAAAGAAGTTAACCCAGTTTTGTTACCAGATCGAGGATACATATTAGAAATGAAAATACGATGAAGAATCCTGTATCTGGGTAACATATTTTTAGAATTGAGCGCAATACCAGAGTTCCATTCTACATTCATGTTGCATAACATTCTAGTTAACATATGTTTTTCAGATTCAGATGGTCTTGCAACTAACGTAGAGATAGGTATTCCTTCATCATTCACAGGAATATCCATCAAACCAGATACCAAGTGACGGTCTACATCAACTAGACCTTCTCTAGTTGTCACAGTAACAATTAAATTTTCAACAGAGAAGTAACTTTTACAAGCAAACATGGCCTGTGCAATGGACCAATACGCAGGACCGCCCCAATTCAATATGTTAGCCCATCCTACAGCTTCAAGGAGGGGAACAAAATTGAAAGGACTTAAATGATTGGAGTTAACTGTCCGCTCAACAATTACATTGTGGAGATGAATATCCCACACATATTCAGGATCCTCTTCGGGTGGTCGAAGAGTACGCACCGTAATCGGTATAGAACGGGAAGAAGAGGGACCATGAGAGGATCTCTTCTTGTATCCACTCTCTATTACACAATGCACAAAAGGAATACAAGAAAGAATGGAGGGTTTCTTCCAAATTAGATTTTAAGCTAGAAAACCAAAGAAACCACAAGAAAACTTGAAATAAACTTCAAAATCAAGGAAATAGAAGGCAAAGATTCTAAATCCAAAAGGAAAATGGAAAAGATGCATTAACCAAGTAGCAATCAAAGGTGGGTTCGACTGGTCGTGGAACGGTTTGTTGGAGAAGATGAGAGAAATGAAGAAAAAGTACTTTTTGTACATTTAAAACCCCCAAACCTGAGCTACTCGACTGGTCGAGTACTTACTCGATCGGTCATGGCACGGCTGGTCGAGTGTGTACTCAACTGGTCATGTAACCTTAAACATTTCCATTTTTACCAATTTTTTTATTTAAAAATTCAAAAAATAAAAATAAAAACATGCAATATAGTACAAGTAAACACAATTAACTCAGATCACATTACACATACCAATATCTAATTTTAATTTAACAAACCTGTTTCTGTCAAGTGGTTTTGTGAAAATGTCTACAAGTTGATTTTTAGTATGAATATAATCCAATGAAATAATCTTATCTTCCACCAATTCATGAATATAATGATATCTAATGTCAATATGCTTAGTTCGTGAATGCTGAATATGATTTTTAGAAATGTTGATTGCGCTAGAATTATCGCAATGCAGAACCATAGAATCTTGCAGAAATCCATAATCATTTAACATCCTCTTTATCCACACAAGCTGAGTGCATGCCCGACTCCAATATACTCAGCCTCAGTTGTGGAAAGCGATACGGAACTCTGTTTCTTACTATACTACGAAACTAGACAGTTCCCGACATAAAAACATCCATCGTTGGTAAACTTGCGATCATCAATATTACCAGCCTAATCAGCATCCGTATAACCGGGTAATTGAACATTAGTATTATGGGGATAACAAAGACCAAGATTGGCCGTACTTGCGACATATCTCAAAATACGCTTAACAGCACAAATTGATATCTAGCACAGATTCCTACACTGAATGCAATATCAGGTACGCTCGCAGTTAAATATAATAAACTATCATCATACTGCGATACAACTTAGGATCTACACTTTTACCTGTTGAATCTTTAGAGAGCTTAAGTGTCGTACTCATAGGAGTATCAAAATTTTTACTGCTCTCGAATCCAAACTTTTTCACCAAGTTTAGAGCATACTTGGTTTGAGAAATTAAGATCCCGTCTTCAAGCTATTTTACTTGCGGACCTAAAAAATAATTCAGTTCTCCAACCATGCTCATTTCAAACTTGAACGTCATCAAATCTGTAAACCCAACAGACATGTTAGAACAAGTAGATCCATAGATAATGTCATCAACATATATCTGTACTATCAGTATGTGATCATTGTGTTTCTTTACAAACAGTGTCTTATCAACACTCCCCATTACAAAGTTATGACTCAATAGAAACTTAGTCAATTTCTCGTACCATGCCCTGGGAGCTTGTTTTAATCCATAGAGTGCCTTTTTTAGGCGATAAACATGATCAGTATGTTTAGGGTCTTCAAAACCAGTAGGTTGTTCTATATATACTTCCTCATGTAGATCACCATTCAAAAAAGCACTATTGACATCCATTTAATAGATTTTGAAATTTTTGTAACAAGTAGTGGATATGAAAAGTCTGATAGATTCAAGACGAGCTACTGGGATAAAGGTTTTATTATAATCAATGCCTTCTATCTAAGTGTACCCTTGTACAACCAGTCTAACCTTGTTTCTTATAATGTTACGTAATTCATCAGACTTATTTTTAAAGATCCATTTAGTTCCAATAATATATTTATCATTAGGTCTAGGAACTAAGTACCATACATCATTCCTTACGAATTGATTAAGTTCATCTTGCATAGCCACTATCCAGTTTTCATCAACAAGCGCTTCTTTTACGTTGACCGGCTCAATCTGGGATGTAAAGCACACATAATTACAAATATTTTCTAATTGTCTACGAGTGCACACACCAGTGAGAGGGTTCCTAAAAATTTGATCAGTTTGATGGTCTTTAACTAACAGCAGTTCAGTGTCATTTGGACCAGATGAAGAGTCTGGTTTATCAAATAAAGAGACTTCATCATCTTTTGAACTTGAGACAGGTGTATTCAGGCGATCATCTATAACCACATTAATGGACTCCTGAATTACACCAGTCCTCTTGTTGAGAACACGATACGCTTTACTATTTATCGCATATCCTAGGAAAATACCCTCGCCACTTTTAGTGTTGAATTTTTCCAGATTTTCCCGGTCACGTAGAATATAGCATTTGCTGCGACAAACTTGAAAGTATTTAACTGTTGGCTTCTTATCAAACCATAGTTCATATGTAGTATTATTTTTTGACTTTCTAGTATAAACATGGTTAATAATATAACAAGTCGTGTTCACTGCTTCAACCCAAAGATTTTTAGGAAGTTTCATGCTGTTTAACATCACATTAGCCATTTCTTGAAGCACATGATTTTTTCTTTCAACAACCCCATTCTGTTGAGGTGTCTTAGGAGCAGAAAATTTATGCAATATACCATGATCGCTACAGAACTTCTCAAAACTGCTATTGTCAAATTCAGAACCATGATCACTACGAATTTTAAAGACATGTGATTCCTTCTCTATTTAGATACGCTTGAGTACCCTTTTCACTTCATCGAGAGTTTCAGATTTCTCTCTCATGAAAACTACTCATGTAAACCTGGTAAAATCATCTACTATTACCAAAATATATTTCTTACTACCTCGACTCTCCATTCTAGTAAGTCCAACGAGATCCATGTGGAGGAGTTCAAGGGGTTTGGATGTGGCATTGGAGTTCACTTTCTTGTGATCACTCCTAGTTTGTTTCCATTCTGACATTCGCCACAAATTTTATCTATTTTCTTTAACTTGGGTAGACCACTTATTACTTCACATTTGCTCAGTCTATAAAGATTACGGTAGTGTACATGTCCTAGGCGTTTATGCCATAGTTCGGTCTCATTGGTTTGGACCATGTAACACGATAACTTAGACGAGCTTGAATCACTGGCTATATAGCAGTTCTCAGATGTTTTACGACTAGTTAATATCACAGAACCATTCTCATTAGAAATCTCACACCCTTGGTTGGTGAATTTGACGCTATGTTTATTATCACAATTTTGAGAAATGCTTAAGAGATTATGCTTAAGGCCCTCTACAAACAAAACATTCTTAAATGGAGGAAGATTAAAGAGTTGAACCGTACCTTGGCCAACAACTCTACATTTGCTACCATCACCGAATGTGACAGGTCCATTAGTCATATCTTTAAGATTGGTGAACAAATCTTTGTAACCTGTCATGTGTCTAGAACAACCACTGTCTAGGTACCACTTTGATTGACTCGAAGCCTTTAAAGTGGTGTGGGCAACCAGACAAGCAACCTTGGGGACCCATTTCACTACTTTTTGGGTTTTGGAGCATAGTTGGTTTTTCTACGCTTGTAGTTGTTACATATTCTACCATCCAAGTTAGATTTTAGATGCTCCTTGAGTAAATCTACAATTTTCTCAGCTAAGGGGTTATGATTCTGATTTCTATAATTGATATGGTTGCTTTTAGGTTTCATAGCCTGAAAAGTTTTAGGATTTTTGAAACTATTTTAATTTAGACTTTTCCCTTTTGAGTTAGAGGACTACCCTTCAACAAACTTAGGTGGAGTGGACTTACTTTTAGGAGGTGTATTTTTATCGTAGCCCAGACTAGATCTATTGCCACATTTCCTTGATTCGGTTAGTAGTCTTTCTAGTTTAGGATCACTCTAGGCATACCTCCAAGTATCCTTCAAACTCAAGAGAGAAGAGACTTCTAGTTTTAGTTTTTCATTTTCTGATTTAAGGTTTTCAACTTGGGATGTTTTGAAATTTAAATCACACTTAGCTTTTTCAAAACAATCAGAAAAATGCAATTTTTCTAAAACTAAATTATCAAAATCTTCTTTTAACTTTAAAAACTTTTCTTTTTGAAGTTTTTGTTTTACAGATCTTGCAACTTTCCCTGTATAAGGTATTATAGGCATCTTGTAAATCATCATCATTTTCAGGGTCGCTTCTCAGATTTTCATCATAAGTTGATTTACAACTATCTGAGAAAGTGAATCTGGCTAGAGTCATTAAGGCCTTGACCACATTAGTAGATTTGGGTTCAGAATCATCTGACTCAGAAGAAGCTTTAGAGTAAGATAACTCATCCCATGTGGCCAACATACCTTTCTTCTTAGGTTTGTCCCTCTTTGGATATTTGTTTGCCTGTAAAGACCCCATCCATTCCGTACCATTTTTCATGCATATGTGCATGATGATTGATGCCCTTAACCTGACCTGGATTGACCGTTCATAGTACATACCCGACTGACTGGAACCCCAAGACCTCGAAACCTATCTCATATCGACCGTCCCGTCGCCGCGATCGTGGAGGTACCACCCGTACGTCGGTATGATACTCTGTTGGTGAGATACGCATGAAGAATAATAGGTGTATCATGTGCGCATGGTGCCATGTATTTCATTCCACACATGTGCACAACACATGTGATGCACACATGTACATGCCACACATGGGTGAGAGAATCTCTACCCATGTGTGTGATGTCACACACCCATACCTCCCATCTCTCATGTGCTCCCCAAAGTCAACACCTCTCCATTCCATACACTATGCATGACATCACCACACCATGTCATCTCATGCTCCTTAATCCACCATTAATTACAAAGCATGAATTAATTGTCATAATCCTAGGCTAAGCTACTATTAATCACATTAGCCTAACTTAACCAAAATTTTATCCATTTCCTTATAAATACCCCTCCATCCCTTAGCATTTCAACATTTTCTACACATGAGAGAGAGAGAGAGGAGTGATCTTGGTGGGCCATCAACTCTTATCTTATCCCTTCCATCCATCTCAACCATCAATTTCATCCCTTCCATCCATCTATTTTTATCAAGGTGAGTACACCCACCCTACTTATACTTATTTTAT
The DNA here is from genome assembly GCA_021015155.1 of Magnolia officinalis. Lineage (NCBI taxonomy): Eukaryota > Viridiplantae > Streptophyta > Magnoliopsida > Magnoliales > Magnoliaceae > Magnolia > Magnolia officinalis. The sequence goes on from JAJHSJ010000001.1 coordinate 47,374,488, forward strand.
TTTTGTTGTGATTATGTATAGTGGAGATGATGTTGATGATAATGATGTGATTAATGGTGTAGATGTATGAAAGAAAATATACAAAAATTAAATTGTCATAGACTTTATGTGGGACCCCATTGATAGTGGGCCCCACCAAAATGTTTGTAGGCCATCCAAACTATCCAAGAATGGCCCCATTAGGTTGGCCAAACACACACACTCACACCCATGCACACATGTGCACACCACACCATAAAAATATATAAATAAAAAAATAAAAACAAAAAAAGGGGGAAGGAGTGGACACTGTGCTGCCAGTGTCCTCCAGCAGCGTCCCTGCTGGTTTAAAAGAATAAGGGAAGGAGCTGTGGGCCCCCAACGGGCCTCATCCATGATTATGTATTCAATCCACGCCGTCCATTTAATTGCCTAGCTCATTTTAGCCATGGAACCGAAAAATGAAGATAATCCAAGTCTCTGGTAGGCCACACCACCAAAACTATGTGAAGACATACTAAAACATATAAAAGTACTTGTTGGGGCCCACCTGAAATTTTGTTGCATCTGGAAATTGGAATGACCCCTTAACCTAGTGGGACACACGCAATAGACGGACTGGATTGTCCTATTAGGGCCTCATACAAAAAAAATAAAAAAAAAAATAAAAAAATAAAAATTGGCAGCACCTGACGCTGTTGCTGTCAGCGTTAAAATGACGCTGCAGCAAGCAGCGTCTGGACGCTAGAAGAATGTGGGCCCCACCACAGGCCCCACCTTGATGTATCTTGAACATCAGTACTGTACATTTAATGGGTTCAGTTTAAAAATGGGTTACCCCCAAAAATGAACCGTTCGAGGAACTCTGGTGGCCCACATCATAGCAAATAGTGTTGATTAAACGTCTGCCTTTGGGATTTCACAGAAGTTTTGGATCCAAAGCAGGTGGGCCATGTGGGACCCACCTTGATGAGGTGCATATCCACACCGTCCTGGACTTACAGCGAAGAGTGGACCGACGATGGAGATGGCTAAAAGTAAAGTGCTAATTGACAGTGGGTGTACTAGCTAGCAGTAAGAAAGATAAATAATAATAATAATAATAATAATATAATAATAATAATATGATATTACATGGGGTGGGTAGCCAGTACGTGGGACCCATCCCTCTTTATTTCCTCTTTTGGCTGCAACGTGCAGCACCTGAGAATGTCATCAGGGTCCATGGGACCCATCCTTGTCGTCCATCCATTGGCCGGGCCACACCATGTGGCATGTGACGGTGGGTACCCACCTTGATATGCATATATCCACCATTCCAGGTGGCCAGAGACGGTGGACCCCATCATGAGGTATGTGTTAAACCCCAACCGTTCATCTGTTTCATCCAGCCGGGTCGTGGATGGATGATGTACTTGCTTTATAAATGTACATATCTATAATATATATTATATAATATTATAATATAAATATGAGGGAGAGAAGGGCTGTAGCAGGTGGCCCACCACGTGGGACCCACACTTATGTGTTGTATCCATCATCCCTATGGTTGGACGGTGGGACCCACGGTTAATGAGGGTGTCCCATCCAAACGGTTCATACATTTGGCAAGCTGGTCTTAGGTGGGCCAAGTACGTGGACCCCTACCCTGATGTATATGAAACATCCAAACCGTCCATCCATTTGATCAGCTCGTCCTAGGGCTTGGGATGAAAAAATTAAAAAATAAAATAAAACAGGTCTAGTTATCAAGTGGACCCCACTGCCAAAAACAGAGGAGATGGGACGTCTACCATTGAAACGCCTTTTGGCTCACAAAAGTTTTGGACCAATATGATATTTGCTTCACAGGTTGGTCCAGGTCCTTGTGACTAGTGAACAGACTAGATGGAAAATATGTGTTATGATGGCCCTTGTGATATTTTGTACAGTGGGATTCACAGTCTGCACTGCTATTGTGATGTGGTCCAACTGACCTTTTGATCACTACCACCACCGTTAATTGTGGTATGGTCTGGATGATCTTTTGATATGACTCATTGTTTAGATAATGATCTAAAATTATTTTTATAGATGGATGAACGGTGTAGTTGTTGTGGCCCATCTGATATGGCTTATTTGATGTAATTGGGGACCATTTGGAAGGGCCTGACGTGATGTATTTGGGGCCCATGTGTAGGGCCCACCTTTTGTATTTGAAGCCCATGGGTTGTGGCCCATTGTGATGTATTCAAGACCCATGGGCAAGGCCTGATGTGATGTGTTTATGGCCCATGTGCGGGACCCACCTATTTGTATTTTTGGCCAATGTGATGGGGCCCAGCTGTTTTGTACTTGAAGCCCACATGATGAGGTCCGACTTGATGTATCCGAGGCCCAGGCACGTGGCCCATTTGACGTATATGAGACCCATTAATGCGGTCCACTTGATGTATATTGAGGCCCATGAGTCGTAGCCCATTATGATGTATTTAAGGACCATGGGTCGTGGCCCATGGTGATGTATACTAGGCCCGTGTATTCGGTCTATTGTGATATATATGTCCCTTGTGTGAGGCTGTGGGCCCACTGTACATTTGGCTTTATGTGGGTTACTCCTTGGGAATAATGTTGGTTAAATGACCACATTAATGAGCAATAATGGTTTAATGTCCACATTGTGACCTTCCCTTAGGTCTTGTTAGGCCCATTCTCATCATTCTCTTAGTGAGTTTACCCTAATTAGTGGGCCTCATTCGCCATAGACGGATGGTTTTACACTATCGGATTTGATATAACCACGGTCGAGGCCAATTCCGATTGACGATTCCGACTCCAATTGTCATGACTGATTTGCCGACTTTGATTATCGATCGATTCTGATTAACGTGACCGATTACCGATCGAGGCCGATTATCGTGACTATTTACCGATCGTGGCCGAATGCCGATTCTGCTTGTTGTGGCCAACTGACCGATTACCGATCGAGGCCGATTATCGTGGCCGATTACCGATCGTGGCCGAATGTCGATTCTGTTTGTCGTGACCAATTGACCCATTACCGATCGAGGCCGATTATTGTGACTGATTACTGATCATGGCTGAATGTCGATTCTGCTCGTCGTGGCCAATTAACCGATTACCGATTGAGGTCGATTATCGTGACCGATTACCGATCGTGGCCGATTGCTGATTCCGATTTATCGAGGCCAATTTTCAAATTTGTCAAGACCTATATGATGTATATGCAACCTGTAGTTGAGGCCCATTGTGGTGTGTATTCGGCCTGTGTGATGTATATACGGCCCGTATTTGAGGCCCATTGCGTTGTGTATTCAGCCTATGTGTAAGGCCCAGCATGATGTATATTAGGCCCATGTGAGAGGCCCATCGTGACGTGTAGTAAGCTCTTGAGAGAGGCCCATGATGTTGTATAATTGGCCCTTGTGTGAGGTCATGGGTTCACTATATGTTAGGATCCATGAGGGTCATTCCTTGGGGGCAATGTTGGTTAAATGTCCACATTGTCGAGGTCGATTGTCGATGCCGGTTATTGATACCGATTATGAGTATGTGACAGCATAGCATCATGATACATGCCCATACGCATCATCTGCATGTTTGTTATGAGACGTGGTTGATCATTGCATATGTCATTAAGCATGTTGTTATGAGACTCCCTGATAGGCGGAGGTTATCTCACATGAGCGCACGGTATGCGTAGGGTTGATGCATGATTGGATTGTATGACTCATGCATCTTGCATTGTGTGTTGTGATTACTATACGCCCTAGCGACATCAGGGTCGTAGCCTCCACAGGCATATCGTGGATGGCCAGATGGGACACCGGAAATGTTTGGTTCTAGCATACGGGCGCCATAAATGTCCCTGGGTGAAAATCCCTAAACCTCCGGGCCAGGAGACGCCCCAACGTCGAGACCGAGTGGATATATGAGCGCCCGAGTGCCGAATACCAGGAGGCCGCGTCTCCCACTGTGTCGTGGTCGGTTGGGAGGGGGTGTGGCCTTACCCGTCCGAGCGTAGGGGGCATTGCTAGGCTGAGTCTGACCAGCTCGAGGAATGGGTCCGCTATCGACGTGCCGAATAGGTATTGGCAGACAATTGGCCAGGCGGATAGTGAGGTTTCTTATGCTCACTTGGACTGTGCGGCTGGGAGAGCGGCGGTGCCATTTGGAGTGTACTAAACCCCGGTGATGATCCCAAAGATGAACCGTACTGATATGTGGACTTATTGAGTAGGAGTTGCATACTCATTCATTCATTCATTCACTATCCACTCAGGCTGGTGGTGCACAACTATTTGTTACGTGTACATTCGCATGGCCAGGATTTCGGTTGGGCGCGCGACTAACTTGAGATCAGGAGTTTACCTCGTTGAGTCTGACTATCCAAATTTAGGTATGGGACTGGTTTGGATAGAAGTCCTTCATGATGGACCCCATAGCCTGCGATACTACGTACTATCATCCCGACTTCACACTCCAGCATGGTCATCCCATTCGCACCGCATACTGCATCGCATCCTCAACATTTGATATTTGGCTCTTTATGACTCCTCATTTGCATAACTGTTTTATATTGCGTATTCTGATATTGTTTGACTCATGGACTTGTTATTATTTCTGATATTGTATAATTATGGCATGACAATATGATGATGATGATGTGATTACAAATGCGTGTAATACGGTTATAACTGTGGTATAGGTGAAATGAAAATATGACTTGGTGATGCTAGTAGCATTGATTTGGAGTATTACTATGATGCATATGCATTGCATTGGCATTGACATCATACTTTACATGCTACACACCTTTCACATATATGATTTTCTTGTAACATATTTATCTTACTTGCATGTAGGACACACTGCACACACGTGTGTACTCACTAGGCTTTTTGCCTAAGCCACCTATTTCCCATTTTTTTTCAGGGCTGGAGTAGCTTGGAAGACTTTGCTTTCTCGAAGCATTGTATTTATTTTTCGATTTGGCAATATTGACGTTGTGTACCTTTTGGAAGGCATTGTACTTGTAATCATCAGGACTTATAATGGAGAGTGTTGCTTGGTAATTTGATCATGGATCTTCATACTCAGGTATTATAAATAAATAAAAAATCAGTCAAAAATCTTCCTTGTGGTGCGCCGAACTCGGGACTTGGTATATGGAAGTCGAGTGCCTGATTCGGGGCATCACGGAAGCTGTCCGTTCCTGGGTTTGGGGCGTGACATTGCCAGATGCCCATATTCATGGCAGTTGAAGCATTGACTGTCTCTAATAGATTTCCAATTTTTGGATCTAGTCCTTTTCTTTTCAGAAGGTTTTTAAAAATCTACCCTCTTTTAGCTTTTGAAAATTTTTTAAAACTTCTTGGCTAATAGTGTCATATCATCTTTAGAATTTTCACAATCAAAATTACTAATATTATTTTGAGAAATATTTTTAGAAGACTTAAGGGCTATGGATTTACCTTTAGGAGCCTTAAAATTTTACTCGTAGGTTTGTAAAGAACCAACAAGCTCTTTAACCCTCATATTATTCGTATCATGAAGTTCCTGAATGACAGTGACTTTAGAATTGAACCTATCAGGCAATGATGCAATATCTTTGCACAGACTTTACTTTCTAGGATACTATCACCAAGACCCCACATAGAGTTGACTATCTAACTCGAGTTAAGTTTTCAATCCGATCGGATTTACAGATCGCCCGTGGCGGACCAGTTTCAATTCAACGGTCCACGATCACCGATCAGGGCCGCAAGTACACTGACCTATGTATGAAATTTCTCCTGATCCGAGGGTGTATTTGGGTCAGATTCTGACGGTCTGAATCCTTATATTCGGCCCGCAAGCGACAAGTCTCAGATTACTTAAATTAGATTTAATTTCTAAAGAAAACCACGTTTTCTCACACTCTTCGCTCCGGGCTCAAGTGAATAGCCCCGGGACACTATCTAGAGTTGATTTCTGAGATGGTTGTTAAGCCCAGCAAGGCGGTCCTAATTATATAATTTCGTAGTAATCGGACTTTTGACGTGCGGTTCAGATCTGATACGGGGTTTTGTGATGCTCCCAAGAGCAACTGGGTAATGAGATTGATCCTAGATTATAGGGTAATGTAGTGTCGATGATTCTACAAGTTTTGGGTCTTGCAGATCATATTTAAAGTGGCTCAAGCAAATTTCGTAGCTAATCTAGTTTAGCACTTAGTTAATTTTGTCTAATTCCTAAAGGATTTGATCGTGAGTGATTTCTGCCTGAGGTGGTACTCGGGTCTTTGTACGAAATTTTCTGAGACGTTACAGGCCCCCATTAATGATAATGATTTCCACCATACCTTGTAGAGTTATCTAAACTATGAAGCCCACCTTGTATTCATATCGGGCCCCATAGGAAAGCCCAGTTATTACATGATAGAGAGGGCGAGGAAGCCCACTTGATGTACCTAGACTCATCCTCTTAATTCACCATGTTATATGCTCACTTGACTCACCCCATGAGGCCCACCTTGGTGTAAGTACGTCATCTAGACCATCCACTGTCTGTAGGAGAGTACATCGTCACCTCTTACCGTAGATGGAAGAATATGTGATACCAGATTTGGTATATCCACTGTGTGGAGACTACCTTAATGTATAGGTTAGATCCACTGTTCTTTCAGTGGACCCCATCTTTAGATATGATATATTAGTACCTTGGAGGCTAATGTTAGTGTAAAGTGGGACATACCACCTGGACTCCTATAGATGTAGAAGGGGCATGTCATTTAGCTCCTACTCTTTGTATGTGATATACCGGTTAAGACCGATTGTTGTCTGTTATATCTGATAATATGCTAGTGTACTTAGTCTCGTAGGAGACACTGAGAACATGCTTAGTATAATGATATCATGGCATATACCCATACGCATCATATGTATGCATGTTGTGAGGAATGATTGATCATAGCATTTGCCTTTGGGCTGAGACATTTAGGGGACTCTTTGTGAGGCAGAGTTGTCCCACATGATCGCGCGGTACACGCAGGTTTGAGGCATCACTAGATTATATGATTCATGCATCTCGCGTTTTGTGTGACAAGATCACTTTACACCCTAGCGACATCAGGGTTGTGGCCTCCACAGGCATATCGTAGATGGCCAGATGGGATACCAAAATGTTTGGTTCTAGCACTTGGGCATTTAGTATGTCTATGGGCGAAAGTCCCTAAACCCTCTTGGTACCAGAGGATGCTCCAACATCGAGACCGGGTGGATAACATGAGCGCCTGAGTGTCGAATACCAGTAGCGGCGTCTCCCACTGATCGTGGTCGGTTGGAAGGGGGTGTGGCCTTATCCGCCTGTGGGTAGGGGGCTATAAGCTAGGTTGAGTTTGACCAACTCGTAAATGGGTCGGCTATCGATCAACAGGGTAAGTATTGGCAGACTACGGGCCAGGCGGGTAGTGAGCTCTTTTCCACTCACTTGGTTATGCGCTAGTGAGGCGGAGCCAGTGTGGAGTGTACTAGACCCTGGTGATATCCTAGAGATGAGCTGTACTGAAATGTGGATGTACTGAGTATGGGATTGCACGTTCAACATTTGACTCATTCATTCATTCATTCACTATCCACGCAAGCTAGTGGCGCGCAACTAAATCATTATGTATACCTTTGTAATGGCCATGATTTCAGTTAGGTGCGCAACTAACCTGAGATCAGGAGTTTACCACATTGAGTTTAGCTATCCAAATTTAGGTATGGGATTTGTTTGGATAGAAGCCCCTTGTGATGAACTTACAACTTGCGATACCGTACTATCATCCCGACTACACATACCAGCCTTGTCATTTCTTTTGCATCACATAGACTGGGTATGACTAATTGTATTCATGGACTTACCAGTATTTCCGCTTACTCTGATATTTGTTTGCTTGGCACATGCATTAAGCACACGCGCACCACCCTCTGAGCTTCCTAGTAAGCCTATGCACGACCGTTGCGTGCAGGTGACGTTAGGTCGCAGCAGCATTGAGGCAAGAGTTTGTTACAGATCATTTTGGAGATTTTGTTATTTATGTATTTCCCTTTCAGCACTATAATATAAAGTTTTTATTAGTGGATATGTGATGATGATGTTTTTCTTATGATTTGGGTATACTTGTGGTTATGCTTCTTTAAAAAAAATCATACTGAAAATCCTCCTTGTAGGACCCCAAGATCAGACTCTGGCGTATTGGCACTGGGAGCCGAGAGTGGGGTACTACGGAGGCTGTCGGCACCGAATTTCAGCGATCGGAAATTTTGTGAGCCCGGTTCCTGAGTTTGGGGCGTAACAGCTATACCAGGAGCTTTGTCGGGCCCACTTTTATTGATCATTCTATGGCATACATTAGGTCATTCAAAACTCCAATGGCCCATAGATTATATAGGATTTAGGGATGATTTTCGTCGATTGCTGTTAATGGTGACCCCTTAGATTTTTTTAAAGAGTTTTTATATTTATTTGAAATGTTTTATGTTAGATGACGGGTTATACATATTTTATATAGCTTTTTTTTATTATTTTAATCATAGTCCTGATGTTAAATTTCTCTTAACATTATAGGTCAATGGAAAATAAAGCTCTTATGGCTTCTTGCACGACATGCCTGGTAGATTCTATGCCTTATTCATGACATGATATAGACATCAACTCAGAAGTGAAAGTTCTTATAGATGATCCAAACATGGATGAGAAGGTACCGAATCCAGAAATTGGTATGGAGTTTAAAACAGAAAAAGATGCATAAGATTTCTACAATAGTTTTGGAAGGAAAGTCGATTTCAGTATTCGGAAGCATAGTATAAATAAAGACAAAAAGACAAGTCTATTGAAAATGAGAGATTTTGTTTGTTCCAAAGAAGGTTAATGTTCATTTGATAAACATGATGTTAATGTGAAGCATCATCGGGATGAAACAAGAACAGGTTGTAAACCACATATGAAAATTAGATTGGGAGTTGACGGTAAATATCGTGTTACTGATCTTAAGATTGATCATAATTATATTCTTGCATCTCATGAAGAAGCTCATTTATTGAGATCACAATGAAAATTTACTCAAGAAGTAGTTGTCGATAACTGTGATAATGCAGGTATAAAGTCAAAAGCGACATATGATTTCATGACTAAGCAAGTCGGTGGTCGATAGAATGTTGGATATAATTTGGTAGATTACAAGAATTATTTACGAACGAAAAGGGTGAAAGAAATGAAGGAATTTGATGATGAAGGTCTTTTGAGATTTTTCAAAAGAAAGCAAGCTGAAGATCCAATGTTCTTTTATTGTATTCAATTTGATGCTGAAGATTATATTACCAACATTTTTTGGGTAGATGGAAGAATGATTTTAGATTATGAACGTTTTGGAGATGTGATTTGCTTTGACACGACGTATAAAACAAACGAGTATGGATGGCCATTTGCACCATTCATCAGTGTTAATAATCATAGACAAACAATTATCTTAGGGGCTGCACTCCTCTACGATGAAATAATCAATTATTTCAGATGGTTGTTTAGAACATTCTATGATGTAATGTGTAGAAAAAAACCTCAAACCATTCTGTGATGCCATCAAGACAGAGTTACCGGGAACGGTTCATCGTATTTGTGTATGGCATATGTTTCAGAACGCTTGCAAACATCTAAGTCATCTATTTTGTTCGTCCAAGTCGTTTGGCAATGATTTTAGTAGATGTATATATGATTTTGATGAGGAACATGAATTTCTTCAAGTGTGGGAAAGAATGATCATGAAATATAATCTCACAGAAAATATATGGTTACAACAGTTATTCAATGAAAAAGAGAAGTAGGCATTAGTATATGGATAGAACAATTTTTGTGCAGATATGAAGAGCACCCGCGTTGTGAAAGTTTAAATAAGGATTTGAAGAAATACTTACATCATGGCCAAAATATAATCAAATTTTTTAACATTTCGAACGCTTTGTGGATGATAGACGAAATGCAGAATTAGAAGCCAATTTCAAAATGACCCAAAAGTTCACCAATTGTAACTTTTCCTATTAGTATCCTGAAGCACGCAGCAAGTGTATATACACCAACTATTTTCAAATTATTTCAAGCAAAATTTGGTAATAGCCTTGATCAAATAGTCGAAAAAGTAGATGAGTTTGATAGAGTCAGAAAATATCAAGTTTTGAATAGAAGAAATCAGAGTCTTCACATTGTTATCGTTAACTCAATGGAAAAGTCCATCACTTACAGCTATAGAAAGTTTGAATTCATGGGTATTTTTGTGTTCCCATGCATTAAAAGCTACGAATCATACCCTTACAAATATCCCGACTAAGTACATCTTAAAAAGGTGGACTCGAGAAGCTGCTTCAATTTCATTCCCCTCATTAACTAGTGAATGTGACTCCAATGACAAAAGCAAGAAACCATAATCCCGGCATTACAATAGTTTACTTTACAACTTTATGAAATTGGCAACAATGGGTTGTGAAAGTGAAGATGCATTTGAATGTACTTCCAAGCATTTAGAATAGATGTTGTAAGATTTGAAAAAGATTTTGAAAGAAAAAAAAAAGAATGAAAAAAGAACCCTCGTCACATGTTGAAAGCCTGAGTAATGAAAAAGGCGTTCAAGCTTATCGGGTAAAATTTGAAGTTGATGATGTGCAGCAAAGAAGTGAAATCATTAAAATTAAAAAAGAAGCTCATGAAAAAGCAATGAAAAGTTATTGTATCAAACGAAAAAGCACTGAAATCATTGAAGTAAGAGAAAAGGCTCATGAAATTAAAAGAAAAGAGAATTGCCATGGTAGACGTAGAATTAAGAGTAGTTTGGATAAAGGAAAATCGAAGAGACGTCGACAAAAAGAGCAGAGAGATACACCAAATCCATTCCATCTGAATAAACAGCCTACATTAATATGCTCTAATGTTCAATCTTCATTTGCTCAGGTAGCATTTTGATTACCCTTAGAGCAATGAAATTTTATTTTATAGTGAAATTGAAATTTTCTGATGAACTTAATATTTACTTATACATAATGCTAGGGATACAATAATGTCGAGTCACTCCCCATGACCACGTACTATATACAGGAAGCACAGATTCAACCACAACTCTCTCCTTCTTGGTGCCAACCATAGCTGTTTCCTTCCATGGATCAACCACAACCATATATCCAGCATGCAGTTGATTCAAATTTCGATACGCTTGATAATTTCAACTTTACTCAATTACTCCAGTAATGAATAACATTTAAGGAAAGATGATATAGTTTAGTTTTGTAAAATGAAAATGTAGGCATATGTATTTTGTAAACTTAGGTATTTTAGTAATTAAAAAAGTAGTTGTTATTCAATTTGAACTTTGATTTGAATTATATCTTAATGAAATTAACTCGAAATTTATGGAATGTTGACTGTGCAGTATCGTGTTACATATGGTGCATTCCAATAGTCCATGGTAAGAGGCAGTAATTCAATATTTGGAACAAAGGAACAACGACCTTTATCGAAATAGAATATAGTAAGGTTCATCCTATCTAATATTTTCTTAAAACGTTTTCAGATTTTTCCTAAAATATCTAAACCCCTAAGTATAATCACATACTCCATCCTCATCACACCCTTATGTGTAATCACATCACACTTCCTTATAATGCACAACAGATCGTCTAATGTAAGCCAATCACACTCTCCACTATCCATATCACATCCTCAAGTTTAACCTCAACACACACTTCATCACCGCTATGATATTGTCAAGTGTAATGGGACCACTCTATCTGAAAATCCCTTCGCATCCTAAAGTGGAACCAAGTTATACTCCCAATCAACCACATCACAGTTCAATGGTAATCCCATTGTTTTGACCAGAAACGAAAAATATTTGATTTAGGGAGTTATCTCATTCAATAATGACAAAAAGAAAGAACTAAGATAACAATCATCGAATTATTCATTCTGAGTTCTTTACATCCTTTTGATCCTTTGATTCTGAGATAGAATTTCTAGATAATACAAAAGTACAAGTATTGAATAGGCTCAAATATAAATTTCGGCAGCATTCCAGCTCATATCAATCATGTCTCCAAGGGAGATGAGTTGTGCAGGTTTTCCGTGTACTTCATCCCTCATTGACATGATAAAGGAGTGCCTGAATCACTTTAAAACACCTGGAATGGCCTAAGGACTTGAGAAAATGCAGCATACTGTTACCTTAAAGAGTACCCGCGCAACTCCTCCATGAGTTGTGCCGGCCGAGGAGTTGCGCGGGCCCGCACAACTCACAAGGAGTAGAGCGGCCCGGCCTTCTACACTCTGCACTCCCTCTCCTTCTCTCCATCTCCAATACCTGTTAGAGGCACTGGTCTTCTGAACATCCGATCTTGCAAATGAGGGGGGTAGGGGGTATTTATAGGCTTTCGCACGTGTAAGCCATCGAATCTCATGTCGTGGACCCCACTTCGCATCACCAACTCAACATCTCCTGCGAAGGGTAGCACGTCCCGGCGTAACTTCCTCGAGATATGGGGACCTGCGCAACTTAGGTCCCTCGCAACTCATCTATTTCTAAAGAAAGTTGAGTGGCCCAGTGCAACCATGACAAGTTTCGCAGACCTGCGCAACTTGGGTCCCCCGCAACTTAGTCTCCGCGTAACTCATGACCCGCGCATGTCACATTCCCTTCACTTCTATTGTAATGCCCGGATTTTCAGGGGCCGAGTAGTAACTCGGCTCCCGAATTCCTGGGTGCCACGTATGCCCTAATGGGTTCCAGATTTCAATGCATTTGGGTTTATTTATAAGCAATGATGGGTTTAGTAAACCATAAGCATAAGAATATCATAAAATGTAAATACGGGCCGCTAAATAGGTAAGATATCCAGAATACAGTACCAAGAAAATCCAACTGGGAACTAGACCTACCCAGATAAATATTCCAAAATGATTAGGGCCCTGGACCATGTCCTGCGACCATCTAACCATAAACTAGAAGAAACTGCCGAAGTCTGGGAGTGCTTCCGCTCCTTCTCGTCGTTATTTGCACCGACATTATCCAGCGCGTCCCGCTCCAAGGTACCTGCATTTATCCCGGATTCTGGTTGGTATTTTATAACACCGTCCCAGAGTGGGAGTGAGTAGAAAACTCAGTGGTACCATTAGCAATAGGTCACACAAATTATCATGCATAGAGTACATTTAATGAACAACATACAGCATAGAACCTTAAATACTGTTGTTAATGCAAATGCATGGTTCAATGATATGATGCATGTCCCTCACCACCAACACTCCCTCAAGCGACGACATCTAATGTTTGCAATGACCAACACTCCCTCAATTGTGACCTCGACTGCCTAATCGCCACAATAATAATGCAATGTCAAGAAATATGTTAGCCAGGTTAATTAATTAGGTTCATTTGTCCAACAGATTGGGAAAACCGGAATACCCTTAGTGGAGTTGTTGCCCTAATTCGATCGCACGGCTCAAGGGTCGTGGTCATATGACTCTCGCGATCCTTAGACCTATATGGGGTCGTCAATCCCGGAAACTATAATCTCAGACGAAAACAATTGGGACTTAAATGTCCTACTCGCATTCACTATGGGGAGGTCGTCACCCCAGCACAGGCCGACAGCACGGGTACAGTGTCCCATACCACTATCCCCGACTCACGAGTCTAAGTGCTCACTGGACACTATGAGGAGGCTCATCATCCCAGCGTAGGTCGACAGCACAAGCATAGTGTCCCAGACCACCATCCCCGGCTCATGAGTCTTGTGGGTTGTAAATTACAGTTAATAGTGGGTGCAATGGTCTTAGGGTACTTCGGGTTCATACAGGCATGATCAAACATGGTTAACGTATAAGAATGGTCAACTTAAGAGTCAATTGCCCCGACGGGCTGAACCGTAGCTAATCGGCCTGAGAACACTGTCTCGTGTAATCCAACTACGGCCAACAACCTACAGTTTAGCTATTCGGGCCAGATTCACTTGCGGACAGGCCCAACAAAGACCGCCCAAGAAATTCCAAGTAGTCGGTCAATCCATAGGGGAATATGCGTCAATACATAACAAGCATGGTCATCATCGGATACAATTCATTGCAGGATAGACACCATTTTAGTATAAATAGCACATGGATAGTAACATATTAAATTTCACCCAATTTTACAGATTATACTTAACATATTTCAGCCTATACAATCACATGGACAGTCATATAACAATACACCGCACTTAATCTTCCATGGACCAACATAAATCACATAATTTAGTCATACATTGAAAATTGAGGCAAGTAACTCAACTAGTCAGTCAATTTACACATCTCATGCCTTCACCCAAGCATAGTTAGTCACGAAATCAGGGAATCAACCACCAATCAATAATTTACAGCAATTCATTCTTCATTTTAAGCAAAATTAACAACTAATCAGGAAATCAACAACCAACCAACAACAATTTGGGGAAATTCAAACATTTGTATCGTACATGACATGCAAATCAACAAGTCACATGTTCGGGGTATTGGGATCTAACCCCTTTCCATAATTTCAGCAATTCCTAGTCCATTATCCTATTTATGCAATCCAAATGAAAATTCCGCCACATGCACTAACAGTTCACCAATCACATTCATTAAACCTACGCTTGGCGCGATAATCGGCCACCTAAAGGTAATGGTCAGCACTTATTGTTGACCGGAAGCCTTTGCAAGCGTCCTAACATCGCTGGGTCCGCAAACTCGACGTGTCGGGGCCCTGCGTTGCAAGAAAAGGGCGGTAAGATGCATGCATGTGGCTGACATTAGGAAAAAATGGGCTGACGTCTGATTCTTACCTTAGATCGGGCAGAGCTATGTTCTACAGCGGTAAGATCAAAATTTCTGGAGTTGTAAGGGCGATGGGTGCGGGGAGTTACGATCGCCAAGCACCAAGGTGCAATCCTTCACCCTCACTCCTCACACACACACACACACTCTCTCTCTCTCTCTCTCTCTCTCTCTCTCTCTCTCTCTCTCTCTCTCTCTCTCTATCTCTCTCTCTTTGTCAGAATTTCAGCTGCTGAAATTTTAACAAATGAGGGAGAGAGGGCTGGACTTTTATATGTCCAGAATTATATCAGTCAACCCTACAATTTGGTGTAATTCCCCCAATGGCCCTATGGACCCATTTTTTATCATTGGGGCTTCCCTGATGGACCCCTGGCCCATCTAATTCATGAAACACGTGCCCCATAGCCCGATGAAGGGTTGGGGCAAAGTTTGATCGCAAACGGATGAGGGGTTTTGCCGAAATGGCCCAATTTGCGATCAACGGTCACCAATCCTTGATCAATGGTCAGATTTGGCGGACAAGTGTAGGGAAATATCTTCAACCTATGGTACAAATTTGGGTGAAATCCGATGATGGAAATGTCCTAATTTATTGTCCTAAGTGGCGGAGCCATTTGCTTTAAAATTCAGATTTTTGGCCAATACTAGGGAGAGTTGCATTTTACAAGTGCCGACAGGACAGCACAAATCGTTTGTTTTCAGGAGCCGTTTGAGTCCATCGTCCGTGATGGACCATAAGCCCAGTGAGACAGGCATTACTCTATAATTTTTGGAGCTAGTGGCCCACTAACGAGCGGTCTAGAGCTTGTTTGGGTAATCGGAGCACTTTTGAAATAAATTGGGTAGAGAGACTTCTTGGGCGCAGTGGTTGAGGCATGAATAAATTTTCTTTCTCCCGGCTGAACCCCTTTTCCGACAACTATCTAGTGCAACTTGCTTGCCAGCACTTAGTGCAAAAACCCTTGTTCTGAAACTCTGTTGAATTCTCTTCTGCCTTTATCACTTTCCACCCTTCAAAATTTCCATTTTTAACCTAACGGTTTCCGGTTCAAGATCATGAATCGCTCGTCGGCATTTCTTCGAGAAGAAAGAATCATCTATCTTCCTCAGGGTCCAAACAGCCTTTCCATCATTCTTGGAAATACGTACAAATAAACGAACAAACTTTGGAGCTTCATAACCCCTTTACCAATAAACTGACTGTTATTCCCATCAATTTGCGGCGTCACTGGTCAATTCTTCACAGTGAACCATTCGATCGACAAAATATCTTTGTCTCTATGGACAATTAGATCATGAAAGAACCAAGAATTTTGAGGTTATCAGGAAAAGAATGAGTTGTTTACAACCCCAAGTGTAGGGCTGCGATGTAGTAATAATCTCGGTGAGACCGAGCTCGAATCCACAGGGACTGAACTTGTGTGTCTTCTGAAAGCAACTAGAACTAGAACTAGAAGAAGATGAAAACCTAATTTGGAATATTTAAGAGAGTAATTGTGATAAAAGTAATTAAAACTAATGAAATTAAAGGTGGTAACTAGGGTGCCAAGGATCCACTTGTAGCAATTAGGAAGCTACCTCGCATGATTAAGGACACAACTGGAATTAGAGTCCTATCTTATCCAGTTGGTGAGAAGAGATTTGTCAAATCTTTGAACTTATCATGGATCTAATCATCAATAGATGAGAGTGGTGAAGATTTGGAAGTGATTCCATCACAAAACCATGCCTAGGAGATAAGGTAAACAACAAGATTTACCAATCCCATAACCAATCTGAGAGAATTGTGAAAGTTAAGGAGGATTCCATCACCCAACCATGCCCATGGGACGATGGTGAACAACAGGATTTCCTAATTTCACAATCTCAGTACATGAAAAGAACATACTTAAAGCTATCGCAGATCCATTGTAATTTTAGTCACAACAAACCATTAAAAACTGAAAGTATTCCTTATAATCAAACTAGAATCAAAGAGAGTTCAATATGAACATGAATCAAAGCAATAGAAACATCTCATCACTCTACAAGCTTCACCTCTTAGCCCTAGCTAAGAGATTTAGCCAACCATAGACATGATTGAACTAGAATCTCTTAAGAAAAGCATAAAAACTACTAAGGAAAGGGAAGAAAAACTCTTGGCGACGGCTTCTCCACGCTTTTGCTCCACTCCTCAAACCCTAGATGATGCTTAGAGATGCCCTTGGGACCCTTATTTATAGTTTTAGGCCTTAGACTTTCGTACCGAGTTAGAAATTTCCAGAAACCGCTTCAAATTTGTGCACTTTGTGTGCTGGCTGAGAACCCAGGACTGGTCAACGACAACCCTCGACTGTCGAGGGTCACCTTCGACTGGTTGAGGGTTTCCTTCGACTGGTCTAGGATGACCTGATTTTAGCGATTTTAGTTGCTGGAGTTCGAGTCGAGGCAGCTCGACTAGTTGAGCTAGGCTGGTCGAGCAGAGTCCAAGACTGGTCGAGCGTACGTAGGACTAGTCGAGCCAGAGCCAGGACTAGTCGAGGATCACGCAAATTCACTTCAAAACTCCGATTATCTTCATTCTTGAATTGATTTTCTTGGATCTTCAGTTTGCGCATTCTTCATTCTTGGTCTTGGTGATTCTTAAGCATTAAATCCATGTTTTTAACCTCCTTTTTAATCTAAGCTCTTGAATTCACCTTGCACCACAAACATGATTAAAAAAGAACATTAAGCATTATCATGTTCATAAAACCAAGGAATAACTGGGGTCCAATATGCAATATTTGACCCTCAACACAATCCCCAACCAGCATTTTGCTAGTCCCAAGCAAAGTATGCGAAAAATAAGTTTAATGCGCAATGTTCAACCTTTTCAGAAAACAATCTTTTGTGTATTAAGTATGAATGAGTAGACTCAAGATGAGAAATAGAGATTTTGAAAACCTAGAGTTGAATCACATAAGCAATCAATCAAATAAGTCCTTTATCCATTAGGTCAAAGCTTGGTTCGCATATCAAGTTTTTCAACGTGCTCAGTGAAAATACTATCTTTTCATAATGTTAGCCATGCTCATCACTTCAAGATTGGTTGAAAACCCAAGTACCAATTTCGAACTTGTCCCATTTTCCTTCTTTTTCCAGTTTTTTATTTTATATCGACGGTCCTTTTCAAAGACATTTTTCATTTCCCTCAAAGATGTTGTCATTCTTCATTCTTTATAACCTCCTTGTCGATCTCCTATTTTTTAACTGGTTCTTTTTCTTCTTTTGATGTGGATAAAATTCTCCAGAATCAATTCTTAATATCTTTTAATGATCATCATACTAACAATCAGAAAATCTAGTACTATTCATTAAAAAACAATTTGAATAACATAATATTCGAACTTACTCTTAAACAACTGAATGTAAGAACCATAAGTGTTAGTTTCCTTAGTTGCTCTAACTCCAACAATTCAAAATTCAATTTCTATCTTATCATCATACTCAAAACAGTCTTAAATACACAACTTATCGCTCTCCAAATAGATAAACATTGAAAAATTTTCAAAAATTTTGCAAATTTTGCTCAAAACTGAGAAAATACTGATTAGGTTACCTAATCTCCCATCCCCAACCTAAAATCTACATTGTCCTCAATGTAAAAGAAAGAAGCATGATTTGTAAAAGAGACAACATAATTGAAAGAGAGGTGATGGAAAGACAGTACCTGATGAAGAAATTTTAAGGCTTTTTCCAAAGGATCTCAGCGTGAAGGTGGTTAGCACAAGAGTTAATTACCAAAAATAAACTATCCTAAACAGCATAAAGCCGACTATCCTAAACATATTATGAAAGCAGTAAACTAACTATACATCCATCAGACTAGGAGATCAAAGGAAAAGCTACTCAGTCGTGCCGCAAGGTTCCTCATCCAGCCAATATCTTGATAAATTTCTCAGAAGGTTTCTCAACAAGATCATCCAAAAGTCCTTTTTGCAATAGGCTTGGATTCCCTGGAGCATGAATTTCCAGAGAAACTTATGTACCTCAGCAAGAAATTGTCGTTGAATCGCTTGAGGTATCCAAAGTATATATGATTCACCTGCGGCAGAAAAAGCTTCAATGTTAGTACTCCATGGTGAATCAGAGACTACAAGTAGATGAAATTCAGAAAAAATCTTAGTAGGTGGGGTAGTCTCAACACACTCCGAAGTTTCAGTCTTCGGTTCAATTTTTAGTTCCTCCTCCTTTAATGGTAAACATTCAAGATCTAGGGGAGGAGGTTCTTTAGAATAAGGGTTTTCTCGGTCAGTAACAACTACCGAGGTATTGCCTTGCCAGGTATCCACTATGTTTTGTATCATAAGATTGTTTATATCCACAAAGTGTACCGGGCAATCTTCTAAAGATTCGAAACATTCAATTGAAAGGAGTTCATTCATCACATCGAGATCTGTGATGATATGCCCAATAGCTCTTTTATCTTCTTCGAGAGTAGAAATGAGCATACTCTCTTGTTTTTTCTCAAGGTGGGATGAAATCACCACTGGGTATGTCTCTTCTTGACCTAAGTAAACCTGTTCAAGATCAGTGGGCAAAGGTTTTAAGTCAAGCTTTAGTGCCTTGAGGTTAGACCATAGAGGCACTACATCAGTTTGGGGCAATTCTTCAAATTGTGACCTCCACTGGTTAACTTCAAGTACCAGCACAATATCAAGCATGGCCCCCATCTCCTTAATCATGTCATCATCAAAATCATGGAAACGGGCCGGGCACGTCTCTAGAGGGTCAGAGGATAAGGTCATAAGTGCTCTATCTTCCACGAAAGAGTCAATCATGTTAATGTCGTGGAAATCGTCATCATCCTCTAACTATCTGCTCGTATTGAAAAAGATGTTTAACTCCAATGTCATATTTCCAAAAGACATACTCATGACTCCATTCTCGCAATTAATGATTGTGTTTGAAGTGGCAAGGAATGGGCGACCAAGAATCACGGGAATTTAAGTGCTCATGTTACTGATGGGTTGGATATCCAGGACTATAAAATCTATCGAGTAGTAGAATTTATCAACCTGAACCAACACATCCTCAATTACTCCTCTCGGTACACGAACTAAGTGATCAGCAAGTTGTAAAGTGGTTAAGGTGGGTTTCAATTCACCCAAACCGAGTAAGGAATCAAATTTACGCTCGCTCCTAAATCAAGAAGTGCGTGCTCAATGCGGTAATTCCCAATTACACAAGCGATGGTTGGGCTACTGGGATCTTTGAATTTCTGTAGCACATCTTGCTTTAGGATGGCATGCACTTTTTCAATTAAAAAGATTTCTTTTGAATATTTTGTGTCTTTTGGTCGTACATAAGTCTTTCAGAAATTTGGCATATGAAGGTATTTCTTTAACTGCATCCAGTAGAGGAATATTGACCTTCACTTGTTTCAACACCTCTAGAATGTCTTGAGAGTTAGAGAGAGGTTTTGGTGCAACCAACCGTTGGGGGAATGGTGCAATTAACTTGCCCTGAAGTTCTGGTTCTAATTCTTGTAGGGCATGGCTAGGTCTATCATCATTGTCATCTTCTGGGTCCTTAGGCTTTTCAGCCCTTGCCGGAATAGATTTGTCAATTATCTTCCCACTCCTAAGAGTGGTTTATAGACTTAGCTTGCTCCATATGACTTGAAGAGCTTGGGTCACTTATTTCATATTACAGTTTGGGATTGGGGAGAGGTTGAGCAGGAAGCATCCCCTTTCCCACAATCGCTAATTATGACTCTATCCTTTGAACAAACGACGCAAGTGTTCCAATTGCTAATCTGATTTCCTGGATTGCTTGTGCCAAATTCTGATTAAGTAGCTCTTGGTCTTGAATATGTTTTAGAACTGGATCCTCTTGAGGTTTCCCTTGATTTGGAATTTGATTAAAGAAACCTTGAGGGGTAGCAATTTGTTCATTCCTCCAACTGAAGTTTGGATGATTTCTCCAACTAGGATTGTATGTATTGGAGGTAGGTTCATTGAAGGGTCTTTGGTAATTGTTCACGGCATTGGATTCCTCATTCAGCACCCCTCGAAAGGCAGGTATTGTTGGGCAATTTCAGTTATGTGAATGTTGCAATCACAAATACCGCAAACAGTTTCCTTAACCTTATCCTTCTTTAGTTCCATGGCCTCGAATTTCCTATTGAGATTAGCCACTTTAGTATTGATATCATCATCCTCTTTCAGAAGGTATAATCCACCCCTCCTTTGATTGAGTGGGCTTAGAAGTGGTGCTGGGTTTTGGGTAAGTGTCCCATGATTGTGCGTTTTCAATAAGTCTATCTAAGTAATCCACACATCATCGATATTTTTATTCACGAATTCCCCATTGCATATTATCTCAACCAATTGGCGCATGAAAGATGTCAATCCATCATAGAAAAAGTGTGTAATGCACCACGTTTCAAAACCATGTTGTGGGCATGAACTGACAAGATCCTTGAACTGCTCCCAACATTGGAAGAATGTTTCATCCTCCTATTGGGCGAGGTTCATGATTGACTTTCTAAGGGTGTTCGTTTTATGATGTGGATAAAATTTCTTTATGAACTCCCTTATCATGTCATTCCATGTGCCGATAGATCTGGGACGTAGTGAATGCAACCATGTCTTAGCTTTCTCTTTCAAAGAAAAGGGAAAGAGTTTCAATCTGACCGTGCCCTCAGACACGTTAGGAAAATATAAAGTCGTTATGATCTCATCAAACTCTTTCAAGTGCAAATATGGATTTTCATATTCAAGTCCATAAATTTTGGAAGGAGTTGGATCACCCCTGGCTTAATGTCCATATGTCCCGTATTTTCTGGAAAAACCATGCACGAGGGTGTACTCACCCCTGCCGGTTGTAAATAATCTCACAAAGTACGAGGTGGGGGTGCTTGATGTACCTCATTCTCATCCTGGAACCCTAGGTTGAGGTTGTCTTCCCAGTTGATTGATCTGTTGATTTGCAGTCATAACCTCAATTAACTCTGAGGATCTCGAGTGGTGTCTAATCCTGTGATGGATAGATAACCCCTCAACTAATCCTCCTTCACTCAAAAGACGTCGAGTGTTGTCACGGACCCACTTGGGCATGAAACACTTTCAACCCTCAATTCAGATTTTAACCTAAACTTAAAAGAGAGAAAGGAAATAGAAATCTAGAAATAGAGAGAAAGAGGAAATTTGGGAAGAAGTTACCAAATTAGAAGTTCCTAATTAAAATCCTGCAAAACAAAACAAAACAAGTCAGTTTCTAAAAACAAAAATTCTAAAATTAGAAAGTTCCTAAAAATAAAAATAGAAAGTAAACTAGTTTCTAAAAATTAAAAAGGAAAGTTACTAAAAAATAGAAAATAGAAAGTTTCTAAAAACTTATTAGGAAAGTTCTAAACCTAGAATTAGAAAGTGAGTTAATTCCTAAAATTAATAAAATTAGAAAGTTTCTAAAAACAGAAAATAAACCCTAATCCTAAAAATAGAAAAATAGAAAAACCCTAATGTTAACCTAATTCCAAAACTAGTTAATCTCAGAAAAACGCAACCGTTAGTCCTCGGCAACGGCGCCAAAAACATGTTCACAACCCTAAGTGTAGGGCTGCGATGTAGTAATAATCTCGGTGAGACCGAGGTCGAATCTACAGGGACTGAACTTGTGTGCTTCGAAAGCAACTAGAACTAGAATTATAAGAAGTTGAAAACCTAATTTGGAATTTTTGAGAGAGTAATTGTGATAAAAGTAATTAAAACTAAGGAAATTAAAGGTGGTAACTAGGGTGCCAAGGATCCACTTGTAGCAATTGGGAAGCTACCTTGCATGATTTAAGGACACAACTGGAATCAGAGTCCTATCTTATCCAGTTGGTGAGAAGTGATTTGTCAGATCTCTGAACTTCTCATTGATCTAATCATCAATATATGAGAGTGGTGAAGATTTGGAAGTGATTCCATCACAAAACCATGCCTAGGAGACAAGGCAAACAACAGGATTTACCAATCCCATAACCAATCTGAGAGAATTGTGAAAGTTAGGAAGGATTCCATCACCCAATCATGCCCATGGGACGATGATGAACAACAGGATTTCCTAATTTCACAATCTCAGTACATGAAAAGAACATACTTAAAGCTATCGTAGAGCCATTATAATTTGAGTCACAACAAACCATTAAAAACTGAAAGTATTCCTTATAATCAAGCTAGAATCAAAGAGAGTTCAATATGAACATGAATCAAAGTAATAGAAACATCCCATCATGCTACAAGCTTCACCTCTTAGCCCTAGCTAAGAGGTTTAGCCAACCATAGACATGATTGAACTAGAATCTCTTAAGAAAAGCATAAAAACTACTAAGGGAAGAAAACTCTTGGCGACGGCTTCTCCACGCTTTTGCTCCACTCCTCAAACCCTAGATGATGCTTAGAGATGCCATAAGGACCCTTATTTATAGTTTTAGGCCTTAGACTTTCACACCGAGTTGAAATTTTCAAAAATCGCTTCAAATTTCTGGACTTTGTGTGCTGGCTGTGAACCCGGGACTGGTCGAGGACAACCCTCGACTGGTCGAGGGTCACCTTCGACTGGTCGAGGGTTTCCTTTGACTGGTCGAGGATGACTTGATTTTAGTGATTTTAGTTGATGGAGTTCGAGTCGAGGCAGCTCGACTGGTCGAGCCAGGACTGGTCGAGCAGAGTCTAGGACTGGTCGAGCGTACATAGGACTAGTCGAGTCGGAGCCAGGACTAGTCGAGGACCACGCAAATTCACTTCAAAACTCCGATTTTCTACATTCTTGACTTGATTTTCTTGGATCTTCAGTATGTGCATTCTTCATTCTTGGTCTTAGTGATTTTCGAGCATTAAATCCATGCTTTTAACCTCCTTTTTAATCTAAGCTCTTGAATTCACCTTGCGCCACAAACATAATTAAAATAGAACATTAAGCATTATCATGTTCATAAAACCAAGGAGTAACTAGGGTCCAATATGCAATATTTAACCCTCAACATGAGCCCCATCAGAGAGCTGGCAGGATTCACAAAATGAGATTTTTATGTCCATGTCACGATCCTCAGCAGCCTTGTAACGACCTGTAAATTTCCGTACATTGGGTCGAGTACCACCTCGACCAGAAATCACGTAGGATTAAATCCTTTAGAAATTTAACAAAGTTAACTAAGTACTAAACTCGGTTAGCCATGAAATCCGTTGGGATCGCTTTAAATACGATCTGCAAGACCCAAAACTTGCAAAACAAGTGACTCTAGGTTACCCTAAGGTTTAGAACCAAACTCATTACCCGGCTGCTCTCGGGAATGAAACGAAACTTCGTATTGGGTCTAGATCACGCATCGGGAGTCTGATTAACACGAAGCTAAGGAACTAGGACCGCCCCACTGGGCTTGACAATCATCTCAAAAATCAGATGATTCCGATGTCCCACGCCCATTCGTTTCGATCCGGAGCTAGGGAGTGTGAAAAACACTATTTCCATCCCAAAATAAATATCTGGAATAGTGATCTGGCACCATTCGCTTGCGCGTCAGTATTAAGCAACCTGACCGTCAGAATCAGACCAAATTACACCCTCGGATTAAGAAAAATTTCAAGAACATTTACATGTACTTGGAATTTCTGATCGTGGCCCACTGACCGTTGAATTGAAAGTGGTCCGCCACGTGCGATCTGGGAATCCGATCGAGTCGAAACCGTAATCCCACGTAGATCCATAGGTGGTGAGCTTAAGTCTGACGTTTGGCTCAAGGAGGGCCACCAGAACCCCCCTTTTGAGCTGGAAAAGTGGCGAAATGCCTATATATGCAGTCACCCTTGAACCTGAGTCTATTTTGGGAATGTTTTTGGCTATAAAAGGGGCTTAGAACAGCCCCTCTCACAGCCATATGAATTTGGGAGAAAAACCCTAGAGAGAGAGAGAGAGAAAAGAGAGAGAAGGGCTTAGTGTTTGTAGGCGATCTTCCTCCTGCTGCTTCCATTCATCACACGGCCTACACCGCTCCGTTCTAGGTGTTTTCCCGGCGGTATCCATCCCGTTTGAAGGTAAGAAACCCTAACCCTAGGTCTGATTTGAGGTAGGATCGTTGTAGGTTATGAAAAAGCTAATCGATTCCGCTCTTTAGGCTAGGAAACTCCCGTATACGGAAGCTCTATTACCCTTGCTGATTCGTTGGAATTCCAAGGGCCAAGGTGAGGACTTTAAGTGTATAAGTTACGGTTTTCAACGCTTTCAATGTCAGATAATGATAGATTCATGATCTGCTTGTAAATGCACATGTACAAAGTGCTTTCCGTTTCCTGTTTCGATTAACGTTGTAGAATATGGAATTTCACATACTCCAGGTATACGTAGAAATACCATATACGTATTTTTTTTGGAAAAATGTTTGACATGTTTATTTAATGTATAATTATATAATATATGGATAAAATACTAGTTTGGCGAAAGGAATCGCAAAAATACATGTTCGCTTGTAAATGCCTAGTATGTTGAAATTGTGTATTCTAGAAATACCGCATATGTGTGGATTTTGGAAATGCAATTGTAATGTTTATTTTCTGTATGATTATGAGATACATGGGTAAAATACTCACGCGGCGTAGGGACAGCCCTAACACGTATTTTGTTAACATACGTCATGTATGTTGGAATAGTGTATTCTAAGTATTTGTGTAAATGCACGTGTGTGTAAATGTTCGTGTATTAGTGCCTTGGAGAGGTGCTGATATGGGATTCCCGACTCCCTTAGAGACATGTAGGATCCCCTCCATGCGGTGGTTCGCTAGAACCACTCACTTGTAATGTGTATATAATTGTATCCCTATGTGGATATTGCTTTACCACATGCTTTACAACATTCTTTGCAACATGCTTTACTTCATGTTTTACTTCATGCTTTATAACATGCCTGCTAACATGCTTGTATTGCTTGTTTATCATGCTTTACTCCACATGCTATTGATGAGAACTGTTTGAGTTTGGGACTATGCCTATAGTCCAAACATTCGGTACCAGACTTGCGTTGTGGCTGACATTCATGTCTCCACAAAGGATGTGTCTGGCGAACCCGAGTCGTACTTCGGTTGGCGATAGTGGTTGGCCACACGGAGTGCTTTTGTGCTCCATATCGCCCAACTTGTGGTGCGCTCGAGCTAGTCAGGCTCGTCAAGTAAACCGAAATGTATTTATGTGTTCACCATATTTGGTCGCTACTGCTTGAACCTATGGTACCAAACTTACCAGTGGCGAACCCGTTAACCATGGTACCTCGATCCGCTAAGTCGCATGAGCCGGACATGGTGGTATGGGACACCGTGGTCGAGCTGTCGGCCTACGCTGGGGCCATGTGCCTCCCCGTAGTGACCATTGCGCAACCAAACTCGTGAGCCGAATACGGTGGTATGGGACACTGTATTCGAGCTGTCGATACTTACGGCGAGAGCCGAGTACGGTGAGACCTGTGCTCGTGCTGACGGGCGACGAGTCCTCCGTAGTATCATCGAGTACACTCCAAGAGTTTGTGATTGGCGACGAGTCTTTCACAGCAACTAGAGTGTGAGTTGAGCCGAGTACGGTGAGACCTGTACTCGAGCTGATGGCTAGTGATTGAGCCGAGTACGGTGAGACCTGTACTTGAGCTGACGGCCAGCAATTGAGCCGCATACGGTGAGATCTGTATCCACGCTGACGGGTGACGAGCCCTTTGCGATGCCTTCACTACGCTTCTCAAACCATAATATCGTATGAGATTAACTAAGATTGACGACCCTAGAATGGATCATGTTTGGGAATGATACAAGGGAGGTACCTTAGTTTCCCAATACTGCTGTCTGAAATGGACTAATAAAAACTTGGTAATCATGAGCATCATCGCACCGCATGTGCTTTGTAGATGTGGCGCACTGAGGGAGTAAGCATTCACGAACGTAAGATGATGTCGCTTGAGGGTGGTTTGGCAAGGGCATACAGCATCATGTCATATCATTTTTGCACTTAACAAGAGTAGTTAGAAATGTTTGATTTGTACTGCTTTATCATTACTGCTTGATTGAATTGATAACATGTTAACCTATGCTTTATTGTTCCACTGAGTTAGCTACTCACTCCCACATTACGGGACGGTGTTTGCAACACCCACCAGACTCTGTCGCAGGTGTAGATGGCGCCTCGGTTCAGGAGCCGGAGCCTGACTTTGATGAGGATCAGGAGGAGTTCTCCTTTATGCAGTATTCTGATGGCTTCGCTTAGGCTGGCTGCATCGTGGGATTTTCAGGGCCTCTCGTGAGGATTGTATTTTGATTTTTGACTTAGAAACAATACATGTATATTGGTACTCAATTAGTACTCATACTCTGGAGTTCATAAAATTTTGTTCCTTTACATACTTTGAATATAAAATTTCAGTCTTCCGCTTGCCTTTATACAATTGAACTGGAGTATGAATTACTGTTTTGGTATAATCTCATTCATGTTTATTGCGCTAACTCAGACAACATTTAACCAGCATTGTGTATGTTGCATAAGTGATGCGTTGGAACTCGGGAGTTGAGTTCATACTCGACCCCCGAATCTCAGGGCGTTACAAGCCTTTCCCTGCCCATTATTTTGAGACCACTTAATAACTCTTCTTCTCCGAAAGATTGCCTTGGAACACTGAAAAATTCTCAACAATAGGACTCCTATCTCTTTGCAATTTCTACAGCGCCTAGGCTTGAACTATCGTTCGAAAGCATACCGCCGTTCTGGAATAAATCAACCTCTTTGATGCAATCATAGCTACGTCAGAGCATTTTCATGGGGATGCTGCTATCTTCAGAGGCTTCCTTAACCATTGGTCTCCAATCACCAACTCATTTCATCTCCCTTCAGGCGAAATGAGTATCACCTTATAGGATCTTCTTCGCATAGCATGTCTTCCCATTATGGGCAATATCTTTGATGCCTATGTACCCTCTAATGAAGAGCTTGCTCTAGCTTCTGCAGAAGATAGTAAATCTGAAATTTCGAAGACCACTCTTGAACTCTTCAGTGCACTGGCCAACTTCCCTCAACCTAATCGCATTACTTCTCTCGAATGACTAGCTTACTTTTCTCAAAATTTGCAGTATATTTTCTCCTTTCTTCTTTCTTCCTTCACAACTTCAATCTTGTACAATCTAGTTTTAATGATTATTTCTTTTCCCTGACAGCTTTGTAGGCGATAATCACCAAGAACTTAAGACCATTCACAAGAATACTAAGAGCACTGTTGAATACAGTTCATCCTGCGAACTGGCTGCCTTCTTAACCTACTGGCTAAGGATAGTGATATTCCCAGATTCCGAGCAGACTGACATTATCAGACCATCCTTCTTCGTGGTAGCAGGTGCAATGGCAGAAGGCCGAAAATATTCACTGGCTCCCCCAATCCTATGTTCCTTGTACCATGCTTTTGGAGACACCATTTCTGGTTCCAAAAATTCTTCTTCCAACTCTTTTGTTATCTGTGCTCCATGGCACTTCTTTGTGGGTTGGCTAGGAGTTTATTTCCCTTGGACATTTGAGGATTCCGACAGAGCGTACTTACATCCCGATCGACTCCCTCTTCAACATTATCAACTGAGAGAGATGATCAAGAAGTCGAATGACTGGGTCACTAGAAAACTAGAGAGCAATGATCCTATTGATTTCTATCAATTCCCTTTCTCTAGCTATTCTGACGATGTGGCAATTATTGATGATGATTCTGTTTCATTTGGCGAACATTCATTTCTTGTCTCCATCAGGCCCACCACCCTTCCTTGGAGAGAAGGCGATATATTCTGGCGCGAGCCATACTGTCACGCCCCAAACTCGGAAACCGGGCTCACAAAATTCTCGATCGCCGAATCCGGTACCGACAGCCTCCGTAGTACCCCATTCTCAGCTTCCAACCTCCATACTCTAGATTCCGATCCTGGGATCCTACAAAGAAGATTTTTCAACGTACATTTGTCTCATAAGAAGCATAACAACAAGTTTACCCAAATCATAAAGGCAACATCATCATCACATATCCACTAATATAAACAGTTAAATACAGTGCTGAAAGGGAAATACATGTATTAAAATCAAAGCTCCAGAAAATAGCTGCATGCTCCAAGCTCAATGCTACTGCGACCTAACGCCACCTGCACCCATCTATCGTACATAAGCTTATAGAAAGCTTAGAGGGTAGTGAAAGTGTGTGCGATGCATGTGCCAAGCATATAAATATCAAAGTGAAAATACTGTTAATCCATAAATCGTACAATATCAGAGTAATGTGGAACATGCTGGAAAGTCCATAAATATCATCAGCCCTATCCAGGCTATGCGATGTAAAAACATAATAAGTCAATCATCATATACTGAGGAAACAATGTAGATCAGCTTTGCAATGCGGAGACATAGTAAGCCAAATATCAGATACCGAGTCTATGAATATCGTCAACCTTAAGTAGGTTATGCAATACAGAAGCACAGTAAACCAAATGTTATGTGTTGAGGATGCAATGCAATATGCGATACGAATGAAATGACCAAACTGTAGTGTGAAGTCGGGGTGATAATACGTAGTATCACAGGCCATGAGGTCCACCACATGGGACTTCTATCCAAACCAGTCCTATACCTAAATTTGGATAGTCAGACTCAACATGGTAAACTCCTGATCTCAGGTTATCGCGCGCCCCAACCGAAATCATGGTCATTGTGAAGGTACACGTAACAAATAGTTACGCACCACCAGTCCCAGTGGATAGTGAATGAATGAATGAATGAGTATGCAATTCCTGCTCAATAAGTCCACATATCAGTTGGTTCTTCTTTAGGAAATCACCGGGGTCTAGTACACTCCAAAACAGATTTCTGCCCCATCGTGCACAACAAGATGAGTGGAAGAGACCTCACTATCCGCCTACCAATATCGGGCCCAGCTCGTCGATAGCGGACCCATTCCTCGAGCTGGTCAAACTCAGCCTAGCTTTGCCCCTCCTCTCGGGCAGGTAAGGCTGCACCCCCTTCCAACCGACCATGACACAGTGGGAGACCCGGCCTAACAGTATACGGCCCTTATGCGCTCATGCATCCACTCAGTCTAGATGTTGGAGCAACCTCTAGAACAAAGAGGGTTTAGGGAATTTCACCCAGGGATATCTATAGCACCCCATGTAGAATAGATTTTCGATGTCCCATGTGGTCATCCACGATATGCCTATGGAGGCTACGGCCCTGCTATCATTAGGGCATACGGTGGTCATTTCACACAAATGCGAGATGTATGAGTCATACCATCCAGTCATACATCAAACCTGCACGTACCGCGTGCTCATATGGGGCAACTCCGCCTATCAGAGAGTCCCATAAATATCTCATCCCTATGACATATGCAATGATCAACCATATCTCATAACAAACATGCAAATAATGCATATGGGCATGTATCATGATGCTATGTTATCACATACTCATAATCGGTATCGATAACGGCACTGATAATTGGCCTCGATAATCGGCCTCGACTATCAGCCTCGATAATCAACCTTGGTATTCAACCCCGATAATCAGTCTCGACAATCGAAATCGTCCTCAATAATCGGAATCAGCCTCGACAATCAAAATCGGCCTCAATAATCAGCCTCAACAATCGGAATCAGCCTCAACAATCAGAATCAGCCTCGATAATCAACCTCAACAATCGGAATCGGCCTCGACAATCAGAATCGGCCTCGATAATCAAAATCGACCTCGATAATCGAAATCGGCCTAGATAATCGGAATCGGCCTTGATAATCGGAATCGGCCTCGATAATCGAAATCGGCCTAAGGAAAGGTCACAATGTGGACATTTAACCATCATTGCCCATTAATGTGGACATTTAACCAACATTTCTCCCAAGGAGTGGCCTTCACAGGGCCAAACATATAATGGGCCCATGGTCTCACACAAGAGTCATATATATATGCGCAACGGGCCTCATATACATCAAGTGGGCCGCATCAATGGGTCGTATCACATGGGCCTCTACCAGATGGACAGCTAATATATACAATGCATATATCATGGTGGACTCCATCACTGATGGCCAGTAAGAACGAAACACATACATGATACGGCCCCATGGCCTGGTGTAAATATACAACATATACCTCGAGATGGGCCTCATAGGCACCGTCCAGATGGATGGTGTGCAAGTAAAATACATACATCATGGTGTATTCCACAGCACTGCATCGTCCAGATGATGGTGCAGATATAGAATATATATATATATATATATATATATATATATATATATATATATATATATATATATGTATATATATATATATATGTATATATATATATACATATATATATATATATATATATATGTATATATATATATATATATATATAAATATATCTATATATATATATCAAGGTGGGTTTCCACGCACATGGCCCACCAAAGGGTTGCATCTGCCTTGGTTTGGAATGGTGTGGATGCACCACACGTGCCCAACAGGTGGGGTCAAGATCTCGACAGTGTAGGTTAGAGCATGCATCATGCATGGGTCCCACAGAACTGGCAGATGTCAACTATAGTAGCTTATCTCTGCGTGAGGTATCCCAGTCAATCTGCATCCACCGTCCATGGATTGGACGGTGCGGATGCAACACATGATATCAAGGTGGGCCCCACACGCCTAGAAATCAGATGGACGGATGGCTAGATTTACAGCACATACATCAAGGAAGGCCCCACCCAGCAAAATGTCCTGATGGACGGCTGAATGGAATAGATGAACGGCGTGGATGTAAAATACATACACCATGGTAGGCCGCGTGGGTGGGCGGTGTAGATTAAAACACTTACATTATGGTGGGCCACGTGCTACCAGCACGTGGATCTGGTGTGGCCCCATGTCCTCAAATGGATAGACGGTGGGAATTAAACCCATACATCATGACGCACCCCACACCTGCACCGTCTAGATGGACAGTGTGGGGACCGAATACATACATCAAGGTGGGTCCCACCTCTCTTGATGACGTCAATACCGTAGTTATGCAGCTGTTATACACAAAACACCAGCCAATCTAGTTTCAAAGCAAGTGGGTCCCACATGGGCCCACCAGATATATATATATATATATATATATATATATATATATATATATATATATATATATAATATATATATTATTATTATAATCAGGCAGCCCAGCGTCTAGGCCCTGGATGGGCGGCCTAGGCAGGAGCAACGTACAGCTGGCTTTCCACCATTCAGGGATTGGATGGTGGATGAAACACTTACATCATGGTGGTCCCACGTCCGGTGGGCCACCCGTGTTGGATCAAGATGATACTTGTTTTTACCTCCGTCCAGGCCTGATCACTGGACGGTATGAATCATACATCAGGGTGGGATTTCCACCGTCCAGATGATGGATGGCATGGATAATATGATGCATCAAGGTGGGCCACAATCCATCACAGAGAGAGAGAGAGAAAAAAAAAAAAAGGAAGATCGGATGGTGATGGAGGGACCCCGCCACTATGGACCCTCCATGATTACAATACATACATCAAAAAAATGGGTCCCATGACAAGTGGGCCTTCTAATAGAAAATCAACGGTGGATCACCCACCTATTGGCCTCCTTCTTGGTCTGATGGAACGCCGAACTCCTTGGCTTCAATCTTGATGGAAGATGATAAAAATTGGAGGGTTGAGATGGGAGATGAGAGGGTATGAAGTGGGCCACACTAAAGCTCCTCTCATGGAGCTCTCTTGCTTGGACGTTGGGTTGCTTGGGGTTTGCTTGAAAAATGGAGAAAATGAGAGGGAGAGAGAGAGAGAGAGGGATGGGTGAGTGAGTGATGGGTGATGTGTACTTGACATGTACGGGATGGGTTGTAAGAGAGAGAGTTGACTTTAGGGATGGTGTTGTACTTGACATGATGTGATATGGTACTTAATTGATTGATGTGATTGATGGGATATTCTCTTGGGATTGTAAACACCCGGGGTTTCCTCGAACTTAACGCGGGCCCACATCTCCTGGCCCGAGTATCGCTTCAGTGCGTGAGACGCAGCATCGGAACCGCGGTGACGGCGCAGTCGCTAGGGTACAAGTCTCGGGTCAATCCAACTCTGAAATATGGGATACGACTCAGGGTTGTGCACAAATGTTATCTACGCATCGCGGGCCACCGAAATTCGACCAGGAGGACCACGGAAGCCTACGGAATAGTACGGGCTAGGATACGAGTCTTACACATACCATCCTAACAGGTTTGCTCATCAGTTTGGGTTCGATCAAACAGTACCAGAACTCTCGATATCGTTACCAGAGCAATGAGAAGTTACGGCATCGGACCATATAATTGGGCTTTGATATGGAAGCAGCTCTTGATCGTTTGCACCGGATCACACTCCATAATTCCCGGCTATGATTACCCTTTCAGTGCTTCTTACTGTTGGATGCGATGGTGGATTCATCAGTATTATCTAGTAGAACATTGTTACCCAGTTGATCATGTTGTATGGATTCTCCCTCCTCGCCTAAGGAGTTTCCAGAGAGACCAAGGCATTGGCCATTTTGAAGAGGTAGATCACGCCCCTTCCTCAGGTCAACTCTATATGAAAATTTCTTCTACAGAGCACATCTTTGAAATGAAACCAGTTGATACCCATGAGAGATGGGTAACCTTTGGTATGCCTTTGAAGAATACTTATGAATCTTCATATTTTCCAAAGAGAATGATGATTCTTCACAATTCTATCCTCCTCCCTTACAAATTTTAAGAGACAGTACTCCTGTAACATCAGAAAGACGAGAGACAGAAAGACAGCGTCATTCTCTTCAAAAGGACAAACATATCATCATTGCAGATTCATCCTTTTAAGAGTAGAAAGTAGCAGATGTTCTAATCAAACTTGACATTTTTTGTATTTGAACAGGAAATATAACATTTCTCCTTTCTTGCATCTATTTTTTATAATGCATTTCTATATAGATGTATGAACATACGTGTCTTCAGAAATATATACTGATTCAGGATTCATAGTATATCTAAGCTTGAACAATTCTCATAAGCATATTTGATAGACATATGTTAATCAAAATAACAATCTATTTATAGTTGTTAGCATAACATTGCCTAAGTGGTATTTTGGAATAGGCGGAACTAAGTTTTAGTTCCAGTTAATTGCACACACAGTTTAAGATCATAAGTAGTTGGAGCAATCACAGTTTAGACTCATAAGTAGTTGGAGTTAGTCTTACACGAATGGCCGTTGTAACTCTCTAGAGTTCGTGGGGCTTATCGCGGCAGGGGAGTTCACAAACTGCGATCCATCAGAGGGGCTTAGTGAAGCTACCGGGGCAGGAACTCAATAGGATTTACGCACACGGTTGGCCACAGTAACTCTCTAGAGTTCGTGAGGCGCACAAGGCTACCATGAGGTACCAAATCCAAGGCCGCTAGTCCATCAATGAGGGGTCATCTTGCTTCAAAGACCTGTCCTCACGCGTTACTACTGAATTCAAACCAAGGATTTGGGGAGTCGTCTTGCTTCAGAGACTCACTTTTCCTTCGTCTGTAAGGTCAGACCCATTTATGAGGGGGCGCTCTCTGGCCGCCCACGTGACGCTACCTGAAGCTGTACAGACGGCATAGGTCAGTACCCGCATGGGTGTGCGTAATGCTCTTTTCGGGCTTTTTGAGGCCACAGGCCACACTGCTACCTGTATAGTTCTATCATATCGCCATCGCCCAAAATGATAAGCCTTATGCAGTTCGGCTTCATAGCGGCATCTTTCTCACTATCATATGTGATAAGTCGTCATTGTTATCGCGATTCTCGTACTTAGCTTTATAAGCTTATTCTGCAACCTGTAATGATGAATTTGAAATTGCGGTGAAGACCACTTTAGTTGAAGTCGGGATATGCCAATATGTCCTAGAGGGGGGTGAATAGGACTTTTTAAAAGTTTTTATGATTTATTAAAATCCTATTACACCAATCCTAACAACAGGCACATATTAGGATTACTCAAACTTAACTCTACTGGCTTTCAAGCCCGGTAGAGGATCCAATCACAAACTATTTGAGAAGTAAACAATATGCAAACTAGTTTATGATGGATATGACTGTGTAAGTGTGTGAGGTGTGATCTCAGATATTCATATATGCAAATATTGAAGTAAACGACATAATCAGAAGAATAAAAATCTCAAACACAGTCATTTTTATAGTGGTTCGACGATCAGTCTACTCCACTCCCGGAAGACGCACTCAACCCTTGAGTGTGCCAGATTTCACTAAGGAGGTTTCACAGTGGTTCACCTCAAACCTAAGGTTTTAAATCAAGTTCACCTTCAACCTTTACAACCTACACTGAGGCTGAGTGTTTATGCTGTCAAGAGCAAGGGTCAACACAACGCACCCACTTTTAGGCAACTGGCAAAGGATCTTCCATAAGACCCTACTAGAGGTTTCTACACTGTTCACCTCAAACCTGAGGTTTCACAACAGTTGACCTCAAACCTAAGGTTTTGCTGGTTCAACTTCAACCAGATGTTTATGCTCTCCACAGAGCAAGGGTCCACACAACGTACCCACCACGTACACTCCCGCCAGAGGCCTCCTACGAGGGCTTCAAGGGGTGAGAAACACCTAGGACCCAATCCTACAAAGGAATGATCACAAGTGTCCTCTGGACTCTAGATACTTACAAATAAGCTGATGAGTCTCATTAAGCACGTTGACGAAGATCTCATCCTTTGTTGACGAAGACTCTTCGATCTCCTTGATCTGCAACTCAAAAGATATACCAATGCATGGGACGGGTTGGGTTAAGGTTATGATGAAATCCTACTCTTAAAAGATTTTCCTATAAGGAAGATAAAGCGACTTCAATCATCTAAGCATTCAAGGTATCCCAGCTTAATGATTTGCCATTAAGGTGGTAGCTGGAGGATCCTTAAATGCGAAAGTTCATTCCCCAATCCACTCTATTGAATATCAATGGTGAGAGTGGATTGGAGGATGAACTTCCCTGAGAGAAAGGGCTTTAGGTATAAGATCTAAGGTTAAACACTCAAAAGCTCTCTCTTCTTTCTCTCACAGCAACAATAGACAAGTCCACTATATATAGCCAAAAGGTTCCAACGGATATAAAACAGTCACATTTATAACAGAGTTCGATATCATCGAGCAGGTTCGATATCATCGAGCGTATACTCTTGATAGCATCGATGGTCCGCTCGATGACTCGAACTCATGTCATACGGTTTTGAAACCTTTTGCCAGATGGTCGATGAATCGAAACGAATGTCGATGTCATCGGATTTCGAACTCCGATTCCATCGATGATAGGTTCGATCCATCGACACTTGAAAAAATGAGAGAGACTTGACTAGAAATATTTCAGGTTTTCATGAATGATCAGGGAACCATCGAGATCATTAGAATTTGAATGTCGATGATATCGATATCAGAGTCGAGGCATCGATAAATCCACCAAAATTTTCATTAAGCTTGCTGGATAGTTTATGTCCTTGTTCGATGCAATCGACCTGATACCGATGTCATCGATATTTGAATATCGATTCTATTGAGGGGCCCCCGATCATAGTTAAACCACCTTGAAATATGTTGCTGGAGAACTTGGCGCCCAAGATCGATATCATCGAAGGCCTACTGATACCATCGAGGTTTAAATTTCGATGGTATCGAGGAGGTTTCGATATATCAATGTTTATATGATATTCTTTAAGAAAAACAGAGGCGCCAAAAATCTGTCTGTCAATAGTATCGAGTCGACTTTGATAGACTCG
The DNA here is from genome assembly GCA_021015155.1 of Magnolia officinalis. NCBI lineage: Eukaryota > Viridiplantae > Streptophyta > Magnoliopsida > Magnoliales > Magnoliaceae > Magnolia > Magnolia officinalis. The sequence continues at coordinate 47,411,155 of JAJHSJ010000001.1, forward strand.
AGATTTGAATATCGATGATATCGATAGGTGTATCAATATATCGATAATTCGTCTAGATAAGTTATGAGGTTGCTGGACATATTTGGTCCTCTTATCGATGGTATCGATGGAGCATTGAGGACACGACAGTGCAGGTCGATCATATCGAGATGTGTATCGATACAATCGACAGGGTGAGAAAACTTAGAGAATTTTCTGATTTTTGAAAACGTTTTCTTACCCAAAACCCTAAGATGTTCTAGTTTGATTTTTAAGGGTTTTAGCTTACCTGGTGATTTAGGACAAGGGATGTGAGGCTCAAATTTACCTGTGGTGAGCTTGCACACATCCGGTTGAGGCAAACGCTTGAATTGATCTTCCTATCAGGCTCTGCAAACGAACTGACTCAACACTCACACAAATTGACAAATCAGGACACTTTCAGAATTGGCCTTGCTCAAAAAATAAATCAAAATTAATATACCGCATTTGCTGATGATATGAAACAAAATTTTATAGTTAAGATAGTATATTAGCCTGGCAGTGCTATTTATTTCGATAAATTTAAATGGCCTTGTGCTAGCAAGATAATGATAGTAATAACAGCTTTGGCGATTCGGTGATAATCATTGTCGCATTGGCGATTTGCATTTGGCGATATGCGTTTTACGATTTGGCGATTTGCATTTGGCGATATGGCAAGAATCATTGGCTCTTTTCATTGACTCGCTTGGATTTGATATGCTTTAAAGGCCTGCATTTCATTAGTATTCAAAGAGAAATACAATGTTAGAAAGAAATATAGAGTTCTGCCTTTGTATGCATTTGTCTGCCCCCTTTTAATTGAGAAGAATTACGTCGCGAATCTTCTGAATCAAAACTGTGTATACATTCAGGGATGATATATTTTTATGAAATGCGCATTGACCAGTATACTTATGTCTCGCCCATCTTGATCTATCACCCGATAGGCCCCATTGGAGTATACTTCTGATATTATGTATGGGTCATCCCATTTAAGGTCAAACTTGCCCCCAGTCTTACGAGTGACCACTATCGGTCTTTTCAGCATCAATACCAGATTGCCTCTTTTGAAGGAGCGATGCTTGACCTTTCTGTCAAAAGCAACAGAGATTCTTACTTGATATAATTGTAATCGTTGTTGGGCTACTAATCGCTTTTCATCTAGCAAATCCAATTCTGCCAACCTGATCTTAGCATTTTCCTCATCAGTAATCGACTGATGTACCGATATTCTGAGCGAAGCAGCTTGCATTTCAATGGGGATAACAGCGTCAACTCCATAATCAAAGAATATGGCGTTGCTTTCGTAGCAGTACGATCAGTAGTTCGATAGGCCCATAGGGCTTCTTGCAACTTCTCATCCAAATCGTGCTTATTTTCTGCAACTGTTTTTTTAATATCTTCACAATCGTCTTATTTAATGCTTTAGCCAACCCATTAGCCGATGGATAATAAGGTGTCGAGAATGAATGTTGGATATCAAACTTTTGGCATAATTTCTTCATTCCTCTGTTCTTAAATGGAGTCCCGTTATCGGTGATGATCTTCTTCGGAATACCATAGCGGTATATTATTGCATGTCGTATGAAACCCACAACATCTTTTTCTTTGACATTTCTTAGCACGATAGCTTTAGTCCACTTTGAGAAATAATCTGTGGCTGCCAAAATGTACTATTTTCCTTTAGATGACGATGGATTTATAGGACTGATAACATCAAGCCCCCAAGCTACGAAGGGTCAAGAAGCCACTGACTGATACAAGTCTTCAGGAGGTACATGTATGACATCGCCATGTATCTGACATTCATGACACAGCCGTGTGTAATCAATTGCATCTTTGAACATCGTAGGCCAATAATACCCCATTCAATGTACTCGATGGAACAAATTTCTACCAGCCTGATGAGCGCCGCATTCCCCTAAATGTGCTTCTCGCAATATCTAATTCGCCTCTTTCATATCCAAGCATCTCAACAACACCTCGTTATAGGATTTTTGTAAAGCTCTTCGTTACACATAATAAATTTCTTCACCCTTTGCTTTATTTGCAGCTTTCGTGCCGGATCCTCGGTAAAATATCATATTTGAGATAGTCCACAAAAGGCTGACGTCAATCATCAATTGAAATCTCCAAACATGACATGGGCAATGCTTCAAAGACTTTAGCATCTTCAGCAGGCGGCAAAAACCTTCTTTCTTCGATTGTTACTTGAAGAGGGCTTCGATTAGGACAAGCCAAAGATGCAGCCAAGCTAGCTAAGGCATCTGCCCTTGTGTTCTCTGATCTCGGTATATGTCTGATTTCAACATCCAGAAATTGCTCCAACAATTGTTGCGCTTGACAATAATACGGGAGGAGCTCTTTCTTTCTTATTTCAAATTTTGTAGTAAGCTGGTTTATCACAATCTTAGAATCACCAAAAATTCGTAGCAATTTTACCTTCATTTCCTGGGCTATTTCCATCCCTATAATGAGAGCTTCATATTCGACTTCGTTATTAGTGCATGTCATGCCTAATGTAAAGGAATATGGCAGCAAGTCGCCATGCGGACTAATAAATATCACTCTGGCACCTGTTCCTAAAGTTCTAGAAGCGTCATCGAAGTACATTTGCCACAAACCAGGCAATTCTGTCATCATTACCTGCTCGTCCGGAAAGTCATCACTGATCATTTCATTATCCGGTACAGGGTGGGCTGCCAAGAAATCCGCCACTACTTGTCCCTTTATTGCTTTCGCCGGTTCATAAGTGATCATGTATTCTGACAATAAAAGCATCCATTTGCCAATCTCCAGGATAGCATCGGTCTTGTCATCAAGAAATTTAGGGGATCCACTCGCAAGATCAAGATTATATCATGGGAGAGACAGTAATGCCTTAATTTATGTGCTGCAAAGATTAGAGCTAAACACACTTTCTCGATGGGTGAATAGTTGCATTGAGCTCCTATCAGAGTTTTGCTTAGATAATACAGCGTAAACTCCTTCCCTTACTCATTTGTTTGCGCTAACAAGTCTCCCAATGAATTTTCTGCTGTAGAAATATAAAGGATGAAGGGTATACCTTTCACAGGTGCCGCTAGTACTGGGGCAGTTTCAGAAATTCTTTAATCCAATCAAATGCGTTTTGACACGATTAGTCCATATAAATTCCACCCCTTTCTTCATTAGATGGGAAAACGGCTGACATCTTTGTAATAGCCCAGATTTTTCCCAACCTGGAATTAGACGTCCTTAGGCGATGGGTCAATCCTAACACAGGTTTAACTTCTCAAACACTCAATTAAAGCCTCAAATCCCTTTTCAAACCATTTTCTTCACAAATCCCACCCTTCACCACCATGATCTTTCAATTTTTCTAAGTACTTTCACCCTAGACACTATCTTAAACTAGCTAAGTAGTATAACTTAGATTACTTTATATACAAACTACAAAGGACTAAGTACCACCTCAGACAGAAATCTTATAGGACTAAATCCTTTAGAAATGAGACAAAGTAACTAAGTACAAAACTAGATTAGCTACGAAATCTGCTAGAATCGTTTTAAATACGATCTGCAAGACCCAAAACTTGTAAAATCATTGACGCTAGGTTACCCTAAAATCTAGGATCAATCTCATTACCCGGCTGCTCTTGGGAGCATCTCGAAACTCCGTATCAGATCTGGACCGCACGTCAGAAGTCCGATTAACACGAAGTTAAGGAATTAGGACCGCCTCGCTGGGCTTGACAACCAACTCGGAAATCAAATCCAGACAGTGTCCCACGGCTGTTCGCTTGAATCCGGAGCGAGAGAGTGTGAAAACACTTGTTTCCTTTACAAAATAAATATCTTGAATAGTAATCTGGCACGTGTCGCTTGCAGATCAGTTTTAAGTAACCAAACCATCAGAATCAGACCAAATTACACTCTCGGATCAGGAAAAATTTCATACACATTTACATGTACTCGAAATCTCCGATCGAGATCCGCTGACCGTTGAACTGAAACTGGTCCGCCACGCGTGATCTGGAAATCCCACTGAAACGAAAACTTAATAGAACCTAGATCCATAGTTTGTGAGCTTAAGTCCGACCTTTGGCTCAAGGAGGCCCGCCAGAAGTCCTCCGTTGAGCTAAAACTGCCCCGCTTTGGTTATAACTTAAGTATACCTTGACTTGAAGTCTAATTTGGAGACTTTTTAGGCTATATAAGGACCTTTGAACCCTCTCTCTCACAGCCATACGAATTTGAGATTTAAGAGAGAGAAAAGAGAGAAAGTGTGGGAGTTGTGGGAGGATCTCCCTGTCATGCTTCCCTGCCGTTATGCAAGCACAACCACTCCATTCTAATCGCTTTCCCGGCGATTCCAGCTCCATTTTTAGGTAAGAAACCCTAACCCTAATCTGATTTGGAGTGTTGATGGTTGTAGGTTATGAAATAGCTAACCTATGTCGATCTATAGGTGGTCAAACTACCGTATACAGAAGCTTAGCAATTCCATCGACTCCGTTACGATTCTACGACAGAAGGTGCGGACTTTAGGTGTATAGGTTATGGTTTTCAATGCTTTCAATGTCAGATAATGATAGATTCATGATCTGCATGCAATTGCACATGTACAAAGTGCTGTCTATTTTTCATTTCGATTAAAGATAAAGAATATGGAATTTTACATGCTCTAGGTGTCCGTAGAAAGTACCGTATATGTATAAATTTTTGAAATGTGTTTGTCATGATTAATTGATGTATTAATATATTATATATGGATAAAATACTTGTTTGGCGAAAGGGTTCGCCCTAATACATGTTTTTGCTAATATCACTATGTATGTTAAAATAGTGTATTCTAAGTGTTTGTGAAAATGACCGAATGAGTATATAATTCTCATTCGTGTTCGCCATGACTAATTGTCATGGATATATGATTGTTGTATTGGCGATACCCCTTTGACGAATGGATTTGCCCTAAATCACGCCACGGCCACAATACACTATATATGCTAAAATGTGTGGCCCAAGTGTTTGTGGAAATGACTGAATGAATATGGAACTTGGATTCCTGTTTGCCATGATTATCCGTCGTGGGTGTATATGTGTTATGATTGGGGCAACTCTCTAGTGAAAGGATTTGGCCTAATGCCTATGTGATCAACATATGTTATGTATGTTGATGTATGTATTTTAAAGTGTTTGTTGAAATGTTTGAATGAGTAGTAGTTAGTAAATTGTAATGTTTAAGGGTGTTGAGATATGATTCTCAAATCCTTTAATTATGTGTATGATTTCCTTGGATAGCTGTGTGATTAGGAATTGAATATGTACAAACTCATGCTTGTGTTGTGCTTCATAACATGCTCAACTGATTGTATGATTTTATCTATGTAATTCATATGTTTAAATTCACGTTTACGGTGTATGATCCGTCATAAGGTGATGGGGGAGTGGTGTAACGATTCTGTGCAACAGCCCTGGCAGCCCTAAACGGATAATATCAGACTTTGATTGTATGATTTGAAATCTTGATCCATTACTGCTTTAACTGTTCTGTAATTGATTGTGTTTGGGGCTATGATTATAGTCCATGCAATCGGTAACGGGATTGAATTCGTGGCTAAGATTCATTTGCCACGTGAGATGTGTTCGACTAACCCGAGTCGTACTTCGGTTGGCGATAGTGGTCGGCCACGCGAGGTACTTATGCACTTCATGTCGTTCAACTTGTTGTGCGCTGGAGCTAGCCGAGCTCGTCAAGTAACCCGATCTGTCTTATGTATGTTCACCATGTTTGGACGCTACTGCTTGAACCTAGGGTACCAAACTTACCAGTGGAATCCCTTTTAACCATGGTACCTCGATCCGCGAAGACTCATGAGCCAGGCATGGTGGTATGGGACATCGTGGTCGAGCTGTCGGCCTACGCTGGGGCCACGTGCCTCCCCGTAGTGACAAATGAGCAACCAGACTTGTGAGCCGATTATGGTGGTATGGGACACTATATTCGTGCTGTCGGCCTACATTGATAAGGTGATGGGGGAGTGGTGCAACAAATGCGAGCAACAGCGCTGGCAGCCCTTTGTAGTGACCTCGAGCACACTCTGAAATTGCGGTGAGCCTTAGAGTTTTGTCGTGGTGTATAGAGTATGAACTAGGCCTGTTTCTGTATAGTGATGAATCGTTAAAGAGGTGATGGGGGAGTGGTGTAACCTTTGTGCGTAACAGCCCTGGCAGCCTCTGCAGTGACCTAGAAAACACACCATCGTCTGAGATTAACTAGGACTGATGACCCTAGAATGGATCATGTTTGGGAATGATACAAGGGAGGTACCTTAGTTTCCCAATACTACTGTTTGAAATGGACTAATAATTACTCGAAAATCATGCTCATCATCGCACTGCATGTGACTAGTAGATGTGGAGCACTGAGGGATGGACGCATTCGCGAACGTAAGATGGTGTCGCATGAGGGTGGTTTGGCAAGGGCATACATCATGTCATTTCATACTTGCATTAAATAAGAGTAGTTAGAATTGTTTGATTGTACTACTTTATCATTACTGCTTGACAGAGTTGATAACATGTTAACCTATGCTTTTATTGTTCCACTGAGATGATCACTCACTCCCACGTTACGGGACGGTGTTGTACACACCAACCAGATTTGTTGAGTTTCAGGTGATGGCGATGCTTATGAAGCAGAGCCGGACTACTACTATGATATTCAGGAGGAGTTCTCCTACATGTACTTCTCTGTCAGGTTTATGAAGACCTGGTATTGTATTGACGGGGCTATGGTACTTGAGATAGAAGCCATTACACTTACACATTTGGTATATTTTGGAACTATACTTGTAATTATTTAACCTGGTAATGTTATCACACTCTGGAGACTCACCACAGTTTTTATATATTTTATATATCTATCGCAGTCTTCCGTTTGCAATTTAACTGTCTCTGGAGTATGATATGTGTTTTGGCTTAATCTCACTCATGTTCAATACACTAATGCAACAACATTTAATCATCATTATCTATGTTGCATAAGTGATGTTCTGGAAACTCGGGTGTTGAGTTATGCTCGACCCCCGATTTTTCAGGGTGTTACAATCTTCTTGCAAGATTTGAGATAAAGCAACGAATATATGCCAACTTTCCCTGCAAACTCTTCAACTCTTTTAGTGTGTTTGGAGGCGGCATTTCTTGAATAGCTCTGATCTTTCCCGGATCGACTTCAATTCCCCTGTGCCTGACAACAAAACCATGCAACTTTCTCGACGAAACACCGAACGCGCATTTAGACGGATTCATCCTCAGTTGCTTCTTTCTGAGCTGACGAAATATTGAAACCAGATGTTCACAATGTTCCTCATGGTCATTTGACCTAACCACTAAATCATCCATGTAACATTCGACATGCTTGTGCATCATGTCTTGGATTATATTCTGCATTACCCTCTAATATGTCGCGCCAGCATTCTTGAGACCAAACGGCATAACCTTGTAACAGTAAATTCCCAGCGATGTTCTGAATGTCGTAGCTTCCTCATCTTCCGAGGCCATTCTTATTTGATTATACCCAACATAACCATCCATAACGGACATAATGGCGTACTTAGTCATACTATCAATTAATAGCTCAGTAATTGGCAGTGGAAAATCATCCTACAGACATGCTTCATTTAAGTCTCTAAAGTCAATGCATACTCTAATTTGTCTACTTTTCTTCTTTACTGGGACAATGTTTGATATCCACTTAGGATACCTGACTTCTCTGATAAACCCAACTTTAATTAGCTTATTCACTTCTTCTTCAATCAAGGGAATCAGATCCGGGTGGAATCGTCTCTGCGCTTGTTTAATTGGTCTCTTATCTTTAGAAATATTTAATCGATGCATCGCCACTAAGGGTTCTAGTCCTGGCATTTCTGCATATGTCCAAGCAAACACATCCTTGTTTTCTTTCAAAAGTTTAATATACCGGTTAGCCTCTTGTTTAGGGAGACTGACACTTATAAATGTATTACGGGGTTCTTCTTCTGTTCCTAGATTTATTTCTCGCAAGCTGTCGATCGTCGGTTGCCCCCCGTCTTCTATCTGCTTCGGAGCCGCCTCAGGATGCTTGATCATTTCAGCTGTTGTCCATTCGACTAATTCAACAGTAATCATATTTACTAAAGATTCTCTTCCTAATCCACGGTGCTTCTCTCATTTTTCTTCATTGACTCCAATCGGGATCAAGATGCCTTTTCCACTGTTTAACCCAGTTGGTTCTTCGCAATTGAAGTCCATATTCTTCATTATATTTTTACTAGCAGAGCTGTATCTTTCTAGATCTTCAGATGTTAATTTTGTAAAGTTTATCTCGTTATCTATCTTTTCTTTTACCTCTACTTCTAGAACTGCATAAAATTCAATAGGCTCGGGGTTTTTCAAACTAGCTTCAACATAGAACCTCTTAGGCATAACTGGGAATGGTTTTTTCCTTTCTGCATGTGATAGTGGCATCATATAGTTTAACTACAAAATTTCGAATTTCTTAGGCGATAATAATGTCAGCGAAGGCTGCCCCGGTTGTCTCAAATGTCTTGGCACGAAATAAAATATTTGGTTCACATTCTCTTTCTCAGATAACTCTATTTTTGTGACCCCATTCTGCACTGTACTTGTTTCACCTTTTGTTGTTTTATTCTCATTGCTTTCCTTTTTATTCCCTGCAGTGAACTCATCATAATAATCGGCGTCGGTGAAGAAAGATTCCACTTTTGTATATGGCTTTGCATCATTCATCACCTAATATTGAGTCACATCTTTACAGTACTTGAAGCATTGATGGAGAGTCGATGGTATAATGTCGTATTGATGCATCCAGGGTCTTCCCAAGAGGAGATTATATATCGTTACTGCGTTAATGACGTGACAAACAATGTCTATCGTTAGCTCCCCTATCTCCAATGTTAGTGTGATTTTGTCGAGCGCTCGTTGTCCATCTTGATTAAATCCTTGTATTATCATCCCACTAGGGTGCAAATGAGAACGAGGATATCTCAATTCATTTAGCATCATTAATGGTAGCAAGTTCACTACGGACCCATTATCCAACATTATTCATTTTATCTGCTTACCACCGACATGGCCCACAACCATCAGCGGTCTATTATGTTCTTCGCCACAAATTAGATCATCATCGGAGAAAGAAATGACTGGCATGTAATTATTTTGCTCTTCGTGTTCCATCTCTGTGAGCAATGCTTTTCTGACATCATTATCGGATAGAGCTTGAATTAGACTATTTCGAGAATCTTCCGACAGCCGCAACGCATCGTACACACTCAATCGGGCTAGTATGCCTTTCATATGGCTCACCACATCGTATGTTACCTTCTCAACCTTGTTCTTTCCCTTTTCTCTAATATTGTTATGGCATTCTTCAAATGTTTCTTTTCTTGTTACCTCGATGTTCTGTTTATGGGGACTTTTTATCCTTTTGCCCGAGTGTAACGTGACTACTGCGGCTTTGCCTGTCCGCCTTAGCAAATGACCGTCATCCATTTCTCTTACCAGTGGTTTCTTGAATGATTGTTATGCACATTGTTAGTTTATTGCTCCTGCATCTGTCAGAAATCAACAATAGAACTTAATTAGCATTTATTCACAAATCTATTCTACCCCGGAGATGAAAGGAAGGATGTTTCCCGCTAAGAGTCGTCATTTTGGCACCTTATAGGATGCCAAACAATGATGAAATTCTCTAAGTCATTCTTAAGTCAAAATTAAGCAAGATAAAGATCCCCAGTGGAGTCGCCATTTTGTTTCGACCAGAAATGAAAAATATTTGATTTAGGGAGTTATCTCACTCAATAATGACAAAAAGAAAGAACTAAGAGAACAATCATCAAATTTATTTATTTTGAATTCTTTACATCCTTTTCGATCCTTTGATTCTGAGATAGAATTTCTAGAAAATACAGAAGTGCAAGTATTGAATAGGCTCAAATATAATTTCGATAGCATTCCGGCTCATATCAGTCATGTCTCCAGCGGAGATGAGTTGGGCGGGCATTCCGTGCACTTCGTCCCTCATTAACATGATAAAGGAGTGCCTAAATCACTTTAAAACACCTGGAATGGCCAAGGACTTGAGAAAATGCAGCATAGTGTTGCCTCAAAGAGTACTAGCACAACTCCTTCATGAGTTGCGTGGGCCCGCGCAACTCACAAGGAGTGGAGTGGCCCGGCCCAGACTTCTGCACTCTACACACCCTCTCCTTCTCTCCATCTCCAATACTTATCAGAGGCACTGGTCTTCCGAACATCCGATCCTGCAAATGAGGGGGGTAGGGGGTATATATAGGCTTTTGCACGTGTAAGCCCTCGAATCTCCTGTCGTTGACCCCACTTCGCATTACCGACTCAACATCTCCTGCGAAGGGTAGCGCAACTTCGGCGACTTGCGCGGACCTGCACAACTTAGGTCCCATGTAACTCATCTATTTCGGAAGAAAGTTGAGTGGCCCAGCGCAACCATGACAAGTTGTGTGGACCCGCACAATTTGGGTCCCGCGCAACTTAGTCTCCCGCAACTCATGACCCACGCAAGTCACATTCCCTTCACTTCTATGCTCCATTTCATTCTCCATTTCTTCTTCTTAAAGCCTCTTTCCTTAACTAAATTTTATGCTCCAACACCCATCACATATTCTAAATCAGATATATACTCCAACCACATCACATTCTTAAATGTAACTAACTCACACACACCTTCATTTTCATTTCACTCCTAAATGTAAATGCATCACATTTACATAAATGCATATCATATGATTAAGTGCAACCTAATCACACTATCATTAAAACCCTATCATCTTTGTCTTCAAACTTCTTCACATTCTCATGTACAATGTAAATATATACATCTCCAAGTGTATAACCCAAATATACAAAATGTGGATTAAATGTGTAATTATATATTGTTTTCATTCATTTTTTTCAGGTATTACTTTAAATTAGGAATGGTGTGTCGTTATGAACGGGATCTTCATGAGGGTGAACTTCATTTTGAATTATATGCTACGAGAGGGCAATTCAGTTATGGATGGTCTTGTGCAGATAAGAAGTTCAAGCAACAACAACTCTTTCGTTATATGCCGCGGGAGGGTAATTTTGTTGTGCCAAGGATCATTGTTCAAGTCGAAGGATGCTCAAATTTTGGCATGTTTGAAGAACTCAGAATGGCTATATTTTTTATATATATAACAAATATACATTTTGTATTATATATGTGTCTTATACGATGGGTGTGGTCTTTTTTTTTGTGGAGCCTGTCCTAGTTCATGTACATTTTGTGCTTTTTAAGTGCAGTATACAATACACGAGAAAGGTGAACCCCATTTCTTTTTTATGGGGCCCGCTTGAATTGATACATTTCGTGTTGTTTAAGTGCATTATACGATAGGTGGGGCATGTTTCTTTTTTGTGGGTCTTAAAGAATTCATGTACAGTAATTTTGAAAAATGATGAAATTACATATTGAAATTCCACTTATGAATGTAATGGAATGTCGTCTACATATTGAAATTTCACTTTTGAGATGTGATAACGATAAAGGAAGTTGAAGTCATGCGAGATTATTGGAGGTTCTTGAGGCTCTTCAATTGAGTCAGTGCTTACTTTTGATGATTTACAAACACAACATACGTGTATAATGAATATCACATCTCCAAGATTAGGTGTTGAATTGCAATTGATGCAGGTTGAGGCTAATGTTTGTTAAGATGCTAATATAGAATGGTTCTCAGCAAAATGGTAAGCTAAATAGTCTGGTCCATCCTGGTAGTTAAAGATACTAAGCTAAATAGTCTGGTCCATCCTAGTAGTTGAAGATGCAAGTAACCACAGTTAGGTACAAGTTCTTGAAAAATTATGAAATGAACTTTATTGTTTAGTAACCACAGTAGCCTCGACTGTGAATAGAATAAAACCCACTTTCATTATTTATTTTATTGCTTTGTATTGTCATAATTCAATTCAGCATCCAAACATGACATTTTATTCACCAACTGACATGACCTCTTATTTAACTAAATTTTGTGACTTGAATATACCTAGGTAACTATTACTTTTGCTTTATCACCTAAGATTTTTCTTTTTTTTTTACTTTTTGCTAATTTCTTTTGTTCTTTCTTTTAAGGGTTTTAAATGAATGAAGATTGAAAACTAGAAATAGAAAAATAAACTATAATCTTCGCCAAAATAAACAACCATATCACATTTCTAAGTGAAATCACTCCACACTCACACAACCATATCATATCCTCAAGTGCAACCTCATCATATAGTCTATCAACCGTATCACATTCCCAAGTGTATCCACCACATCATACTGTCACACAACCATATCATATCCTTAAGTGTCACCTCATCACACAGTCCATAAAGTGTTTCACATTCTCAAGTGGAATCACATCACACTATCACACAACCATATCATATGCATCCTCAAGTGCAACCTCATCATATAGTCCATCACTATATCATATTCTCAAGTGGAATCACATCACACTATCATCTCAATCATGTCATGAACTCAAGTGCAATCTAATCACATAGTCCATCAACCATATTATATCCTCAAGTGTAACCACATCACATTATCATACAACCATATCATATCCTCAGGTACAAACTCATCACGTTGTCCATCAATCGTATCACATTCTCAAGTAGATATGTACCTCATCACACTACCATACCACATCCTCAAGTGCAACTCCATCACGTTGTCCATCAGTCGTATCACATTCCTAAGTGGACTCACATCACACTCACACACCACATATCATATCCTCAAGTGTAACCTCATCACATAGTCCTTCAATTTCTTTCATTCTCAAGTGTAACCTCATCACACTGTCGCACTACAATATCATATCCTCAAGTGTAACCTCATCACATAGTCCATCAACTGTATCATATTTTCAAGTGTAACATGATCACACTGTCACACAACCTTGAATTATCCAACGTCATGACATAGTCCATCAACCGTATCACATTCCCAAGTAGAGATCATTTATCACACTCTCACACAATCATATCATATTCTCAAGAGCAAATAGTCCATCAACCGTATCACATTCTTCAATTTGGAACCACTTCACACTATCACACAATCATATCATATCCGAATGTGCAACCTAATCACATGGTTTATCAACTATATTATATTCTCGAATGTAACCACATCATACTATCACACAACCATATAATATCCCCTCCAGTACAACCTCATCACATAGTACAAGCACAACCTCATCATATAGTCTATCAACCATATCATATTATCAAGTGGAACCACTTCACACTATCACACAACCACATCATATCCTCAAGGTTAACCTCATCACTTAGTGTCACGCCCTAAACTCGAAAACCGGGCTCACAGAATTTCTATCACCGAATCTAGCGCCGATAACCTCCGCAGTACCCCATTCTCAGCTCCCGGCACCCATATGCCAGATTATGATCCTAGGATCCTACAAGGAGGATTTTCAGTCTGAGTTTTTTTGTAAAGGAGCATAACCAAGTCACAAAATAACATCACCACATATCTACTATAATAACTCATTTAAGTACAATGCGGAAAGGGAAATATATAAATAACAAAATCTCCAAAATGATCCGCCACAAGCTCCTTCCTCAATGCTGTTGCGATCTAACGTTACCTGCACACAACGGTCGTGCATAAGGTTACTAAGAAACTCAGAGGGTGGTGTGTGTGTGTGTACAGCACATGTGCCAAGCATACAAATATCAGAGTAAGAGAAAATACTAACAAGTCCATGAATATCATCAATCTAAACAAGAGTATCTGATGTAAGACATAGTAAGTCAAATGTCATATGCTGAGGATATAATGTAATATGTAAATCCTAATAAGTCCATAAATACGATTAGTCATATCCAGGCTATGTAATACAAAAGAAATGATAAGACTGGTGTGTATAGTCGGGCTAACAGTACGTGGTATCGCTAGCTATGGGGTTCATCAAAAGGGGCTTCTATCCAAACTAGTCCCATACTTGAATTTGGATAGCTAGACTCCACGTGGTAAACTCCTGATCTTAGGTTAGTTGCATACCTAACTGAAATCATGGCCATTGTGAAGGTACACATAATGATTTAATTGCGCGCCACCAACCCGAGTGGATAGTGAACGAATGAATGAATGAGTCAAATATTGGACATGTCCACATTTCAGTACAACTCATCTCTGAGATATTAACGGGGTCTAGTACACTCCACACTGACTGTGGCCTCCCTAGCCGCACAATCAGCGCGAAGAAAAAACCTCACTATCCACCTAGCCAATAATCTGCCAATACCTACTCGGCTCGTCGATAGCGGACCCATGTACGAGCTGGTCATACTCAGCCTAGCTTACAGCCCCCTCACTCAAGCGGATAAGGCCACTTCCCCTTCACAACCGACCACGACATAATGGGAGACGCGGCCTACTGGTATTCGACACTCGGGTGCTCATGGATCCACTCTGTCTAGACGTTGGAGCATCCTCTGGTACTAAGAGGGTTTAGGAACTTTTAACCATGGACATCCTAAGTGCCCATATGCTAGAACCAAACATTTTCAGTATCCTATCTGGTCATCCACGATATGCCTGTGGAGGCCACAGCCCTGATGTCGCTAGGGCGCAAAGTGATCATGTCACACAAAATGCGAGATGCATCAATCATATCATCCAGTCACGCATCAAACCTGTACGTACCGCACGATCATGTGGGGCAACTCCATCTCTCAAGGAGTCCCCTAAATAACTCAGCCCAACAGCAAATGCTATGATCAATCATTCCTCATAACAGGCATACAAATGATGCGTATGGACATGTATCATGACATAATACTAAGCATGTTCTCATTGTGTCCTACTAGACTAAGTACACTAGTTTGATTATCAGACATAAACCATGATCGACCTAAATACATGGTGGGGTCCACAGAGGGACGGAGGATCTAGCCCAAACATTCAGATAGGCTCTAAACAGTGGATATACCAAATCTAATACCACATATTCTTCTATCTACGGCAAGGGGTAATGATGTACTAAACAATAGTTATACCAAAATCTGATACCACATATTCTTCTATCTACGCAAGGGGTGATGATGCACTCTCCTCCAGACAGTGAATGGCCTAGATGATACACTAATGTTAAAGATGGACCTCACACTTGTCTCAACAAGGAGATGGTCGGTGTGGGTGATATGTACATGTCACCAGGTCCTAGCAAATGGGGTACAAAGGTAGGATACATCTCTCATGGTGAGTCAAGTGGGTATACAACAAGGTGAGTTCACAGGGTGAGCTAATAGGGTGAACAATTGGGCTTTCTCAATCTCTTATCATGAATAAACTGGGCTTCCTTATGGGGCCCGATACATACACAAAGTGGCTTGGTGGAGTTCATATATCTAGGACTATGTGTCCTCCCAAAAGGATTGGGTAGCCCACTCAACACCTAAGTGGGCCTTGGGTATAGTTACTAAACTTGGGCAAAACATGAATCTATGTGGACCACATTTCTGTGGAAGGCCCGATATGAACATAATGTGGGCTCTAAGGTTTCGACAATCCTACAAGGCATGGTGGAAAGCACCATTATCAATGGGGACCCAACGGTTTGGGTTAGCCTAATGGGTATCACTAACATAAGTAGGGGCCCAACGGTTTGGGTTAGCCCACTATGTTAAGGGTGGAAATGGGCTTAACAATGGGCCCTAAGGAGGTTTACAACGGTGGACATTTAACCACCATTGTCCTAAGGTGTTGTTCATTTGGGATAGGAATCGGAATCACAACGAGGCCCTCGACCCTTCAAATATCTAGAAAATGGATGAACAAAGTGTGCACATCACTCATACATGGTGGGCCTCACAAGGCATCCTCATAATGGGCGTATAACTCATACATCATGGTGGGCCCGCATAAGGCGGCCCATATAAATGAATGGATAGTGTGCATATAACGCACACATCATGTTGGGCCTCACACATCACAATTGTGCCTCACACATTACGATGGGCCTCACGCATATAATGGCCTCATACAATCATAATGGGCCTCATACAATCACAATGGGCCCTGTACAAATACAACGGGCCTCATACAATCACATTGGGCCTCATACAATCACAATAGGCCTCACATACAGTAGGTGGGCCTCACATACTATGGGTGGGCCTCACATACAGCTGGTGGGCCTCACGTAAAGCTAGTGGGCCCTGCACATACAGCAGGTGGTTTCACCTTCCCAGTTGGACGGTGGTGATACAACACATACACGACGTGGGTCCCACCGTCCCTCGCTGGACGATGTGGATGCCTGTAACGACCTGAAAATTTTCGTACCTTGGGCCGAGTACTACACCTCGACCAGAAATCACATAGGATTAAATCCTTTAGAAATTTAACAAAGTTATCTAGTACTAAACTCGGTTAGTCATGAAATCCGTTGGGATCGCTTTTAATACGATCTGCAAGACCCAAAACTTGCAAAATTAGTGACTCTAGGTTGCCCTAAAGTCTAGAGCCAAACTCATTACCCGTCTGCTCTCGGGACTGGAACGAAACTTCGTATGAGGTCTAGATCGCACATCGGGAGTCCGATTAACACGAAGCTAAGGAACCAGGACCGCCCCACTAGGCTTGACAATCATCTCAAAAATCAGACGATTCCGATGTCCCACGGCCATTTATTTCGATCCGGAGCGAGGGAGTGGGAAAAACACTATTTCCATCCAACTAAAAATATCTGGAATAGTGATCTGGCATCTTTCGGTTGCGCGTCAGTATTAAGCAACCTGACCGTCGGAATCAGACCAAATTACACCCTCGGATTAAGAAAAATTTTAGGAACATTTACATGTACTCAGAATTTCTGATCGTGGCCCACTGACCGTTGAACTGAAAGTGGTCCGCCACGTGCGATCTGGGAATCCGATCGAGTCGAAAACGTAATCCCACGTAGATCCGTAGATGGTGAGCTTAAGTCTGACGTTTGGCTCAAAGAGGGCCACCAGAACATACCTTTTGAGCTTGGAAAGTGGCGAACTGCCTACATATGCAGCCACCCTTGAACCTGAGTCTATTTTGGACATGTTCTTGGCTATAAAAGGGGCTTAGAACAGCCCCTCTCATAGCCATACGAATTTGAGAGCAAACCCTTAGAGAGAGAGAGAGAAAAGAGAGAGAAAGTCTTGGAGATCGAAGCCGATCTTCCTCCTGCTGCTTCCACTCCTCCCACGGCCTACACCGCCCTATTCCAGGGGTTTTCCCGGCGGTGTCCATCCCATTTGAAGGTAAGAAACCCTAACCCTAGGTCTGATTTGAGGTTGGTTAGTAGTAGGTTATGAAAAGGCTAATCGAATACGCTCTTTAGGCTAGGAAACTCCCGTATACGGAAGCTCCAACACTCTTGCTGATTCGTTGGAATTCCAAGGGCTGAGGTGAGGACTTTAAGTGTATAAGTTACGGTTTTCAACGCTTTCAATGTCAGATAATGATAGATTCATGATCTGCATGTAAATGCACATGTACAAAGTGCTTTCCGTTTCCTGTTTCGATTAGCGATAAAGAATATGGAATTTTACATACTCTAGATATACGTAGAAATACCGTATACGTATTTTTGTTGGGAAAATGTTTGACATGTTTATTTAATGTTTATTATATCATGTGTGGATAAAATGCTAGTTTGGCGAAAGGGATCGCAAAAATACATGTTCATGTGTAAATCTCATATATGTTAAAATTGCGTATTCCAGAAATTCCGCATACGTGCGGATTTTGGAAATGTAATTGTAATGATTATTTGCTGTATGATTACGTTATACACGGGAAAAATACTCTCGTGGCGAAGGGACAGCCCTAACCCGAACTTGGCTAACATACGTCATGTATGTTGGAATAGTGTATTCTAAGTGTTTGTTGCAAATGCCTGTATGTGTACATGTGTATGTACTAGTGCCTTAGATAGGTGCTGATATGGGTTTTCCGACTCCCTTAGAGACATGTAGGATCCCCTCCCTGCGGTGGTTCACCGCAACCACTCAATTGTAATGCGCACACAACTGTATCCCTATGAGGATAGTGTTTTATCACATGCCTTACAACATGCTTTACAACATGCTTTGCAACATGCTTGACTTCATGTTTTACTTCATGCTTTATAACATGCCTACTAACATGCTTGTATTGCCTGTTTATTATGCCTTATTTCACATGCTAACGATGAAAACTGTTTGAGTTTGGGACTATGTATATAGTCCAAACATTCGGTACCAGACTTGAGATTGTGGCTGAGATTCATGTCGCCACATAGGACGTGTCCGGCGAACCCGAGTCGTACTTCAGTTGGCGATAGTGGTTGGCCACGCGGAGTGCTTTTGCGCTCCATATCGCTCAACTTGTGGTGCGCTCGAGCTAGTCAGGCTCGCCAACTAAACCGAAATGTACTTATGTGTTCACCCTGTTTGGTCGCTACTGCTTGAACCTAGGGTACCAAACTTACCAGTGGTGATCCCCGTTAAACCATGGTACCTAGATCCGCTAAGTCGCATGAGCCGGGCATGGTGGTATGGGACACTGTGGTCGAGCTGTCGGCCTACGCTGGGGCCATGTGCCTCCCCGTAGTGACCATTGCGCAACTAACTCGTGAGCCGAATACGGTGGTATGGGACACTGTATTCGAGCTGTCGATACTTCGGCGAGAGCCGAGTACGGTGAGATCTGTGCTCGTGCTGACGGGACGAGTCCTCCGTGGTATCATCGAGTACACTCCAAGGGTCTGTGATTGGCCACGAGTCTTTCACAGTAACTAGAGTGTGAGTTGAGCTGAGTACGGTGAGACCTGTACTTGAGCTGATGGCTAGTGATTGAGCCGAGTACGGTGAGACCTGTACTCGAGCTGACGGCCAGCAATGGAGCCGCATACGGTGAGATCTGTATCCGCGCTGACGGGTGACGAGCCCTTTGCGATGCCTTCACTACGCTCCTCAAACTATAATATCGTATGAGAATAACTAGGATTGACGACCCTAGAATGGATCATGTTGGGAATGATACAAGGGAGGTACCTTAGTTTCCTAATACTGCTGGTTGAAATGGACTAATAATAACTTGGTAATCATGAGCATCATCGCACCGCATGTGCTTTGTAGATGTGGCGCACTGAGGGAGTTAAGCATTCGCGAACGTAAGATGATGTCGCTTGAGGGTGGTTTGGCAAGGGCATACAGCATCATGTCATATCATTTTGCACTTAACAAGAGTAGTTAGAAATGCTTGATTTGTACTGCTTTATCATTACTGCTTGGTTGATTTGATAACATGTTAACTTATGCTTTATTATTCCACTGAGTTAGCTACTCACTCCCACGTTACGGGACGGTGTTGTACACACCAACCAGACTCTGTCGCAGGTATAGAGGGAGCCTTGGTTCAGGAGCCAGAGCCCGACCTTGATGAGGACCAGGAGGAGTTCTCCTTCATGCAGTACTCTGACGGCTTCGCTTAGGCCGGCTGCGTCGCGGGATTCTCAGGGCCTCCTTTGAGGATTGTATTTTGGGTTTTGACTTAAAAACAATACATGTATATTGGTGCTCAGCTAGTACTCATACTCTGGAGTTCAGAAAATTTTGTTACTTTACATACTTGAATATAAAATTTCAGTCTTCCGCTTGCTTTTATATACAATTGAACTGGAGTATGAATTACTGTTTTGGTTTAATCTCATTCATGTTTATTGCGCTAACTCAGACAACATTTAACCGGCATTGTGTATGTTGCATAAGTGATGCGTTGGAACTCGGGAGTTGAGGTCATACTCGACCCCCGAATTTCAGGGCGTTACAATGCCACACGTCAGATGGATCCCACGTATTGGACGGTGGGATGTAACACGCATCAGATGGGTCCCACTGTCCAGCTACTGGACGGTATAAATGAAACACATATATTAGGGTGGATCCCACCATCCCTAAAGGACGGTGCGGATGAAACACATACCTCAAGGTAGGTCCCACCGTCCCAGTTTGATGGTGTGGACAAAACACACATCATGGTGGGTCCCACCGTCCCTTGTTGGATGATGTGGACAAAACACATACATCACAATGGATCCCACCGTCCCTACGCTGGACGGTGTGGATGTCATACGTACGGCAGGTGAGTCCCACGTGCTGAATACAGCACATACATCAGGTGGACTCCACGTAGGTGGGCCACCCCCTCATAATCAACCTGATAATTGTGTTTTCCCATCATCTAGGCCTGTCCGAAAATGGACAGCCAGGTGGGCCTGCCCGCTGGACGTGGCAGCGAGGTGGGTCCCAGTTTGCACAGCGCGAGGCGTCCGCTAAATGAACAACATGGATAAAATGCATACATCATGATGGTGGGCCATCAACCGGGAAAGAGAGAGAGAGAGAGAGAGAGAGAGAGAGAGAGAGTGTGTGTGTGTGTGTGTGTGAGGGAGGAGCACCGCCACTATGAGCTCCCCTCCAAGCATTACAACACATACATCAAATGGGTCCCGCCATATGTGGGCCTACAAATATGCAATCAAGGTGGGGATACCATCCCCACCACAAGATCAAGGGTCTAGATGACCACTACATGTTGATTACCAAATAAACATCATGGTGGGGTCCATGGTGAATGGCCTCATCATGGATTAAACATATGAATCATGGTGGGCCATTGGCCACACCTTGGGTCCAAAATAGGATCCATACCATCAATGGTAGGCCCCACTTGGCCCATCACTAAAATCAAGATCTAAACCTAAGTTCACCCACATATTGCTCATCTTCGTTAGCTCCTTGGAATCCTTGGCTCCTAAGCTTTCACTTTGATGGTGGATGATGAGGTTTGGATGGTTGGATGGTGAGATTTGGTGGTAGAAAGATGGGTCTTGATCTTGGGTTCTTTTCTCTCCTTAGAATTTTTCTCCTGGTTGCTTCGGATTTTGGGAAGAGAAATGAGATGGGATGAGGTGAAATGAGAGAGGAGTGGTGTTGTGTAAGAGGGATGGGATGAGAGGAATGGGTGTGTAAGAGGAGTGACATGAGAGGTATGGGTTGTGTTGACTTTTGGATGAGAGAGGGATGGGTGTCATGCCTTGTTAGTAAGAGAGGGATGGGCTAGGTATGGGTTGTGATGGCTTGTACTTGATTGATTGATGTGATAGGTTGGTTAGATATTCTTCTCTCGGGATTCGCAATGGGTAGCGTTTTCTCGAGATATACGCAGGCCCACAACTCCTAGCCTGGGCATCGCATTGCTGCGCAAGATGCGACGTTGGAACCGGCGACGGTGCGGTCGATAAGGTATAGGTTTCGAGTTGAGTCAACTCAGATCTTCGGGATGCGACTTAGGGTCACGCGCATTTACTGTCTACTGGTCGCGGGTTGCCGGAATTCGTTGGGGAGGATCGCGGGAGTTGGTGGAATGGTATGGTACTAAGATACGGGCCTTACACTTAGTCCATCAACTGTATGACATTCTCAAGTGTAACCCCATCATACTGTGACAATATTATATCAATGCCTCAAGTATAATCTCATCATATAGTCCATCAACTGTATCACTTCCACAGATGCATGTACCTATTCTGATATAGATTCTATTCTCTTACATGGTATCTATCATTTCTTTCATTTATATTTGGAAATTTTCCAACCCTATAAAAAAACTCTAAAAACTATTTATCTTACCTACATTGGGACGCCTTCTAATAATCCAATTCATCAATCTCAACTAGTTATTAGTTCCAGTACATATTTCATGAGCTCTCATGCAAACATCATATAGCTTGCTCCTACAAACACAAGAACAGGCCTTTCAAAAGTGAATTTTCTTTTCTTACTATGGAGCATTCATTTAGAATTCTAATAGTAGTGCATGGGTAAGGGAGAGTGAGTTAAAAGTAGATAAATTGGAATAGCAAAGAATCTTGATAAATATGATAATAATTACTCACCCCAAAATACCCTCTAGATGTTAACTTGGAAAAATAAAAGTTTCAATGCACATTTGAAACCCATTTAGCATATTCAAATTTTCAATTCCAGCCCAATTCAAAAATCCATTCACCAATTACTAAGGCATTCGATAAAAGGAGTTTACTAGCCACATAAAAATATCGGTTAGTTGAATCTAGTTAATGCACAACCATTGAATTGACATACAATTTTTAATTAAATATAGATCAAGGAATAAAAAAAAAACATTTTCATAAGGGCTATAACACGATTCAAGAACATCCTCACATGGAATTGATTACGACCTTTAGTCATGTAGTCAAAATGAGGAATGCTTGTCTTATACTTCCATTAGCCAATCAAACTAGCCTTTGTTTCAAATCAATGAGAAGAATGCCTTTTTTTTCATGGTACTCTCAACAAGGAAGTCTATCGAGAGCAACCATACGGTTTTGTTGCATGGGACCCTCATCATTATGTTTGCAGACTTCATCGTTCTAAATATTGCCTCAAACAGGCATCTCATGCTAGGTTTGAACCTTTCTACATTGCATTACATGTCAATGATTATACAAGAAATGTCTTTGATGAACTGCTCTTCTATTGCCACACCACTTTTCGACTTTGGTTGATGATTACTCATCATCTCAATCTTTTTGTTTGGTTTTTGGGGTCTTTTAAATAAAATTATCATTGCCACTCAAAAAATATAAATAATCGTTAGGAATGCATCCATGGAGATGGATAGCCGGTTTTACATTTGGAATACATATTGACTAGGCAGCTTAACATCTACACTGGTCTTGAGATCTCTCATACAAGTTCAAGAATGCATCTTAGGCAGAGGAAGTATGCACTGGAACTCCTGGAAAAATTCAGCATGCATACTTCGAAACCTGTTTGTACACCGGTAGTTCTCAACAAATGATTTGATGTACATATGGACATTTCAATATCAAATCCCTTTTGCTTTTTGAAGGATGGCTGGGCCAGGGACACTTCAATATGTGACTTTTGCTTGGCCTACATCACAATCCTCCTCAAGCAAGTGTATCAGTTCGATGAACATTTTAGATAACCTGTCCATCATGTTCGAACCACACATGTAGGACTGGTTCCTCATTTTATACGGAAAGATTGAACTCACGAAATTCACCCAGTTAATTTTCTTTTCTTAATCCATTTGATTATTTATATTTAAATAGAAAATGGATTATTTTAAATATTTAGAACCTAAAAAATGTTGTACAACACAATTAAGAGTGAATACTAAATAAATTTGTATTACTTTACCATGACAAAAATATAATATTTACAATAATTAGTTGAAAATGTTTTGAATTAAAAAAAATAAAGATAAAATAAAAAACTTCCTTTCCAACAACCATTTGTCTTTACCTGTAAATTGCAAGACAAAATAACAAGATTGTCTTAAACTTCTATCGACCATTTTCATGTGATTTGGATACATATCTTATAATTTCAACGATTGCCTTAAACCCAAAGAATGTTGCAGTACAATAAAAAATGAATATTAAATGAATATTGTATGACTTTATAATAAAAGATATATAATATTTACAATGATAAGTTAAAAATTATCTAAATACATTAGAAAAAATTGCGGCCTGTGGTCTACTACTAGCTTGGCCAATACAGCTATCTCCAACCTCTTTGTCCATACATCATTTCAACCAAGTAGCATTAGAACCAATCTTGAACGGTTACTGCCAAAGTCTCCATCTGCAAGTATAAGAAAACAAACATATAAAGAAGTGAGTCAAACAAGACATAATGTTCATATAAAGAGAATGATCATCGCTTAAGAATTCAGCCAATGCAAAGAAAAGCAATTAGTGTCACGCCCCAAACTCGGAAACCGGGCTCACAAAATTCCCAATTGCCGAATTCGGCGCCGACAACCTCTTAGTACCCCATTTTCAGCTCCTGGCACCCATTTACCAGGTTCCGATCCTGAGATCCTACAAGGAGGTTTTCCCACATCAGTTTGATTCATAATAAGCATAACCAAAGGCATAACCCACAAATAACAGCCAAAAACTCCATCACATTTCCACTATAATCAAAAAATTATAAGTACAATGCGCATAAAGGGAAATACAATGATGATAGACAAGAGCTCCAAAATGATCTTTTATGCACTCTTGTCTCAGCGCTACTGCGGTCCAACGTCGCCTGCACGCAACGGTCATGCATAAGTTTATGGAAAGATTAGAGGGTGATGAAAGTGTGTACACAATGTAGTAATACAATTATGCAATATCAGAGTAATGCGGAATATGCTAATGAATACATGAATACTATTGGTCGTACCAAGGCCATGCGATGCAAGGCATGAATGATGTTGGTCATACTAAGGTCATACGATGCGAGATGCAACTCAAGCATACGAAACCTCATCTGGGACCACATATCAATACAGCTCAACTCTGGAATATCACCGGGGTCTAATACACTCCAAACCATATTACCGCCCCATCTCGCGCAACAAGGTGAGTGGAAGAGACCTCATTATCCACCTGCCAATATCGAGCTCAACTCGTCGATAGCGGACTCATTCCTCGAGCTGGTCAAAATCGGCTTAGCTTTGCCCCCTCCTCTCAGGCGGGTAAGGTCGTACCCCCTTCTAACTGACCACGACACAGTGGAAAGCGCGGTCTTCTGGTAATCAGTACTCGGCGCTCATGCATCCACTCGGTCTAGACGTTAGAGCAACCTCCTGGTACCATAAGGGTTTAGGGAATTTTACCCAGGGATATCTATAGCACCCCATGTAGAACAAGATTTTCGGTGTCCAATCCTGCCAACCACGATATGTCTGTGGAGACTAAGGCCCAGATGTTGCTAGGGCGTACAATATACATGTCACACAATGCGAGATGCATAAATCACACAATCCAGTCATAAAACAATCATGCGGTACCGCGCGCTCATGTGGGCAACTCCCCTTACCAGGGAGTCCCATAACAATCTGTCCAATGGCATGTGCTACTATCAATCACTTATCTCATCACAAGCATGCAGATGATGCATATGGGCATGTATCATGATGCTATGTTGTCACATACTCATAATCGGTATTGATAACCGGCACCAATAATCGGCATATATAATTGGCATCGGCCTCGATAATCAGCACCAATGATCAGCAACGACAATCGACACCAACAATCAGGATCGATAATCAGCACCGATAATCAGCATCGATAATCTGCACCGACAATCAGCACATAAACAAGGCGGGGTCCATAGATGAATAGCTGATCAACCATAATATAAAGATTAGCACTCGGCTGTGGTTACATCAAATCCGATAGCACGAAGTCATCCATTTATGGTGAATGGGGCCCACTGGTTTGGGTGAAACTACTTAGGGAATGATGAGAATGGGCCTAACAAGGCCTAAGGGAAGGTCACAATGTGGACGTTCAACCATCATTACCCATCAATGTGGACTTTTAACCAACATTGCTCCTAAGGAGTGGCCCACGTAGAGCCACACGTATAGTGGGCCCATGGCCTCACACGAGAGATTCATACACAATGCAACGAGCCCCACATACATCGCATTGGGCCTCATTCATGGGCCTCACATATAACACAATGGCCATGTCCTATGGGCCTCGAATACATCACATTAGCCTCGCTCATGGGCCTCGAATACATCACATTGGACTTGCCCATGGGCCTCGACGCTGGACCTCATATATAACGAGTGGGCCACATCATATGGGCCACACCATAAATAGCAGTGGGAATAATGATTTTCACTATTTAATAATGTTCATTTCCCACCCAATCTGTTCATAAGGTTGCAAAGACCTGAATTAAGATGAAAAACAAATTTCATATTAATCCAGACTTTTGTGGCCCCAAATATTTCTATAAGCATTCAATCCCGCTGATTTTTATAGTGTGGTCCACCTGATAGATGGTAGGATTAACATATACATCACGACGTGGCCCACTGTCCAGCCATCTGGACAGTGTGGGCCACAACGTGTACATCAAGGCGTGGCCCATAGAACCTACTGCCGTAATTACAGCAGCTATTAGCTGGTTTGAGGGTACTCTAGTCAATCCAGCTCAGGTATATGAGTCCCACGTGGGGCCCACCACACATACCTCAAGGTGGCCCACTAGTAAAAAAAATGGATGGACGATTTACATATAACGCATACCTTGTGATCAGCCCACCGTCCAGAGGTCTAGACGGTGTGGATTTGAGGCACATACATCATGTTGGAGCCCACAGCACCATCCAGACATTCTGGACAGTGGTGATGGAGAATACATATGTTGAAGTGGGTCCCACCGTCTGGACAGATGGACGGTGTGGATAAGACCCATACTTATACGGTGGGTCCACAGAACTTGGTGGCGTCAAACAGCAGCTGAAGAGCTGCTGTGAGACTCACTAGCCACTCCACTTCTCTCATGCAAGTGGGTCCCACATGGGGCCCACCACAACACACACACACACACACACACACACACAACACACACACACACACACACATATATATATATATATATAATATTATATATATTATATTATATATATGTTATTTATTTATTTTTATTTTTTTAACTACCTAGCATCCAGGCCTTCCATGGTCTGGATGTTATTTCATACATAAAAGGGCCCACATGGCACCGTCCTGATGGAAGGTGCAGATATACAACATATGTATTTAAAGGTGGGTCCACAAATGTGGGACCCGCCAGCTGATAAGATCAAGCTGATATTGTATTTCCCTTCGCCTTGGACTGTCCAGACGGATGGCAGCAAGCACGTCCGTTGGACAATCCAACAAGGTGGGCTCTGCGGTTAGATGGCATGGATATAACGCATGCTGGTGGGCCACACATAAACACATCAGGTGGGCCACACACCTCTTCATCATCATCACCATACATACAAAAGAAAAGGAAAAGAGAGAGAGTGTGTGTAACACCCCGAACTTTTCGATGCTTGGGCATCGAAAGTCCTCGAGCGTTACCATAAGATTCAACGTGACATATACATGTGTACGATACCAATCCAACTATTCTAGCTTTACATACTTTCCCTGACACTAACTTAACCGTTGAGGATGATCTTCATTCATAAATCAAGCCATCTGACCGTTGAATTTCAAGACAAGCTCACCAATCACGTGATTTGATGTAAGTACTTTCCCTTAGATGACGTGACGAATAACTCCTTACCCATAATGATTTAGATATACGTTCTTTTATAAGAACTGCTTAGAAACGTGTTTATAACCATGTAGAGTCATTGGATTTCCCAAAACTCACACATCAGCAATAATTACCAAAATGCCATTGACCTAGGCCCCTGAATTCCAATTTACACGGTCCTCATGATCCGTTTTATGCGAAATTTTATACCAGGCCTAATTATCATAAATTAACCATACACATCAAATTTCAGCCCTTAAATCATAGTAAATCAGCTACTTGACCTCTACATCCGTTCGTACACTTATCAGATCAAGATTCTGATCCGTCCACCTTGTTCACACTATATGAATATGCTTAACCCACCATTAGAATCAGAATCTGATAAACTTTCATGTGTAAAAAAGTCACTCGAATCTAACGTTATATAAGCCTTACCCCTAATCATCCAGAAACACACCTTATAACCATCCATTTACGAAACTGACCGTACATCCACTGACATACATGGCCAGAGTGCTAACCATCAAGTCCCCTTATTATTAATAAGTCATCTAACCACCCATCATGTTTTGATCCGCCAAACGGGCCATGTAAACATCATGGCAAACTAATCATCATGAAGATCTTAAGGTTTAGGTCTCAGCTGCCCGGTAACTTGTTAATCAGAGGAGTACAAATATTATTTTAGAATTTTGAAATATATTAGCCATTAAAGGAGAATCTTAGTAATCATTAAGAGATCAGAGCTCAAATTTGGGAGACGGAAAGAGCGTGAAAAATAAAGACCACCTGTTAAATTTCATCACATTTGGACGGTAGACTAATGAGTTACGGATGGCAGAAGTTTTTTTTTTTTTTTTTTTTAAAGGGTACAAGTGTAAATATGGTATCATGCATGGCACTGTTAACAATGTGTTGAATTTCTAACGGTGAGAATTCTCGCTACTCGGTGGGACCGTGCGGTCCATTGGATTAACTAAACTACTCCGTTTTTTACAGAGTGTCCTAACATAGCGATACAAAAGTGGTGAATGGCATGGATCCTTGGAAGTCATCACAAACGGACCCCACCTGATTTTTTTTCCAACCGTGCATGCAAGTCACGAATTCACATGAAATCCATGTACGAAATGACATCTTGTTTCAATGGGAATACAGTCCGTCCACGTTGATTAACGTATGACCCACCTAGTACTTAGATAAGTTTCATATTTTAGCCCCTTTGACCTTTTAACCGTTGGCGTCCAACTTTGAAATAATCTGACTACTAGATTGACGAGAGCCCACTATACGATTACAAATCATGTTGTGGCCCCACCTAAAGCTTAGATCTTCCTGATTTTTTGTAAGAGGCCCTGGTTGGGACCAAGAAATAGAATGGATGGTGTGGATTTTACCCAAACATCATGACAGACCCCACACATGAGTGGAATGTGCACCAGGGGTGGTGCACTCGCGGTGCACGGAACTGTGCAAGCTGCCCTAACTAGAGCTGACCCACGTCTTCTGGGAAAAGAAAGAATCTCTCTCTCTCCTTTCAGCGACTGACGGTCGGGCGACCGTTTGTGGTGTCTGTGGCCCACCGTCCAAGCCCCACCTTGATAATCCAGACCGTCCATCATGCGAACGGCAAGGGCCTAACCAGAACCATGCCTCTCCTGTAAGCCCTTGCACATGTGTGTTCACACAACAACTGGCTCAAGTAGCCCCAAAAACATTTAAAAAAAAAATCCAAAACTAGAAATTGTTTGTTGCCATGTAGGCAATCCGTGTGAAGTGGAGACTCCTAATCTCGGCCATTCATTTTGGACCATCCTAACCGCCCATTTCAAACGCCCCAAGGTTTTCTACCCACAGTAAAGCGAAACCACAGGCAGTTTTAGTTTTGCTAGCTGTACTCGAGGCAGTTTCAAATAGAATGAATCCTGACCATTTGGGTTCAATCCAAAGGTCTAGGTAGGGCCAGAAACACCATAAGATGGGCTGGGATCGAGCTCAAACAGACCCTACCACCATTCCTGCAGCAACCCAAGAAAAACAACTGTTTCTTTCTCCCTTTGAACCCATCGAGTAAACGCCATGAAACCTTCGGTTTCCTACATCCACGAGCTCTGTTGGACCCCTAGAAACCCTCCCATGCTATCGGAATGGGGGAAGAGGCATCGGGAAGAAATCCACCATTGATGAGCGTCATCTTCCCCGACAAACGTTTCAGCTTCAGCCATAAACCCAGGTCCAAGTTCTAACTTCTAATCTGTTTCATTTGATAGGTGGGGACTTTCTAACAATGTCTAATCATTACTCTTAAAATGTTCAACTCAGATTGTGTGGTGGCTGCTATGGATATGATCCAGTGTAAACAGTATATGCAAATCCGTCCACTTGTGATCCAAACTGGTGATGATGAAACATCTCAGTAAGGCGCACCACACTTCATCAATGGACCTCACTGAGTCACATACTCAGCACACCACGTCCCAAATCACAGTGGGCCACACCATGCTTAACAGGGCCCTGAGATGAGCCGGATTGTGGGCCAAAACCAGCCCCCGTTGTGGGCCGAAATCAGCCCAGAAGAGTGGCTGAAACCACCCCTCAATCAGGCCTCCATCAAGCCATGTGAGAGGTCTAAAACCAAGCCCCCATCAAGCCATGAATGAGGCTGAAAACGCCCCTCAGCAGGACCATGGCTTCGGCTGAAAGCGGGCTTCAGTTGGGCCACATTCCAAGCTGAAAATGCCTTTCTCTCAGACCAGGTGTTGGGTTGGGACCGGCCCTGGAACTGGACCATATTACACATCACCGTGGGCCTCACCTAAGCCAATACAGGTGGGTCGCACCCTGTGCAGCTACATCTGGGCCGAAATGAATCCGGGCCCAGCCACTTGGTGGCAAACATATGGGCCAGACCATCAGCCCACCACATCATAATACATGAGGTAGGCTCACCTGACGTAAAACTCGGTGGATCAAGGTCAGTATGCAACTAAAATCCAATCCCTGTACACATAGTCATGTCAATTATTTATTTAAAAAGAACTAAGTACCTATTTGGAAACTGAAATTGTAAGACAAACAATGGAGCAAACTAAACTTCTTCATGATGACGGAGCCCAACAAGTTCAATCTGCTAAGTCGAACCCTTTAAATCCCGCAGGCTCTGTTCTTAACTCAACCCAAAATCACTATTTCTATTTCTTGCAAATCTGTCAAAATTCATGATACATAGACCCTAGATCCAACCATAATTCAGCTTGCCACAAGCGAAGAAAATACCAATTAGAGAAGTTTTGGACAGTAGACCAAAAGAAAACATTTATATAGCCTTTAGTGAGCCCATAAATTTAGTTAATGAGCCCCATAAATTGAACTAACAGATGGTGGACTGGCTCAAATTGGACTTCCCAGAACACCATGAAGTGTAGAACCATTTATCCAACAACTACACTAAAACTAAGGAATCCATGTTCTAAAGTAGAGCATTTGTCATAGAATCCAGTATCATGATTAGATTTACTATTGATAGTTACAACTATTAACATTAGCAAGTAGATACCATTTTCCTTATGGAACTAGTATAATGCCTATTAGCATGATTATTGGCATTAGCCCTTATTATGTAATCGTTAGTGAAGATTCCATCATTATTACTTGTATTACTTAAAAGACTTTTAATCATCATAAGGATATTAGATAATGTCGGTACCTTTAAATAGGAACTTAGGAACCATCATTAACAATAGTGATGGGATTAGAATTCCTTTTGTGAATATTACTCAGTCCATTGAGCAAATAATAATAATAATAGTAACACTAATCTAGGATTCAAATCCTAGAATCTATGCATTTAACTGAACCCTAGGATGAAAACCCTAAATTTACATCAAATTCCTACGTAATCTAAACCCCAGGTTATAATCTAGATCATAGAGTCTTGTAGAACCTTGAGTTAACCATACTAGTTCATAATCTGTGGTAGGATCAAAATCTAAGGGCGTGCACACTTCATAATGACATTAAAAGGTAAGTCGACAAATAAGGTGATGATTCTTCCCCTTGAGCTTTCCATCTTCTCATTAGCTCAAGATATAGCTTTTATTTAAATTCATAATTAATATCTCCCTTACAATTACATGTGTTAGCTGGTGGAAATTGAATTGTTATATTACATGCTTTATGATTATCCTCTATAATTGTTCATGCTTGTGGATTTCTTTTTGTGGATTGCTTATGGAACTTAAACTGGTACATTAGTGGAAAATTCCCACATATGAATGTACACCCAAACTTGGGATGTAACTTGACTAGTTGTGATCGTAATGGACCTTCGACTTGGTGGTTATTGAGTGGTGGTCTAGATGGTTCATTGATGTGGTCCTACCATCCAGGGTTGTTGTGCCCAATGGCTTTTAAGGATGGTATTTATCGTATGGTTTTGATATCGGCCCTATGTGGCATATTTTAATACTCGCCCTACGTGGTTTTGTTTTGATACTTGCCCTTGATGGGCTCGATGTTTTATACTGTGCAACCATGCGATAGTAAGCCCCATATGTTGTAATATGATTGACCACTAATCGACGGTTTTTCATTAAACATCCTAAGGTGGTAGTCTCATGAGCCGGGGATGGTGGTAATGGGACACTATGCCCGAGCTGTCGGCCTACGCTGGGTTTTGAGCTCTCCGTAGTGACCTTGAGCTTACCTAAATTAACTAATTATAACTGGACTAATAACGGTTTGGCTAATCATGCATCCATAACATGTTGGCGATGACCCGTGGCTATTCTGGATGCTGTAGCACATGCCCTTAGGATCTTCAGGGTATCGTTTCGCTAGCTCCCAGACCACCGACTATCGACCCCTGTCTGACTGGATGATTTTCCTAGGTCGATGATTTGCATGGGCGACGAGCCCAAGTCCGACTGGATGTGCATCCCCAGGTCGATGTGCATTCACGCATCCATGCATTTAAAAAGACTGCATCATGTATTGTTTTGATTGCCTTGTTGTTTTATAACTATGCTTACCTAATGCGGCGGTGTGTAATCTTGAGGGGAATTCACACTGAGTTGGCCACTCATCCATCAAATATACAACCGTACAGGTTGCACAGGTGGCTTTAGTGATACGCATGTTCAGACTTGATAAGGAGCAGGGTACGATCGTCAGGGATACATGGCTATATTTGCCTGGAGGAGCTGCGTGATCTTGCGGCTTATATTTATATATTTTCTTCTATTCTTAATGTATTAAATTCTTATAAATCTTGTACTTGTTAAATTCTGAGACATGGGTTTGTATAAGTCATTATGGGCTGCTTGTATATTTGAATGATAATGAAATTTCCCTTACGTTGATTTGTCCACTCTATGCTCATCTGCTTACTCTGATGAATGAAAAAAAAAATACTCGAATTTGACCATCCTTTAAGGTTAACACTCGGGTTTTTGGGAAACGAGTCATATACTCGGGTCCTAAAAAGTCGGGGCATTACAGAGAGAGATCGGATGGCGATGGAGGGACCCTGCCACTATGGGCCCCTCTTTGATACAAGGCATACATCCAGATGGGTCCCACCATATGTGAGCCCTTAAAAAAAAAAAAAAAACTCAAAGTGTAAACCCAAGATTCACCCACCATTGATCTTCTTGGTCCAATGGAGAGGTAGTCTCCTTGGCTTCGATCTTAACGGAAGATGATGAAGTTTTGATGGTTGAGATGGGAGATGAGAGGGTAGGAAGTGGGCCACACTAGAGCTTCTCCATGAGAGCTTGGGAAGTTCATACGTTGGAGCTTGGGTTGCTTGGAATAGAAGGGAGAAATAGAGAGAGAGAGAGAGAGAGAGAGAGATGGGATGGAGTGATGGATGGGAGAGAGGGATGGGTTGAGTAAGAGCTTGTTGACTTTTGAGGTTACTTGTGTAAGAGAGGTATTGTAACACCCCAGATTTTTCCCAACCTGGAGTTAGACGTCCTTAGGCGATGGGTCGATCCTAAACCTGATTAACTTCTCAAACACTCAATTCAAAAGCCTCAAATCCATTTTCAAACCATGTTCTTCAAAATCTCACATTTCCTTCAAAATCTCACCTTTCACTACCTCATCCTTCAAAATTTTTTAAGTGCTTTCATATTAGACACAAATCTTAAAGTTTAGGTGATGTTGATCAATACTTAACCTAAAAATTACAATGAATAGTAAATAAATAAATAAAAGGGGTTTTTAACCATTAAACTTTTGGAATCTCATGAAATAAGTAGGCTATTTGGATAGATCAGCTTCTCCTACCCCAAAAACATATATTGCACGTCGAATAACTTATCTCGGTTTGTAAAATACATCCGTTTCGAATATTGGATGGCAAAATTACCCCAAAAATAGATCAACGACCAGTGAGGGCCTCGCCGAGTTGGCGAGGCCTCGCCAAAATGCGGGCCTGGGTGGGCCGCAGCGCATCGGGCGGCCCATTTTCTATCTCATTTCCTACACTTTTTGTCTAACTTCAAAAAGTCATATCTCCTTCGTTATAACTCTGATTTAGGTGATTAAAAAGCCAGATTGAAGCTTGATAAACCTAGTTTCATATAAAAATAAGTAAAAAATATAATAAAATATTTAATATAGTTAAATATAGGTCATTGTGACAATTGTCTGAAAATTATTAGTTTGGACAACTGTTGTTTCTGGAATTTGGTGGAGGTGAAGTAGACTTGATGATGAACTAGTAGAAAAATAATTAAAATAGTATACTAACTATAAATACCAGAAAGGGGCGTAGAACTTCCTTAGGACCGTATTCTGTCATAATTAGGGCGGAATTTGGTTAAGTACTAAACTAAACAATCAATAGAATTAGCTTGAATCACTTTAAACACGATCTGCAAGACCCAAAACTTATGGAATCATTGACGCTACGTTACCCTATAATCTAGGATCAATCTCATTACCCGGTTACTCTCGAGAGCATCACGAAACTCCGTATCAGAACTGGACCGCACATCGAAAGTCTGAATAATACGAGGTTATCGAATTAGGACCACCTTGTTGGGCTTGACAACCATCTCGAAAGTCAAAATCAGATAGTGTCCCAGGGCTATTCGCTTGAGCTCGGAGTGAGGAGTGTGAGAAAATATGGTTTTCTTTAGAAATTAAATCTAATTTAAGTAATTTGAGACTTGTCGCTTGTGGACCAAATATAAGCAATCAAACCGTCGGAATCTGACCCAAATACACCCTCGGATCAGGGAACATATCTCATACATGTCCGTGTACTTGTAACCCTGATCGAGTTTCAGTGA
Organism: Magnolia officinalis; assembly: GCA_021015155.1. Lineage (NCBI taxonomy): Eukaryota > Viridiplantae > Streptophyta > Magnoliopsida > Magnoliales > Magnoliaceae > Magnolia > Magnolia officinalis. Next base: position 47,445,708 of record JAJHSJ010000001.1, read on the forward strand.
CTGTTAAACTGAAACTGGTCCACCACGTGTGATCTGGGAACCCGACTGGAACGAAAACTTAACTTGACCTAGATCCAAGGTCAAAGAGCTTAAGTCCGACCTTTGGCTCAAGGGGGGCTCCAGAAGTGCTCCGTTGAGATGGAACAACCTCACTTTAGCTATAACCTAGGTATACCATGACCCTGGGTCTAATTTAGTGAGTTTTAAGCCTATATAAGGACCTTAAACCCTCTCTCATTCAGCCCATACGAATTTGAGAAAACCCTAGGTGAGAGAGAGAGAAAAAAAAAAAAAAAAGTGTGAGAGAAGTGGGAGAATCTTCCTGCTATTCTACCCTGCCGATCTACGTGCTTAACCATCACTTTTCAATCGCTTTTCCGGCGATTCCGGCTTCGTTCTTAGGTAAAAAAACCTAACCCTAACCTATTTTAGAGTTCCAGGTAGTGTGAGTTGTGAAATAACTAATCTTAGTCATGTTGTAGGTTGCCAAATCACCGTAGACAAAGGCTTATCGATTCTAACGAGTTCTTTACGCTTCTACGGCGTAAGGTGCGGACTATAGACGTATAGGTTATGGTTTTCAAGGCTTTCAATGTCGGTTAATGATTTATTCTCGACATGGATGCTATTTCACATGCAAAATGCGTCATCTGTTTCCCGTTTCAGTTATATATGAACTATATAGAATATAGTGTATTCTATGCATATGTTGAAATATTTGAATATGTTTGGAATTTGGATTTGTGCTTAACATGTTTATTTGTCGTGTACATATGCTTGTTACATGTGCGACAACTCCTTAGCGAAAGTACTTGCCCTAAATCACGTCACAGCAAAAATACACCTTATGTGTTAAAGTGTGTAGCCTAAGTGTTTATGGGAATGCTTAAATGAATATGGAACCCGGATTCATGCATGCCATGATTGTCCGTCTTGGGTATATGCAAATGGATTACGGGCAACTACCTAGTGTAAGGATTTGGCCTAATACGTGTGAAATAAATATATAACATGTTTATTGATGTATGTAGGCTAAGTGTTTGTATAAATGTTTGAATGAGCTAAATGTCACAAAGGAATACTTTGTATGAGGATCGAGATACGAATCTCGGTTACCTCAATTATGTGTATGATTTCCTACATGTATGTAACATTACGATGTTTATTGTATTTACGAAGTGAATGGGTGTGCAATCTTGTTTGTGTTGTATTTCATAACATGCTTCTTTGATTATAGAAATTGAATTACTTATTCATTACTGCTTTCACTATCTCATATGATTTCCTGTTGAAATAGAATGAAGTTGGGACTATGATTTAGTCCAGGCAGTCGGTAACGGGATTGAATTCGTGGCTGAGATTCATTCGCCACGTAAGATTTGTTTGACAAACCCGAGCCGTACTTCGGTTGGCGACAGTGGTTAGGCCACACGAAGGGCTTATGCACTTCATGTCGTTCAACTTGTCGTGCGCTCGTGCTAGTTGAGCTCGTCAAGTAACCCGATTTGTCTAATGTATGTTCATCATGTTTGGACGCTACAGCTTGAACCTAAGGTACCAAACTTACTAGTGTAACCCCGTTAACCTTGGTACCTCGATCCGCTAAGACTCATGAGTCGGGCATGGTGGTATGGGACACCGTGGTCGAGCTGTCGGCCTACGCTGGGGCCACGAGCCTCCCCGTAGTGACCAGTGAGCAACCCAGACTCGTGAGCCAAATATGGTTGTATGGGACACTGTATTCGAGCTGTCGGCCTACACTGATAAGGTGATGGGGGAGCGGTGCAACGAGTGCATGTAACAGCCCTGGCAGCCCTTTGTAGTGACCTCAAGCATACTCTGAATCTGCGGAGAGGCGACGATCATTCCCGTAGTAAACAGAGTATAAACTAGGCCTGTATTGATAAGGTGATGGGGGAGCGGTGCAACGAGCGCGTGTAACAGCCCTGGTAGCCCTTTACAGCGACCTAGAACCGCATCATCATATGAGATTATCTAGGACTGACAACCCTAGAATGGATCATTGTTTGGGAATGATATAAGGAAGGTACCTTAGTTTCCCAATACTGCTGTATGAAAAGGACTAATAACAACTCGGTAATCACGCTCATAACATAGTACTGCATGTGCCTGGCGTTATGGAGCACTGAGGGATGAACGCATGCCACGGACGTAAGATGGTGTCACACGAGGGAGGTTTGGCGAGGGCATGCATCATGACTATATTTCATCCTTGCATTAATAAGAGTAATTGGAATTGTTTGACTGTACTGCTTTATCATTACTGCTTGACTGAATTGATAACATGTTAACCTATGCTTTATTGTTCCACTGAGTTAGCTACTCACTCCCACGTTACGGGACAGTGTTGTACACACCAACTAGACCCTGTTTTAGATGCAGGTGTTGACGAGATGCAGGAGGCTGAGCCTGACTACTACGATGATCAGATGAGTTCTCCTACATGCAGTTCTCTAGAGGCTTCGCTCAGGCCATTCAGATGACGGGACTACAGGGTTTACCATTATAGTTGTACCACTTTTTTGGCATTTTGATTTTGAAACTAATACATGTATATGGTGACTCAGTAAGGTGTTCATACTCTGGAGACCGATTGTGACCGTTTTTGGCTTTATATACATTTACATACTCCTTTCAGTCTTTCGCTTGCGTTTTATAACTTGATCTGGAGTATGAATTATTGTTTTGGTATAATCCCACTCATGATTAATGCACTAACATAGACAACATTCAATCATAAACATTTATGTTGCATAAGTGATGTTTTGGAACTCGGGTGTTGAGTTGCTACTCGACCCCCGATTTTCAGGGCGTTACATGTATGGGTTGTAATGGGTTGAGTGATGGGTTGAATGATGTGTGTACTTGACATGTACTTGACCATTGATGGAAATGATGGGATATATTGGGTAGAGATTCTCTTGGAATTATAAATGCATGGCGTTTTCCTCTAACTGAACGCGGGCCCACATCTCTGGCCTGGGTATCGCCTCGGCGCGCGAGACATGGCGTTGGAACCGCGGCGACCACGCGGTCGCTACGGTACAAGTCTCAGGTTGAGTCAACTCAGATTGACAGGGTGCGACTAGGGTCACGTGCAAACGCCGATTACAGGTCGCGGGTCGCCAGAATTCAACAGGGAGGATTGCGAGGATCTTCAGAATGGTACAGACTAAGATACAAGTCTTACAATCAGCCTTGAGATTCATTCATGTAGCCTGATGCACCAATCAGACAATTCACGATAGGATGTTTCTTCAGAATTGCCGCCACCGGCACTGCTGGCCGCTGCTAGATTAGCATAGCATTTCTGATAATCGGGCCTGTTTTCAATCTCTCCCTATACTCCTCCATCTCACACCTGTATCTTTCCTTATCCTTGACACCTTTCTCCTTATAAGCATCAAATTCAGAAGTTGTGTGCTGAGAATATAAAACATCAGTACCGACACACAGAGAAGGCAGCCCCAAAAGCCAAAATTAATATTGGTATTGTGCAAAAAAAAAAAAAATTATATATATAGGGAAAAGGTACTATACGCTCGACCGTATTATACCTTCCATAAGGTTGAGTGTTAGCGGCACGTTATTTGTCAGATGGTGAAGAAATTTTATAGGAAACTGAATAAACAAAACCGTAAGAAATTTATGTGTGAGCCTTTCGTTGTTGGAAGATAATGTGCAAGAATTCTGTATGGGGCCCACTACTATGTTTGTGATAAATCCAACCCGTCCATCTGTTTTTCAAAATCATTTTACGACATGCGACCAAAAATGAGGAGGATCCAAAAATTAAATGGGACACATGAGAGGAAACAACGAGGATTTAGTGACCACCGTTGAAACATTCATATGGCTACAAAAGTTTTGTATTAGTTTATGTTCGTGGTGTTTTCATTTCATATCAGTGAAAATGACCTTATAAATGGTTTGGATGGAATATAAACACCAAGGTGGAGCCTAGGAAGGTTTCAACGATAAGCATTCCTTTCTGTCGTGTTTCATCTCGTATGGCCTACTTGAATTTTGGATCCTCCTCATTTTCGGTATAATGTCCTAAAATGATATCTAAAAACAAATGGACGGGTTGGATTTCACACAAAGATTACAGTGGGCCCCACACAGAATCCTTTCACGAATCTTCATGGGAAAGGCTTTAGTAGGAAATCCGGAAACGTACCGGCTACTCGCCCGCCAACGGCCAATGGCAGGTGGTCGGTGCTATATGGGCCCCACCATGTTGTTTGTGTTTCATCTATGCCATCTATATGTTTTTCTAGATCATTTTATGGTAATGAGACCAAAAATGGGGTATATCCCAATCTCAAGTGGACCACATTATAGGAAACAGTGTTGAATGGACGTCGACCATTAAATTTTTTTGGGGGGCCATAAAAGTTTTGGATCAAGTTGATCTTTGTTTTTTTTCCTTCACATGGGTCCGCATGACCTAATCAATAGTTTGGATGTTAAATAAACAGTACAGTGGGCCTTAGGATGATTTTAAGCGTGAGCATCACTCTCCACACTCTTTTTCCGTGGTGGGGTCCACTAGAGCTTTTGATCTGCCTCATTCTTTAGATAATGCCATAATATGTCTTTCAAAGTGGATGAACGGTGTGGATATAATACATACATCATGCTGGGACCCACAGAACTTGGTGACGTGACTTTAGCTACTCAACCTCTCATGGTGGACCAGATATTGTATCAAGCTTACTTTTGGTCTCAAGTCCTAAAATGAGCTCAAAAAATGGATGAATGGGGTAGATTTTTCATAAACATCATGGTGGCCCCACCTTAGTTTTCGACACACTAACTTCCTACGAAAACTCAGAGCAGATTGCGTCTCGAGAATCTAGGAGTGAAGTGCGTATTACAACGGGTTTCCTGCGGACACGAATTAGCTGCTGACGGGTTGAGTAGCCAAACTCGCTGCAGAAGTCACGTCACCGAATTTTGTGTGACCACCACAATATATGTGTTGTACCCACACCGTCCATCCATTTGGAGAGATCATTTTAGGGCATGATCCAAAGAATGAGGAAGATCCAAAGCTCGAGTGGACCCACCATAAAAAACAGTGGGGATAGTGACGACCACCGTTGAAACCATCCTAAGGTCCATCATGATGTTTATTTGAGATCCAACTTGTTCATGTGTTAACGCAAACATGAAATACAGAAAGCTCAAACATTAGCTTAATCTAAAACTTTTGTAACGCTTAGAAGTTTTTAACGGTGGGAGTCACTCTCACCACTATTATCTGTGGTGGTCCACATGAGCTTTTGATCTGACTCATTCTCTGGATCATGCCATAATATGATCTCTCCAAATGGATGGACGGAGTGGATAGAGGCCCACAAAACTTGGTTACGTAACTTCAGTAGCAAGTTCCGCTACCCAACCTATCAATAGTTAATCCGTGTCCATTTCCTACCAAATTTCTTGCGGTTTTGTTTATTTTATTTCCTTATAAAATTTCCTCACCATCCGACGAATAACGGTCGAGCTTATAGTAGCTTTTCCCATACATACATACATACATACATACATATATATATATATATATATATATATATATATATATATATATATATAAGGCACTATGAGCTCAACCTCACGAGTTCGTCCCATGAGGTCAAGCTGTGTGGGCCCCACCATGATGCGTTTCGAACATCTACCCCATCAGTCAGATGCACCATTCCATCGTGGACCTAGGTCTCAAAAATCAAGTCAATCCGTGACTTGTGTGGGCCACACCACATACAGAAGTGGAGAGGGGTCGTGCACCATTAAAACATTCATAACCATTTTTTAGGGCCCACCGAGATGTGGTTTGCAAATCCAGCCCATCCATTATGTGCGTCCCACTTGAATGAGGGTTCATACCAAGTTTCAGGCACATGAAAAACTCAGGTGGGCCCCACCAAGTGATTTTATATGTTTTAACGGTGTCTTCACATAATTTTAGATGGTATGGCCTACCTGAGTTCCGTATACGGCCGATTTTTGGGATATCCCATAATTTAAAGGGTACCCATCAAATGCACAGTGTTGATGGTCGAAACGCATCACGGTGGAGCACACACAGCTCGACCTCACGGGAGCTTATCATCAGCTCGAGCGCATTGTACCTTTTCCCATATATATATATATATATATATATATATATATATATATATATATATATATATATATATATATATATATATATATATATATATATATATATATAGGAATGCTCAGCTACGCACCAGTTCGCATGTCATTACGTGCGAACCTTCCTATCAACCGTCGGATAAGGTAGATGGTCGGGATGAAGGCACTCTTAGCGCGAGCTTAAAAAAAGTGAGTTTCCTTCTCTCGCATGCCTCTTCACCCACTCTCCCAAGGATGCGACGGAAGCCTTTTCACATAAAATTCTTCCGCTGAAATGCTAGGTAGGTCCCACCAAGATGTTAGTAATAAATCTACATCGTCCATACATTTTTAAAAATAATTTTATGATATGAACCCACAACTGAGGTAGATCAAATTCTCAAGTGGGCCACACAATGTTGATTGAACTCTCACCATTAAAAACTTCCTGGGGCTACCAAAATTTTGGATCAAGCTGATATTTGCTTTTTTTCCATCATCCAGGTCTATATGACTTAATCTACAGGTTGGATGTTAAATAAATATCACGGTGGGCCCTGAAAAATATTTAACGGTGAGAATCATTATCACCGCTTCTTCTTATGGTGTGGTCCACTTGAGATTTGGATCTGCCTCAGTTTTGGGATAATGCCTTAAAATGATAACGAAAAATGAATGGACATGGTAGATTTCTCAAAAACATCATGGTGGGCCCCACTAGATTTCCAATGAACTTTGCAAATTGTGTGTGTCATTCGAGGCGGATTTAATTTCCTATGAAAGCCTTTCGCAGGCGCAAGGATGCTGGGTGGGGCCCACCACCATGTTTTTGGGAAATATACTCCGTTCGTCCGTTTGTCGAGCTCATTTTAGGAAAATCGACCAAAAATGAGGTGGATCCAAAACTAAAGTGGACCACACGAGAGGGAAAATTGGGGAAAGAACTACCTACCGTTGAAACCTTCCTGGGCTCCACCTTGATGTTTATATGCCATCAAAACCGTTTATAAGGTCATTAACACAGGGATGAAGTGAAAATACAAAAAAAATTATCCTAAAAAAAAGCTTTTATGGTCATAAAAATGTTTCAACGGTTCTCACTGAATCCCTACTGTTTCCTCTCGTGTGGCCCAATCGAGTCTTGGATCCACCTCATTTTTTGTCGCTTGTCCTAAAATTAGCTTGCAAAACGGATGAACGGAGTATATTTTCCAAAAACATGGTGGTGGGCCCCACCCAGCATCCTTGCTCAGGGGCTTCCTGCCAAAGGTTTTCGAAGGAAATCCGCATCACGACAGAGGTTGAGTAGCTTACACGGATTAGATACTGGCAGAGATTGAGTAGCCAGAGTCACTACTGGAGTGACGTCACTAAGTTCTGTGTGCCCCCACATGATGTATATGTTGTATCCCCACCGTCCATACATGATGTATGTGTTGTAGCCACCATGAAGTATGGGTTTTATCCACACCATTCATCCATTTTTTAGCATCATTGTATAGCATAGACCAAAATTTAGATAGTTACAAGGCTCAAGTGGACCGCACCATAGGAAGCAGCGGTGATAATAATTCTCACCGTTGAAAATTTTCTAGGGCCCACCGTGATTTATATTTGCCATCCAACCTATTCATAAATTTACATACATATGGATGAAGAGAAAACACAAATATCAGCTCCATCCAAAACTTCTTTGGCCCCCATGAATTTTTCAACGGTAAGGGTTTAATCCCCACTGTGTAGCCCACATCTATTGGGATCTGCCACATTTTTGGGCTAATAGCTTAAAATGATGAAAAAAATGGATAGACGGTGTGGATAAGACCGTAGAAAATATCAAGGTGGCCACTCAAAGCTACCGCCTGCTCCCAGAGACGGGCAAAGGTAAGGACGCGATATGCGTCCCTCACCTCCTGCACCGATTAGCTGCTGATAGGTTGAGTAACAGACTCCCTAATGAAGTGAATGTCACCAAGTTCTGTGGGCCACACCAAGATGTATGTTTTGTATCTACACCGCCCATCCATTTGAAGAGATCGTATTAGGGCATGATCTAAAGAATGAGTCAGATCCAAAGATCTAGTGGACCCCACCACAGAAAATAGTGAGGAGAGTGACACCCACCATTAAAAAGTTCTGTGGGCCACAAAGGTTCTCGATCAAGCTAATATTTGTGTTTTCCCTTCTTTCATGTCTACGTTAACACATGAACAAATTGGATCTCAAATAAAAATTATGGTGGACCTTTTGAAGGTTTCAGTGGTGGGCATCACTCTCACCACTGTTTTCTATGGTGGGGTCCACCCCAGCCTTGGATCTACCTCATTCTTTGGACCATATCCTAAAATGATCTCTACAAATGTATGGACGATGGGGATATAACACATACATCATGTGGGGCACACATACTTGGTGACGTCACTTCAGTAGTGACTCTGGCTACTCAACCTCTATCAGTATCCCATCCGCGTCATCTACTCAACCTCAGTCGGGGACACGGATTTCCTACAAAAGCCTTCCTACGCTGGGAACCTAGGTTGGGCCCACTGTCATATTTTTGAGAAATCCTATCCGTCCATCCATTTTTTGAGTTCATTTTAAGATATGAGGCCGAAAATGAACCGTATCCAATTTTCAAGTGGGCCAAAAATAAGATAATTGAATGTCCACAGTTGATATATTCGTGGGGCCAAAAAAGTTTTGAATCATGCTATTATTTGTGTTTTCAGTTCATCCCAGTACAAATGATGTTATTAACGGTATGGATGGCATGTAAACATCACTGTCGAACTTAGGGAGATTTCAACGATAGAAATTTCCCTTACTACCTTTTCCTTTAGTTCAGCCCACTTGAGTCTTTTATCCTGATAAATTTTGGTCTTATCCCCTAAAATGATCTCAAAAAATGGATGGACGGAGAGGATTTCTCATAAATATGACAGTGAGCCCACTTGGGTTCCCAGCGCAGGAACTTCCTGCAAAAGGCTTTCGCAGGAAATCCGCGTCCCTATGTCGGTATCTAGTCCGCGTCCCCTAATGACGCACGCAATTTGTAAAGTTTGTTAGAAATCTAGGTGGGGCCCACCATGATGTTTTTGAGAAATCTACCTCGTCCATCCATTTTTACTTATCATTTCAGGGCATTATGCCAAAACTGAGGCAGATCCAAATCTCAAGTGGACCACACATAGGAAGCAGCGGTGATAATGATTCTCACCGTTAAATATTTTTTAGGGCCCACGTGATATTTATTTGACATCCAACCTATAGATTAGGTCATATAGACCTGGATGATGGAAAAAAAAATCAGCTTGATCCAAAATTTTGGTAGCCCCAGGAAGTTTTTAATGGTGAGAATTCAATCAACACTGTGTGGCCCACTTGAGAATTTGATCTACCTCAGTTTTGGGTTCATATCATAAAATTATTTTTAAAAATGTATGGACGGTGTAGATTTATCACTAACATCTTGGTGGGACCCACCTAGCATTCCAACGGAAGAATTTTATGTGAAAAGGCTTCCGCCGCATCCTTCGGAGAGTGGATGAAGAGGCGTGCAAGAGAAGGAAACTCGCTTTTTTAAGCTCGCGCTAAGAGCACCTTCATCCCGACCGTCTACCTTATCCGACGGTTGATAGAAAGGTTCACACGTAATGACGTGCAAACCTATGCGTAGCTGAGCGTTCCTCTCTCTCTCTCTCTCTCTCTCTCTCTCTCTCTCTCTCTCTCTCTCTCTCTCTCTCTCTCTCTCTATATATATATATATATATATATATATATATATATATATATATATATATAACGGTGAAGGCTAGAGCAAGAATTGGGATTTCAAATCTTACTCAGCACACACGAATTAATGGCGCCCACCATGTACCTTGGCCCAAAAATCAAGCCACTCTGGCTAATCAGGCAGAACTTCACCAACATCCTCCACAAACATTAAATATTTATTATGATGTTTCAGAAGAGTTACAATATTTTAAAGCCAAATAACACATGTTTATCTCGTGCATCTCATGCATCCATATTTTCATGCCTCGCATTCAAAATCAAAGTGAGAATCAATTCCAGGAAATAGGAAACATTTGATGTTAATGCTCCTATGCTCAATTAGGCATCCCCAATCCAAGGCAGCCCTTTGGATGAAGAAAAATGACAAGTGGCATATAACCGAGGAGCTTGAGAGGATAATCCTGGCAAATTCAGATGTTCAATACTTTCATTTTCCATGTGAAAACAAAGAGAAGATACGTAAATTTACATAGGAGATGTTATTTGACAGAAGCAGCATTGTACCATCACACGCCACTTGCATATAAGCGGGTCCATTCTTTTATTACACCACATCATAGAAGAAGCTCCGCCAGTAAATAAATAAGCAGCACATCTTAATGGCAAAATGACAGGATTACAAAGGCTGCTTGTTTGACCATGATGGAGAATCTTACTCTTACCATCGTGCCCATGTTGTACTGCTGTAAAACAAATGTCTTAAATCTTGGTTCACTGTGCTACTCGACCAGTCAAGGGACTGGCTCGACTAGTCGAAGGGGTCCTTCGACTGGTCGAAGACAGTTCGACTCGAAGTCCAGCAACGGTGTATTTGGAAATTCCGGGATGCTCGACCAGTCGAGGGATAGGCTCGACCAGTCGAAGGGGTCCTTTGACCAGTCGAAGCCCAGGCTACTAGTCGAGGGTTATGCAGACAGTGCACAGTTTGTGCGCAGACTGCATAAATTTGAGGCGATTTATAGGGAGGTGCATAAGTGGGGTTTCCCGATCTATAAATAGGAGTCCCTAGGGCCATTCCCAAGTATGCTAAGGCTTTCTAAAGGGGTTCTGAGGGTTCCTAAAAGGGTTTTCGGGTTTCTAAAGGGTGTAGAATCGGGTAAGTCCTCTCTCTTTGTAATTTCTATTTTCATAGTGGATTTCTATCGCTTTGTGCCGTGTTTTTTTCCCAAAAGGGTTTTCCACGTTAAATCTTTGTGTTCTCTTGAGTTTACTTGGTGCTCTTGGATTGCTATCCTAAATCCATATCTGTGTGATTCCGTAGCACAAATCCCAACAAGTGGTATCAAAGAAATCGTTGGGGCACAGATCTGAATCTGCAAGATTAGAAATAATGGTAAGCACTAGGTATGATATTGAGAAGTACTCAGGGAAAAATAACTTTGAGTTATGGAAGATCAAGATGATCAGTTCCTTAATCAAGCAAGGCGAAGATGGTGCTCTTGAGGAGCAAAAGTCTACTATGATTGATGATTATTGGAATACTCTTGATAAGAAGGCCTTATCATCGATCTGTTTATGCCTCACGGATGAGGTTCTCCACAATGTCATGAGGGAGAAAAATGTGGCTAAGTTGTGGGTGAAGTTAAAGGATGTCTATGCGAAGAAATCCTCTGAAAATTGCTTATACTTGAAGCGGCAGTGTTATAACTTCAATATGGTAGAGGGTGGAGATCTAGAGACTCACATCAACAACTTTAATAAATTGGTTTACAAATTGTTGGATATGAAGAAAGTGATGAAAGATGAGGAACAAGCATATATGTTACTGAATTCTCTTCCGGCATCATATGAGTCATTCAAGGACACAATGTGCACCATGAATAAAATCCTGAGTGTCGACACCGTTATCTCAACCCTTCAAGGGAAGGCCATGAGAAAGTTAAACGGCGACATGGGGACATCTTCTGATGTACTGTTTACGAGGGGCAGGAATTCTGAACAAGGTGAAACTGCAGTGAAGACCGCTTTAGTTGAAGTTGGGATATGCCAATATGTCTTAGAGGGGGGTGAATAGGACTTTTAAAAGTTTTTATGATTTATTTTAAAATCCTATTACACTAATCCTAACAACAGACATATATTAGGATAACTTAAAAATAACTCTACTAGCTTCCAAGCCCGGTAGAGGATCCAATCACAAACCTTTTTAGAAGTAAACAATATGCAAACTAGTTTATGATGGATATGACTGTGTAAGTGTGTAAGGTGTGATCTCAGATATTCATATATGTAAATATTGAAGCAAATCACATAATCAGAAGAATAGCAATCTCAAACACAGTCATTTTTATAGTGGTTCGATGATCAGTCTACTCTACTCTCGGCAGACCCACTCAACCCTTGAGTGTGCCGGATTTCACTAAGGAGGTTTCACAGCGGTTTACCTCTAACCTAAAGTTTTAAATTAGGTTCACCTTCAAATTTTAAAACCTACACTAAGGCTGACTATTTATGCTCTCACGAGCAAGGGTCAACACAACGCACCCACTTTTAGGGACACTGGCCAAGGATCTTCTATAAGACCCTACCGAAGGTTTCTACACGGTTCACCTCAAATCCGAGGTTTCTACACAGTTCACCTCAAACCCGAGGTTTCTACACGGTTCACCTCAAACCTAAGGTTTTACTGGTTCACCTTCAACCAGATATTTATGCTCTCTACAGAGCAAGGGTCCACACAACGTACCCACCACGTACACTCCCGCCGAAGGCCTCCTTAAGGACTTCAAAGGGTGAGAACCACTTACGACCCAATCCTACAAAGGAATGATCACAAGTGTCCTCTTGGACTCTAGATACTTACAAATAAGTTGATGAGTCCCGATAAGCACAATGCCGAAGATCTCCTCCTCGTTGTTGACGAAGAGTCTTCTTCTCCCTTGATCCGCTACACAAAAAGACGTACTGATATATGGTGACGGGTTGGGTCAAGGTTATGATGGAATCCTACTCTCTAAAGGTTTTCCTATAAGGAAGATAGAGTAGTTCCAATCATCTAGGCATTCAAGGCATCCCATCTTAATGATTTGCCATTAAGGTAGTAGTTGGAGGATCCTTGAATGCGGAAGTTCATTCCCCAGTCCACTCTATTGAATATCAATGGTGAGGGTGGATTGGAGGATGAACTTCCCTGAGAGAAAGGGCTTTGGGTATATGATCTAAGGTAAAACACTCAAAAGCTCTCTCTACTTTCTCTCCCAGCTATAAAGACAAGTCTCTCTTTAAATAGGCAAAAGGTTCCAACGGATATAAAACGGTCACATTTATGATAGAGTTTGATATCATCGAGCGATGTCGATATCATCGAGTGTATACTCTCGATAGCATCGACGGTCTGCTCGATGACGCAAACTCAAATGTCATATGCTTTTGAAACCTTTTGTCAGCTTGTCGAAGGCATCGATACTCGTGTTGATGTTATCGGATTTTGAACTCTGATTCCATCGATATGAGGATCGATTTCTCGACATTTGAAAAATGAGAGAGACTTGACTTGAAATATTTCAGGTTTTTAAGATATGATCGAGGGTCAGCCGATGTCATCGGAATTTGCATATCGATGCTATCGAAGGCAGTGTCGATGGGATCGATAAATCCTATAGATTTACTAATAAGCTCGCTGGACAGATTGTGTCCAGTTTCGATCCAATCGACTCGGCCTCGATATCATCAACATATGAAAATTGATTTCCTCGAATGGCCCCCGATCAAAGTAAAAACTAACCTGAAATATTTGTTGGAAGACATGCGCCCCATGATCGATATCATCGATGGACTTCCGATCTTATCGATATTTAATTTCAAATCATATCGGAAGGAGCATCGATATATCGAAGGAATTTGAAATTTTCTTTAAAAAACAGGGGCACCGAAAATCTGCCTGTTGATAGAATCGAGTCGATTTCGATAGACTCGAGATTTGAATATCGATGATATCGATAGGTATCGATACATCGATAATTCGTCCAGATTTGTTGTGAGGTTGCTGGACATTTTTTGTCCTCTTTTTGATGGTATTGATGGTGCATCGAGGACTCGACAACGCAGATCGATCATATCAAGATGTGTATCGATATAATCGACAGGGCAAGAAAACTTAGAGAATTTTCCTATTTTGAAAAAACCTTTTCTAACCCAAAAACCCTATGATGTTCTATTTTGTTTTTAAGGGTTTTAATATACCTGGTGATTTGGGACAAGGGATGTGAGGCTCAGATTTACCTATGGCGAGCTTGCACACAACCGGTTGAGGCAGACGCTTGAATTGATCTTCCTATCAGGCTCTGTAGATGAACTGACTTAACACTCACGCTAATTGACAAACCAGGGCACTTTCACAAGGTATAGGATCTTCAAGTTCTAGATCTAAATCCAATGGCAAGGGCAAAGGTAAGATAAAGTACTGGAACTGTGGGATAGAAGAACACATGAAGAAGGATTGTATAAATCCTAAATCTAAGAGAGAAGAATCTAAGGCTTCATACCGGGAGGCCAACGCTGCCATGTCAAATGGATCGAGTGGATGTGATGGTGATGTTTTGTCTGTGTCTACAATCAGACACTTTTACAATGATCGTAAGGACGAGTGGATTCTAGATAGGGGCATCCTTTCACATGACTCCTCACCAGAGTTGGTTCACCAGCTACAGGGAGTGCGATGGTGGATAGGTATTTATGGGTAATGACAGTGGCTATTGGTACGATGCGTATCAAGAATTTGATGGGACAGAGCTACCCTGAAAGGGGTGAGGCACGTTCCTAACTTGAAAAAGAGTCTGATTTCTCTCGGTGCACTCGAGGCTATAGGGTGCAGGTTCACAAATATTGATGGTATCCTTAAAGTATCTAAGGGGGCACGGGTAATCAAGAAAGCACAACGACTAGATAATCTTTACAGGTTGATCGGGAGCACTTCAAAAGGTGGAGCTACAGTGGCTGTAGCAGATTTCACCTTTGCACGTGTGTGCACGCTGGGCATGGCCACATGAGGGGGCAGGGCATGAAGGCTGCTACCCGCGGACAGAGATATAGAGCAGGTGGAGCAGCCACCTGTGAGAAGAATTACATGGCATAATCACAAGATATCAGCGAGGTATATGGACAACTCCAATATCGCATATACTCTCATTACAGTTAAGGGGGATCTGTCTTCTATTCAGATGGCTCTAAGTGAGCCTGGTGCTGAGAAGTGGAAGATGACTATGGACGATGTGATGGACTCATTGTACCAGATTAACACATGGAGCTTCCTATGGGTCGAAAAACAGTGGATGCAGGTGGATCTTCAAGAGGATACAACATAGATACAAAGCGAGTTGGTAGCGAAGGGTTATGCTCAAAAGAAGGGATCGGCTTCTCATATATATTCACGCCGACGGTATAGCAAGTGTCTATTAGATCCATGATTGACGCTGGTTGGCCAATGTGATCTTAAGCTGGAAGGATGGATGTGGAGTCTGCACTTCTGTAAGAGAAATTGGAAGAGCAGATCTACATGAAGCAACCAGAGCAGTTCGAAGTTAAAGGGGCTGAGAAAAAGAGTTTGTAGGAGGTCGTGGTATGACCCGTCGCCTAAGCAGTGGTATAAAATTTGATTCTCATGGTAAGTCAGGAATTGTATGTTGATAACATGTCTGAAATCAATGTACTAAAGACTCGGTTAAGTGAGACATTTAGGATGAAGTATCGGGGGGCTGCAAAGAAGGTTCTTAGCGGTGATATTCATAGAGACTGGAAGATGAGCAAGTTTTGGTAATCATAATAGAATACCTTGTGTAGGTATTGATCAAGTATGTAATGGACCAGGCAAAGCCGGTGAGCGTTCCCTATGCATCTCTCCTCAAGTTTTCCTCAGGACATGTCCCAAAACAGATGAGGAAAAGCAGGATATGTCTCATGAGCCTTATTCGAATGCGGTTGGCAGTGCATGTCATGGTCTGTATTAGACTGGTTGTTTCATAAGCAATCAGTGTTGTGAACAAATACCCCGGCAAGCAACATTGGATGGCGATGGGATGGTAAGAAGACTACATCTTTCCTTTTGAGAAGACGGGAGCAAAGGTGGTTGGGCATGCGGATTCAGATCCGGCAGACATGCTCACCTAGATCATTCCTACAGAGAAGTTCAAGTTCTGTACGACTTCTCTGGGCTTGGCGATGGCGTAAAAGGAGGACGGAGTGTGCACGAGAAGCTATGATGTGATGCAGAGATAAGAGAAGAGGTCAATAAGCTATAAGGTTAAAGATTGAAGACATGGTAGAGATTGTCGTAAAACAGATGTCTTAAATCTTTGTTCACCGAGTTGCTCGACCAGTCGAGGGACTGGCTCGACTAGTCGAAGGGGTCCTTCGACTGGTCGAAGACAGTTCGACTCGAAGTCCAGCAACGGCGTATTTGAAAATTTCGGGATGCTCGACCAGTCGAGGGATAGGCTCGACTAGTAGAAGGGGTCCTTCGACCAGTCGAAGCCTAGGCTCGACTAGTCGAGGGTTACGCAGACGATGTGCGGTTTGTGCGCAAACTGTGTAAATTTGAGGCGGTTTATAGGGAGGTGACTGGGGTTTCCCCATCTATAAATAGGAGTCCCTAGGGATATTCTCAAGTATGTTAAGGCTTTCTAAAGGGGTTCCAAGGGTTCCTAAAAGGATTTTAGGGTTTCTAAAGGGTATAGCAAAGGTGAGATTCGAGGTTATTCGAATCGGGTAAGTCCTCTCTCTTTGTAATTTCTATTTTCATAGTGGATTTCTGTCGTTTTGTGCTGTGGTTTTTCCCGAAAGGGTTTTCCACGTTAAATCTTTGTGTTCTCTTGAATTTGCTTGGTGCTCTTGGATTGCTATCCTAGATCCATATCTGTGTGATTTCGCAGCACAAATCCCAACATGTACATGTCAAATCTCAACTCTCCATCAGTTCGACATTGTTGTCTATGTGCCATGGACTGAAAATAATGCATGACTATCAGTGGGCTTGGGTCGGAATTTACCCATATGCTGGCCTATAAACATAACAAACAACTTGGCAAAGTGAAGCTAAAGCAAGTACAAACGAAACTAAAATTTAACAGATTGAATCTTTTACATGAATTAAGTACAAATGAAATAAGGCCCTAAGAATTTATATAGTGCACAGCTCATGAAAGCTGCAGGTCTCATTGTTTTTTTCTTTTTCTTTTTTTTTTTTTGTTGGTTTGAAAGATAGCTATTGTTCCCATAACATATGGGAGCAATTAAAAAAACTCAGATGATTGAAAATGGCATGATCTTGATTAGGGAAATAAAACAAGAACAATGTTCTTCTCCTAATCAATTAAAACCAGTAGATGTAAGAAATCAGAACAAAAATAGCATGGTAGAAGACATTTCACATACCTTCTCATCACCACTCAAAAGTGAGACTTTTCTGTCAAGCATGTTGGCTTTAAAATTACAACGACCCAAGAGCCCGCTTATATCATCTATTCTCCAGTCCTTTGCAACTTCTGCTACTGTTTGAAGCACAATTTTCTCCAAATTAAGAGCTTCCGCCTGATAGAAGAGTAGAATAATCTTCGTGAAT
The DNA here is from genome assembly GCA_021015155.1 of Magnolia officinalis. Classification (NCBI taxonomy): domain Eukaryota; kingdom Viridiplantae; phylum Streptophyta; class Magnoliopsida; order Magnoliales; family Magnoliaceae; genus Magnolia; species Magnolia officinalis. The sequence goes on from JAJHSJ010000001.1 coordinate 47,463,220, forward strand.
TGCATATGACCTCTCAAGTAATAACAAATGGGAGCTATGTAACAAATATTCAACCATGGATTAATGTTTTCGAATGGCCTGTGTAGCAAGAACATCTATTGCTAAATTTGAATGCATGGTGTTTGTGTTTGGAAGGCAAGACAACTGATATAAGCATGTGCCTTTTGGTTGCTAGATAGATGTATACATCCCTTCTAGACTATACATGTATGAAGTGTTACTTCAATGAAAGAATGAAAACTTTTTAAGTGACAAGAAAATTCAGACATGTAAAACATGACACAGAAGCATCCAACTATTCACCAACCAACAAAAGAAGTCACCATTAGCTGCAACAGCTTATCAGCCAGGCTGTGCGATATATGAATGAGGATTTTAGCATCCAAATTGTGGGCCCCATTGTTGATTGGAACATCACCCACATCTAAGTCCCACTCGTAGGTGATTGCCATCATCTAATTAGCATCCAAAGGATGGTGGAAAAGAAAATGGGTGAATATCAAATGGCGACATCCAAATGCAAGAGCACACCTCATGTTCTGCATAACTCACTCCTCATGTTCTGCATAACTCACTTCTACAAACATCACCCATCTGACAAACCTAACCATACTATTGAAGGACTTCTGGGGAACAAAAATAGATGGTTGCAAAAAAAATTAAATTAAAAAAATGACTAAAGAAAAATACATAGTTATCATGATGGTACGGAAACCAACTCATCATGCATTTGAAATATAAAGGCATTAGCAATCAAAATAAAATGAAACCATCATGTCTACATTAATCCCAATCCAAAACCCATAAAATCCTAAATTTAAAAATCATCTTTGCAACTCGTCAAAAACTTTTCTCATTCAACCCAGAATTCAAACAGAAAACACTTTAAAATCCATCAAGTAATGATAATTATAAACCGAACATGTTATTCTCAAGCATCCAACCAAAGTAAAACACAACCCATGTAACATACACTGCAATGGCATCTCATTGGGCTGATATTTGCTTTCTACAGTAAACATAAAGGTTCTGCAAATGAAAGAAGATTCTGCAAATGCCAATTTCATTTCAACAAATGATAAGCAAAGGGGGATTCATAACTATTCCAAGTGGCCATAAGGGAACTTGTTTGTTTCTTAACTTCATGTGAAGCTGTGATACAATGAATCAATCTTATACTGTTAAATGCTTTTTTGTACATGTTGGGTTAGTATGGGCATCATTTTTTAAAATAGTTTGGGTTCCAAGTATTTTTTTGCTATCAATTTATGTTGCAGCCAGAGACTGAACAACTAGAAATTACCATTTTGCATTCTCATATTCCATCATGTTATCTTTGGTATAGAATGTGAGAAGTTTCAAGAACTAGGAAAATCTAGTTAACAGGGGCAATCAAGATCGTTTGATTACTGGTCTAACAAATAAAAGGTTAAGAAGAGACAAACAGTCCACATTCATCGTATTATACAAAAAAAAAAAAAAAAAAAAAAAAAAAAAAAAAAGATGCAGAGTTTGGTGGTGAGGATCTTTGAATCCCAAACGCTAAGCCATATGCACCACAAATGAGAAAGTGGATGTTTATTTTTGCAAAAAAAAAAAAAAAACAGAGAGAGAGAGAGAGAGAGAGAGAGAGATGAGAATAAACAGTATTCAGTTCACAAGTGGACCACCTAAACATTGGATGTTATTTTGGCCACGACACGTTCACAGTTGTTGAAACTGATGAATGGCCCAGATTCTATACACCTACAACATTGACACGCATTGAAATTCACATATAAAATCTCTCCTCGAACCAAAAGGCGAGGTGAAAATACTCAAATAATACAAAAAAAAAAAATTCTAGACTCATGGAAGCTGGAATGCCGACAGCAATAGAAGCCAATAAAAACATATATAGAAAAAGCTTAATCCAAATTCAACAATTATAATTCGATGAGGACTAAATATCAGTCATCCATCTCTCTTCAATTCATCACAGTCGTTGTCGCTGCCATTATGACCCTTGTTTGGGCCTCTCTCTACTGCAAATCGGAACATTAAAGAGGCCTTCAACTCTACCCAAGATGGTCAGCAAATGAAACCAAAGGGCTGATTAAAAGTTAACCAAATGGACCCCAAGATTTCATCAAGTTCAGCTTGCTAGTGGACCCAAATGTCTGTCCAAATGAGACTGATTTTGGATGTATAAATGCAAATCCAACAAGGATTAATTTCAATTCCCAACAATACAATGGAGACTATAAGTCACTTACTTGTACAAATGTGACTCGTACTACTCAATAGAATTAATTCCCAGTCAATCTTCAGCAGCAACCGAGCTAACTTCTAGCATTCATGTCTCTGTCTCTGGATTGTTTTTCTCTTTTATTTTTTGGGACAACCGGAATCTCCTACAATATGTAAACCAATGGCAACCGAGTTAAATCACTGTCTTCTTTCTCTTTTCCTTTTTTTCTTTGCTCTTCTTTTGAGTGTAAAAATTAATACTTCATTTATGCCAGATTCTATTTTGCTAAAGATCAATAACAATAACAATGATGTTTGAATGTATAATGGGGAAAAGTGTCATACTTGAACTTTATTAGCTTCTGCGAATTCCGACATAAAGGTCTAGAATATATCACTTACCCTCCTCTTGCCATCAATAGAAGATGTTAAATTTCACAAAATTCAAAAGTTACATACATATTACATTCCAAAACTTTTTAACTATGTATATGGTAGAGATAGAGATGCAACACAAGAAAATCAAATCAATTGCACGAATACAGCAAGGTTCTCCAGAAATAATCAAAGTTGGGTCGCTAGGCATTTAATAGAGCACGTTAGGTGCCAAAGACTAACATAACCAGATTTTTAAAAAAAAAAAAAAAACAAAAACAAAAAACAAAAAAAAAAAAAAAAAAAAACAAAAACAAAAACAACAAAAAATTTGAGGCGAACTTTAGTCAAAAGTAGAGAATGCACAGCCGGTTATCTAAACAAAAGAATTTAGAGTTTTTACTATGAAATGTAATGTTAAACTAATAGAAAATCAACTCCACATAGGTTATAACCCGCGCCCAAACCATCATTTGAAAGACCAATTATATGATGATCTAAGTATAGATTCTCCATAGACTTGAAAGGTTGCGCTGCTCGGATAACCTCTACGTAAGCTGACTGGATGCTAACATCAATCAATACATTTTTCCCGCAGACAAAGTTCCATTTCATTCATAAAACATAGAAGTTAAGACATGAAAAATGCAGAAATTGTGAAAAGTGAATAAGATAGTCAATTAAAAGTTTTCTCTTACCCTACTAGTTGCATCTTTTGGGTCTTTTGGGAAGCCTTTCTGTGATGTGAAATAGGAAACTAGAGATTGGATGAGAATCTTACCTGAGGAATGAGACCCGGGTCTTAGGCGTGAAATGTGAATGCATGCAAAAGAGCTTCTAAGATAATAGCTTAATAAAAAAGGATGTTAGGAAAAGACGTATATTGTAACTGTCTTACATCGAAGTGGCCATTCAGTTAGGACATGAGCTTGATATGCAACAACACAAGGTAGCAGTGCAAGTTGCAATTCCAATTTAGCCATCCCAGAAGTACTCAATGTGGATCTGCTTACCTGCGCAAAATCTAAACCAAACCTTTTTAAAAGCTCGATGATAATGTCTTTATGAATGATAGCATCCCAGATCATCCATGCTTTGGCCTCACCTAATGCGCAACAGGATCATCTAGATCGGCGTGCATGTATTCCACCTATATGAAAATAATCATGCCCATTAGATAAAAGGCCATCTTGCACGCCCCAGACTTGGTAACTAGACTCACAAGGAACCCGATAGCCGGTTCTGGCAGCAACAGCCTTCGTAGTACCCCATTCTCGGCTCCTGAGGCAGGTTCCGATCCTGAGATCCCACAAGGAGGATTTCCATAACTGTATAACCATTTCCAATACGAGCATACCCAAGATCACAACAAGTAAATTTCAGAAATGACGAAAGGGACACATTCCAAAATCCACTATAAATTTGAACTTTTACAAGTACATAGCTGAAAAGAAATACATATGATAACAAAGGAAGTAGGAAGAAGATCTGCAACACTTGGGGGGGTCCTCGGCGCAACTCTAATCCAAGCTTAGCTACTACGACGCTGACTTAGGATCTCCTACACGCATCAATCGTGCATAGGCTTATAGAAGCTTAGAGGGTAGTGAAGGTGTGTGATAATAGTGCACAAAAGAATAATAGAAGATATAGGAAGGAAACATGATCAAAACTAACACCACCAGCCTTACCAAGGCTGTCATGAATGCAAGAAGCTATACCAAGGCAGTACAATAATACAGGAAGCCATATCGTAATACAATGAGTACTGGGCGCCATGCCAAGGCGATGCAATATAAGGGTTATACAGCCGATGCAAATGCAATGCGAAGTAATGTCAGTACTCATATCCAACCCACATATCAAGTACATTTCCATCATAAGAAAATCACAGGGGTCTAGTACACTGCAGAATGACTGCCGCTCTACAGACCCGCATAGTCAAACGAGCGTAGGAGACCTCACTACCCGCCTGTGGACAGCCAATCACCAGCAAGGCCTGACGGTAGCGGACCCATTCATGAGCTAGTCAGACTCAGCCTAGCTATTGCCCTCTTTCCCTTAGACAAGTAAGGCCACACCCCAATCCAACCGACTATACGATAGTGGGAGTCGTGGCCTAAAGGTGTAAGGCATTCATGCACTCATAGTTCTACCCGGTCACGGTGCTGGAGCAGATCCTTGGTACCATGGAAGTTTTGAGAATTTCACCCATGGGCATCCTATGCACCCTTTATGCTCAAGTAACATTTTCGGTGTCCAAACATGGTCATCCACGATGTATCTGTGGAGGCTACAGCCCTGATGAAGCAAGGGCGAAATGCTCATATGCTATGCAATGCCAGATGCATGAATCACACAATCAATCATGCATCAATTCCAAGCATCCAATGTGCTCAAGAGGGGATACTACATCCCTCAGGGAAGGTATCATGCAATGCCCAATGACACAATCATAACCACACACACAGTGTCATTCAAGCATACAATGATGCACATGGGCCATGAAGATGAATCTAGACGCGTTATGCGGCGATATATAATGCGGTACATTCCTCCTATCCAAGAAGGGACCAAGACTAGGTATTTAAACAATATCCATAAGGAACCAACCTCCAGTGGAGGCCCAATTACCTGGGGTAGTCCATGAGACTAAGCATATAAGCTACAAGACTAAATAATGCAGAAATGGCCCTAACAAGAGTCTAAGATGGGCATCCAATCACACTTAGATACTACAGGGCCTAGAGGGGGGTCTATAATAGGGACGTTTAACCACCATTCCCCAAACACATATCAACCACGAACTATATGGATAGAAGGCCCAAGGCCCATAATCAAGATAAAAATAGGTGGTCACATACATATATCCCTCATAATGGGCCATAAGATAAAGGGTCTAATGCTACATTCAACAACATGGGCCTCGAGAGGGGAATTAAGGCCCATGGCCCAATTCTCAATGGCTATAGAATCCATACATTAAGTTGGACTTGGTGGGCAGCCTGCGTACACAATGTATGGTCCAAAATAAGTTTAAGTTTGGATGAAATGGGCACCCCACTACATCAGCCCAATGACTAGCAATTTAAGCGGGAAAACCAAGGGCCCAATACCATCCTTATCTCAACCCACAAGTCCATCAAAATGGTGGAAGTCAGCCTGATGTATAGTTGGGCTAATCCGGGACGTCCCTGCCCATTCTGGGCCCACTAGATGTCCCAAAATTCTGATCTTAAGATGGGGTCCTCATATGATCACTAAAGGTGACCCAAAAGAATGCACTAATTAAGCCTAAGGATAATAAAATATAAGAATGCAACATGTACACAAGTTCTCAATATGGTAGGTCTCACGTCCAATAAAGTTTCAACCATAACAATGTACATTTAAGACCCCTTGATAAACGTTCGGCCCACTCAACTTCCTTAGCTTGCTAAAGCCCAAAAATTAGTCAAATAACTGGGAATGATCTCATGAAGGCCAACAATATTCATAGAGGGCCCCACCAGATGGAGGGTGTGTATACATCAAGAAAATATCAAGTGGGCCTGCTACTGGATTGTGAATCCAACAGCAACCCAAGGCATGTCTCCATGTCGGGCGATCCAAGGCTTGGACGGCATGGACAAACATGCGTTAAGGTAGGTTCCACATACATTCACATTGAACCTTAAACAAATGGCCTAGGGCCTATGGTGAGCCTCTAACCATCCATAGAAGAACCCATGGGCCTACCTTAGGACCACCCAGGAGGACATACAACCTCAATTGGTTCCCAAGAGGTAACCTACCTCTAACCAAATACAAATCAAGGACCAAGGCCTAAACCAATCCATGGCCTACTGGGCTATACACCAAGCCCAACACTTAGGCAATATGGTGGGCCCTCAAGCAAGGTTTGGGCTCAACCATAAAGATTATGAGTCCACTCATTATGGTGGGCCTAATGGGCAGCTCATTATTCCAACCATATGGGAAATCCTTATATTTAAAACAAGTGAGTTGGGCCTCACATCTCGGCCCAAGTATGAGTTTAATTTAATGGGCAAGCAAGGGCACAACTACTTAAGTATTTTGGACCATAAAACTCATCACAATAGTGTATTAAATATAGGCCCAAAGATCAGGGGCCTATCAAGAAAGTTTCAAGGCATTGGGCCTAGGAAACCCAACAATTAACTATGAATATTATTCCAATAAAATTCCAATTGAAGTGAGCCTTAAGTATGCACTAATTAATCCCAAAATCTAATAAAAATAGAGCAAGATATGTGTAATAATATCCCCAAATTTGGTGGACCATGTTGTCCTAAAACATTCATTTATGGGCAGCAACCATGGGCATATTGCTGAAATTTCAGCCCACCCACAATCTGGCTTCCTGGAAATTCAAAAGTAATTAATTTATATATTTATTTTAGTTTCTGGTGACCCATACATGTCACAGGGGGGTCCACCAGATGAAGGGAGTAAATTAGACATATAAATTAGGTGGGCCATGCTGCTGGACTGGACGTCCAGCAGCAGCCCAATGGGTTGGGCGTCCTCATGTGTAGGCAGCCCTATGGGCCTGGGTAATTGGCCCATAACTCACCCAAATGGACTCCAAAAATGAAAACTACAGAGGGAGGTGGCTATGTCCCACATGGACTAATATTGGATGGAAGGTGGGATAGCAAAACTCATCAAGGTGGGCCCACAAGATGACCTGGACGGCCAGCCAAGGCTGGACGCCCCAGCCTGGGCGTCCCAGCCTAGTGGGCCACTCTAGGCCGCACCACAGTCGGTACAGGGGCCCGATGGCACTAAAAATTTGCAAGGTGGTCCTTCCATGGGTGGGCCACACCTCCACAAAATTTCATGATTTTTGGATAACTAGAAGTATTTTAATTAATTTAAAGAAAACAATCTATCCAAAAATCTATCTAACCTGGACGTCCCAACGTGGTGGGCCGGTTCAGCCCTTGTCACGGTGTACACAGGGGTCCTTTGGACCAAAAAATTGGTATGTGGGTCCTACCATGGGTGGGTCACCTCTCTGTAAATTTTCATGATTTTTAGATACCCAGAAGTATTTTAATTAAATTCAGAATTACAATCTGTCCCGGGTGAAATGTTGCTGAAATTATAACTGTCCCTATGTTCGGGACCACATGGAGTGGGCCTGGACCCACCCAAATCCTTAGAAAATTGGGGAAAAAGGTGGCCCTATATCTGAAAAACAAGTGGGGTCCACTGGGGTGGCCCACTTCTTTTAGAAAGTCAGGTGAATATAGTGTTTTCTGCCATACTGCATTGTTGAACTGTCTAGAAATTTCTAGACAGTTAGCCATCTTTGGCCCAACCCATGGGCCTCAATCATGGGAGGTAGGGTGTGGGCCCCATACCACATTAAAGTGGGGTCCACACATTACAAAACTTCTAAAGAAATTTGGGATAAAAGGGCCTGCAAATAGGTCTAAACCGTAGCCCAAAACACATGCTCCAACTGGGCCTGAAATCTGAACAGCAACATATGTTGTCCATATTTCGGCCCATATAAATTAATCCAAGGGTTATTACCCTGATCCATCAAGTGGGGTCCACCTTGATGGGTTAGCAAAATTCCAGATCCATTAGTGTATTAAAATCTCCAGGAAAAATCAAGGTTGGAGGCCACCTAACTCATGCATGCATGGTGGGTCTGGACGTCCAACAAGGTGGGCTTGAACGTCCCATCTCCCTGATGGATTTGAGATGTTGTTGACCTCCTTAGTGGGCCACACATCATCATAAATAAATAGAAGAAGAAGGAGGGGAAGGGAGAGAGAAGGGAGTGATCCGGCAATTGGTGGAAGGTCCCGCCACTAATGGACTTTCCACACTACAATTCATGTCATCCACCATGTACATATGTTACATACAAGCTACTATACATCAAGAAAAGTTGCTGGAGGGTGGGGACACCTTTCCCCACTATGCATGCAAAGGCCTAAATGGCCTATGAGATGCTAGAATGAAGAGAAAGTTACATCATGGTGAGTCCATGGAGAATGGCCCACCATGGAAGGAATGAGTAAGATCTAGGCCCATGGCCTTCATCCTAGGAGCCATATAGGGCCTCCACCATGGATTGGTGGGCCCTAAATACTTCAATACATGTAGCAAAAGGAAAAGGAGAAAGGGAAGAAGAAGAAGCACCCACCTAAATAATCTTCAAGGTACCACCACCGAAAGATTCTCCAAGCTCCCAAGTACAAGATTCAAAGGCTTAGATCTATAGGTGAGGGTTAGATGATGGGGTTTTTGGATGGAAGGAGGGTTTGATTCCAGCCAAAGGGTGGGACGTCCAAGGTTGCTAGAGAGGGAGAGAGAGAGAGATGAGGAGGAGAGAATGAAAGGAATGGAGGGAAGGATTGCTAGAGAAAGGGGTTTTACCAAAACCCATTATTGGGTTGCTAGAAAAGAGGGGTAATGATTTCTTCTCTCCCTAGAGAAGAGGGAGAGGTCAGATTTTCAGACCTTGGTTAGAGAAAAAGAGGCTTTCTAGCATGGGAGAAGCAAAAAGGTGGCCACCTAGATAAGGTAACTAATGATGGGAGGGATAGCTAGGACCTAGCTACCTAGAGGACCCTAGCTTATCCTAGCTAGGCTAATCATGACCCCTAGTGTAACATCCCGGATTTTTGCCAATCTGGAATTAGACGTCCTTAGGCAATGGGTCGCTCCTAACACCTTATTAACTTGTCAGAACTCAGTCCCAAAGTCTAAAACCGCTTTTGAACCCATTTCCTTCACAAATCCCACCCTTCACCACCTCGTTCTTCAATTTTTCTAAGTACTTTCACCCTAGACACTATCTTAAACTAGCTAAGTATTATAACTCGGATTACTTTATATACAAACTACAGAGGCTCAGGTACCACCTCAGAGCGAAATCACCCAGGACTAAATCCTTTAGAAATTAGGCGAGAATTAGTTAATGTTCAACTAGAGTGCCTGTGAAATTAGCACCAATATCTTTAAATACGATCTGCAAGATCCAAAACTTGTAGATTCGTTAACGCTACATTACCCTAAAATCTAGGATCAATCTCATTACCTGGCTACTCTCGGGAGCATCTCGAAACTCCGTATCAAATCTGGACCGCACGTCGAAAGTCCGATTAACACGAAGTTAAGCAATTAGGACCGCCTTACTTGTCTTGACAACCATCTCGGAAATCAAATCCAGATAGTGTCCCAGTGTAATTCGCTTGAGCCCAGAGTTAAGAGTGTGAGAAATGTGAAATAAATTCAAAATAAAATAGAAATTTATTAAATCTGGCACCTCTCACTTGCAGATCAGTATTAAGCAACCAGACCGTCAGAATCAGACCAAATTACACCCTCAGATCAGGGATATTTCCCCAAACATATCCATGTACTCGGAATCTTCGATCGAGATCCGCTGACCGTTAAACTGAAACTGGTCCACCATTTGTGATCTGGGTATCCGACTGGAACGAAAACATAATGGTACCTAGATCCGATGTTGGTGAGCTTAAGTCCAACCGCACACTGAAAAGGGGCCGCCAGAAGTGCTCTGTTAAGACAGAACAGGGCCACGTTGGCTATAACCCAAGTATACCTTGACCTGGAGTCTATTCTGGTAATGTTCTAGCCTATATAAGGACCTTAAAAGCTCTCTCATTCAGCCCATATAAATTTGGGAGAAAACCTAGGAGAGAGAAGAGAGAAAAGAGGGAGAAAGTGTGAGAGAAGTGGGAGAATCTCCCTGCCACTTTACCCTTCCGCTACACAAGCTACACCACTCATTTCTAATCGCTTTCCCAGCGATTTCAGCTCTGTTTCTAGGTAAGAAACCCTAACCCTAATCTGATTTGGGGCTTTGGCGGTTGTAAGTTATGAAATAACTGACCTGAATCATGTAATAGGTTGCTAGATCATCGTAGGAGGAAGCCTAACCAGTCTAGCGAGTTTATTTCACTTCTACGGCTTAAAGGTGCGGACTTTAGGTGTATAGGTTATGGTTTTCAACGCTTTCAATGTCAGATAATGATAAATTCATGATCTGCATGCAATTGCACATGTACAAAGTGTTGTCTATTTTCTGTTTCGATTAAAGATGAAGAATATGGAATTTTACATACTCTATGTATTTGTAGAAAGTACCATATACGTATAAATTTTGGAAATGTGTTTGCCATTATTATTTGCTGTATGAATATATTATATATGGATAAAATACTTATTTGGCGAAAAGGGTTCGCCCTAATACATGTTTTTGCTAATATACACTATATATGTTAAAATAGTGTATTCTAAGTGTCTGTGAAAATGACTGAATGAGTATAGAATTCTCATTCGTGCTCGCCATGACTAATTGTCATTGATATATGATTGTTATATTGGCGATACCCCTTTGACGAAAGAATTTGTCCTAAATCACGCCACGGCCAATATACACTATATATGCTAAAATGTGTAGCCCAAGTGTTTGTGGAAATGACTGAATGAACATGGAACTTGGATTTCTGCTTGCCATGACTATCCGTCATGGGTGCACACTTGTTATAATTGGGGCAACTCCCTAGTGAAAGGATTTGGCCATATACCTATGTGCTCAACATACGTCATGTATGTTGATGTATGTAGTTTAAAGTGTTTGTTGAAATGACTAAATAAATATGGATTTATGATTTATGCCTGTCAAATGTATTGAATGTAAGAACATGATTGATGTGTATGCGACAATTCCCTACTATAAGGATTTGTCCTATTCTATGTTGAAATCAACATACGTCATGTATGTTGGAGTGTTGTGGTTTAAGTGTTTGCTAAAATGCTTGTGTGAGAAATTGTGTGACGAACTAAGTTTAATAGGGTGTTAAGATAGGATTCTCAACTACCTTAGAGATGTATATGATTTCCTCCATGTTGCTTATTTAATTTAACCGCTTACTTATGAAATATAGGTGTTTGTATTTCCTGCTTATATTGTGCCTTATTACATGTTTTATGACATGCTTGTCAACATACTTGAATCACTTTGTTTATTCTGCTTTACTCTACATGCTTCTGGTCATGGATTGATTGTGTTTGGGGCTACGATTATAGTCTAGGCAATCAGTAACGGGATTGAATCCGTGGCTGAGATTCATTTGTCATGTGAGATGTGTTCACGAACCCAAGTCGTACTTCGGTTGGCGATAGTGGTTGGCCACACGAAATGCTTATGCGCTTCATATCGTTCAACTTGTTGTGCGCTCGAGCTAACCGAGCTCGTCAAGCAACCCGATCTGTCTTATGTATATTCACCATGTTAGGACGCCTCGGCTTGAACCTAGGGTACCAAACTTACCAGTGAAATCCCTTTAACCATGGTACCTCGATCCGTTAAGACTCATGAGCCGGGCATGGTGGTATGGGACACTATGATCGAGCTGTCGGCCTACGCTGGGGCCACGTGCCTCCCCGTAGTGTCCATTGAGCAACCAGACTCGTAAGCCGAATACGGTGGTATGGGACATTGTATTCGAGCTGTCGACACCTACGGCGAGAGCTGAATACGATGAGATATGTATTCGTGCTGACGGGCGACGAGCCCTTCGTAGTGTTTTCGAGTATACTCTAAAATCTGTGATTGACGATGAGTCCTTCGTAGCAACGAGAGCATGAGTTGAGCCGAGTACGGTGAGACCTATATTTGAGCTGACGGCCAGCGATTGAGCCGAGTACGGTGAGACCTGTATTCGAGCTGACGGTCAGCAATTGAGCCGAATACGGTGAGATCTATATCCGTGTTGATGGGTGACAAGCCCTTTGTGATGCCTTCGCGATGCCTCTCAAACCATAATATCGTATGAGATTAACTAGGACTGACGACCCTAGAATGGATCATGTTTGGGAATGATACAAGGGAGGTACCTTAGTTTCCCAATACTGTTGTTTGAAATGGACTAATAACAACTCGGTAATCATGCTCATCATCACATTGCATGTGCCTGGAAGATGTGGAGCACTGAGGAATGCAAGCATGCCGCGAACGTAAGATGGTGTCGCATGAGGGAGTGTGGTGAGGGCATACATCATGACTGCATTCATACTTGCATAATAAGAGTAGTTAGGAGTGTTTAATTGTACTGCTTTATCATTACTGCTTGACTATTTTGATAACATGTTAACCTATGTTTTATTGTTCCACTGAGTTGATCACTCACTCCCACGTTACGGGACGGTGTTTTTAAACACCAACCAGACCCTGTTGTAGCTGCAGGTGATAGCGATGCTTGTGAGGTGGAACCAGACCTCTGTGACGATGAGGACACTTTCTTATATATGTTATTTTCTAGCGGCTTCATGTAAGTCGTGCCTTGATCGACAGGGTTACAGGGATCTTGACTAGAGGACCTTACACATTTGGTATATTTTGGAACTATACTTGTAATTAATTAACCTGGTAACATTATCACACTCTGGAGACTCACCACAATTTATATATGTTATATATCTATCACAGTCTTCCGCTTGCATAATTTAACTGTCTCTGGAATATGATATGCTGTTTTAGCTTAATCTCACTCCTGTTCAATGCACTAATACAGACAACATTCAATCATCATTCATTTTGTTGCATAAGTTATGCGTCGGAACTCGGGAGTTGAGTTTATGCTCGACCCCCGATTTTCAAGGCGTTACACCTAGTATGATGCAAGCATGCATGGAATTTCGTGCAACCCTAGGTGGGCCCCACAAATCGTGATCTACGGTCCAAAATAAGCACGGCCTTCATCTTTTGATGTACAACTTAGATTGCAGCACGAGACGCGGCATCAGAACCGCGGCGACGATGCGGACAAGATGGCGTAGGTTTCAATCCGATCCGAGTCGGGTCAATGTGACCGAACTCAAGGATGACCGTAAAAACTACCTGAAGGTCGCGGGTCGCCGGATTCGACCGGTAGGACCGCGAGACCAAGATAAACGAGATGCATAGTCAACACACACATGCACACATGTGAACTCGAGTCGGGTCTCACACCTCTGACCCACCCACATCATGAAAATAGCCAAAAGTAGCTTGCTTTATCCAACAACTAGACCGCACAATACCTTTATGCTTCTCTCTCTCTCTCTCATCTCATTTTATGTTTTTCTCCATCATCTTGTAGATGTCCTCTCCATTTCTTCCCCATCTTGGCTTCATATTTTCTTTTACACTTCATTTTCAGCTCCAAAAAATGCAAGGTCTTTCTTGGACATCTGTTCATCACAATGTAAGAGTTATGGGCCATTATGGTCTAAGGTCCACTTAAAGATAATGTGTGATTTAGGGTCTTCACTCACAGTGGTATAGATGGTTTGCACCAAGGAAATGCTCTAGAAGGGACTGTAAATTTTCAGTCCATATTAGCAAAATAAACCCACATAAAGCTTTAATTAGCTTCCTGTTCCGGAACAAATGGATTTACAAAGAGAGCAAAAGGAATAGAGAAATTGACAATCTATAATGTGCTAGCATGGAAAATACTTAGTAGGAAAACTGCTACATTGATTAGTATAGTTGGTAGGGCAAACCTTTTTGATGGATTTGAGGGTGTGTACAAGATGAGTGGGCCCCACACTCTCTGAAAACCCTCTAACGTTGTGCGGAGGCATCCCAACTGATCTCAATTGATGCACGGGCAATGAACATCTCTTCGAAAGCCTATACGGCAAGAAAGGTTACCCATGAGTTTTTTTCTGTATCACATTCTCCTCTTTTTTTATGTAGTAAATTTGAGCAAGTTATCCTCTGTTAGAGAGACATAACATATTACATAACTAAATGCTCTTCGTTTCTAAAACTAAATTTATGCACAGCTTCAAAGGTATAAAAACATACATAAATTAGTTATTTTCGTGCATGATGTACATACCTGGAAGATTTATGCACATGATGTAACATTTTCATGTTGCGGCCTTTGTTCTTTCCTTTCTTAGATCCTCCACCAGACTTCTCATTGGATTTATTCATTGGGGCCTTTAAATCATCATCACCAAGAAGCCAATTCAAATACAACTTGGACTCACAATCACCTTAATTTGTGATTTAAATTCCAATGCATTTTAAAGACATGGTCCTAAACGAATTCTTTGCCTATCTCTTTCAAATATTTGAAAAGAATTCACATCATACATAAATCAAACATACCTTTAGTAGGTAAGGCTTAGTTAAAGAGCTACAATAATTTCATGTTTTCAAAATGTAAAAGGATAAGAGAAGCAAAATTATGACAAAGGAATTGACTCTAAAATAGGATACAATAAAAGTTGGCATTGGGATAGGCCACATAGAGTTAAAACAACTTTACAAAGCGTCATAGCATTGCATTTCGAACAGCCACACCCTTGTATAATGTCATAGCCTTTTTCACATGTCAATAGATGTTGAGATGTGGAGCCACATCTGGATAGGGCTGCTCGACCAGTCGAGGGCTGGCTCTACTCAAAGTCCAGCGAGCATCAGTTTTTTGGTTCCGAGGTGCTCGACCGGTCGAGGCCCATGCTCGACCAGTCGAGGGCTGGCTCTACTCAAAGTCCAGCGAGCATCAGTTTTTTAGTTCCGAGGTGCTCGACCGGTCGAGGCCCATGCTCGACTAGTCGAGGGTCCGCTCGACCAATCGAGAAGCCTACTCGACCAGTTAAGGTTACGCAGATTCGTTTTACTAATTTGATACGGACTGCGAATTTTTGAGGTGGTCTCAAAAGGGTGCGAAAGGAAAGTTGCCTAAACTATAAATAGGGTCCCTAGGGCTTTTCTAGAGCTATGGGAGTTATTCTAAAGTGTGGGCAAAGGGTTTTCTCTATACATCCAAGGGAAAAGGTTAGTATATTGCTTGTAATCTCATTTTCTTCATAGTGGAAGTTTGCACCCATGATTTTTTACCCTTGTTTGGGGTTTTTTCACATATATCTTGTCTTGTGGTTTGCTTGGAATGCTTTGATTCTTCTTCTAAATTATATTTCTTTCTGTTTATCGTTTGTGGGTGAGACCGTAAATTGGATATCGGTTCACTGCGTTATTGGCGTGTTGCGCAACAACTGGTATCAGAGCTATTGGTTTAGTTCAAGTGGGAGCGATGACGGAAGAATGGAAGACTAGAATTGAGAAGTTTGATGGTTAAAACTTTTCCTTCTGGAAGATGCAGATGGAGGATTGTCTGTATCAGAAAGACCTCTATATTCCTCTAGGAGGAAAAGAGAAGAAACCCGCAAAGATGACAGATGATTAATGGTCTTTATTGGATCAAAAGGCTTTATGAAGGATCCGACTCTCTTTGTCTAAGAGCGTCGCCTTCAATATATCTAAGGTAAAGACCACAAAAGAATTAATGGAAGCCCTAGCTACGATGTATGAAAAACCCTCAGCGTCCAACAAGGTTTATCTTATGAAACAACTATTCAACATGAAGATGTCAGATGGTAAGAGCTTGGCTGAACATCTAAACGAGTTCAATATAGTCACGAGCCAGTTGGAATCCCTTGGCATTATTTTTTAGGACGAGGTCAAGGCATTATTGATCTTGTCCAATTTGTCAGACAGTTGAGATGGTTTGGTGATTGCTGTAAGCAATTCTTCAGGGTCGACAAATCTGAAATTCGATGATGTGGCCAGTTTAATTCTCAGTGAAGAATCTAGAAGAAAGACATTAGGAGTTTCAGGGGATTCAAGGAATGCTCTAAACGTTGAAGGAAGAGGAAGATCGCTGAACAAAGGAGGCAATAAACACGAACATTCAAAGTCGAGGAAGAAGTCCAAGGGACCAAAAGACAAAGACGGGTGTTGGCATTGCAAGAAGAATGGGGCACATGAAACGTAATTGCAGGGTGCTTATGAAATAAGAAGGAAGCTCTCAAGGCAAGAAGGATTCAGTGAATCTATCTGAGGAGAGTGACACAAAAGCGTTGATCTTGTCTCTTGATGCGAGGAATGAGTCTTGGGTCATAAACTCGGGTGCTTCATTTCATGTCACTTCGTGTAAGGAAGTTCTGCATGATTATGTGTCAGGTGACTTTGGGAGAGTCTACCTGGGTGATGATGAGTCGTGCAGTATTGTTGGAAAGGGAGACGTTCAAATAAATCAGAAAGATAGAACGACTTTGAAATTGAAGGATGTCAAACATGTACCGAGTTTGAAACGGAATTCGATCTCAGTGGGGGAGTTGGCCGATACCGGATATGTGACGACATTCACTAATGATTCTTGGAAGATCACAAAAGGTGCCTTGGTAATATCTCGAGGCAAGAAGGAAGGTACTTTATACGTGACTTCAGGATCGTATCGCTCACTCGCAGTCACATCAACTGGAGTGAATAGGCAATTATGGCATCAGAGGTTGGGACATATGAGTGAAAAGGGAATGAAAGTGCTATTGTCAAAAGGGAAGCTACCAGAGTTAAAGTCTATTGACTTGGAATTCTACAATGACTGCGTGTATGGCAAGCAGAAGAGGGTAAGTTTCAAAAAAATAGGACGCGCTCCAAAGACGCATCTATTGAAGCTTATACACACTGATGTGTGGGGACCGGCACAGGTAAAAAATTGTGGGTGGCTCACGTTATTTTGTTTCTTTTATTGATGATGCTAGTAGAAAACTGTGAGTCTATTTCTTAAAGCATAAATCTGATGTATTTGATGTATTTAAGAAGTGGAAAGTAATGGTAGAAAATGACACAGGTAAAACAGTAAAATATCTCAGATCAGATAATGGGGGAGAGTACTGTGATAAGAGGTTTGAGGAGCATTGTGCAGCAAATGGAATCAAACATCATAAAATGATTCCAGGGACACTACAGCAGAACGATGTGGCTGAGCGCATTAAAAGGACCATCCTTGAGTGCGCTAGGAGCATGAGGTTACATGTAGGGTTGCCCAAGACGTTTTGGGCTGATGCTGTGAATATTGCCGCATATCTCATCAATAGAAGTCCCTCAGCACCATTGGATGGTGGGCTACTAGAAGAAATGTAGACTGGGAAAGAAGTGAACCTTGTACATCTCAGAGTGTTCGGTTGCACTTCATATGTTCACATTGATGTAGAGCACAGAAACAAAATGGATGCGAAGTCTAGGAGGTACATGTTTATAGGCTACGGGCAGCATAATTTTGGCTACAGGTTTTGGGATATAGAAAACAGGAAAATCATCAAAAGTAATGACGTAGTCTACAATGAAAAGGTGATGCATAAAGACAATGAACAACGAAATAAGGCCGAGGAGAAAGAATCCATAAAGTTGGAAGAGTTGTCGGACATGGGTGTTACAGTGCCACAGAATGAACATGCACAGGAGCATAATGAGGCAAAGCCGCAGACACCAATTGTGAGGAGGTCTAATCGGGAGAATTGACCCACAGTCCGATACTCACCCTCCTTACATTATCTACTGCTGACAAATAATGGTGAACCAGAGTGTTTTGAAGAGGCATGAAGAGGCATTACAATGAGATACAAGGTTAAGTGGGAGCAGGCCATGAATGATGAGATGGACTCTCTTGTGTCTAATCGTACATGGGAGCTAGTCACTCTACCCAAGGGTAAGAAAGCTCTTCATAACAAGTGGGTTTACAGACTGAAGGAGGAGCACGATGGTTCAAAACGGTACAAGGCCAGATTAGTTGTGAAAGGGTTTTAACAAACGGCAGGTATCGATTTCACTAAAATATTTTCACCGGTAGTGAAAATGTCTATGATTCGCATGGTCTTGAGTATAGTGGCTACAGAGGACTTACATCTAGAGCAGTTAGATGTTAAGACAGCCTTTCTTCATCGGGACCTTGAAGAAGAGATATATATGCATCAGCCGACAGGATACGTGGCACTAGGAAAGGAGAACAAGGTGTGTAGACTAAAGAAGAGTCTATATGGCCTGAAGCAAGCCCCGAGGCAGTGGTACAAGAAGTTCGACAGTTTCATGTCGGGAAACGGTTTTAGGAGATGTCATGCAGACCACTGTTGCTACTTGAAGAAGTTTGATAGGTTGTACATCATCCTTATTCTGTACGTTGATGATATGCTTATGGTCGGATCAAACAAGAAGGACATCTCAGATCTCAAAAGACAACTGTCTAGAAAATTTGTCATGAAGGATTTAGGAGCTGCAAAATATATCCTAAGCATGAGGATAAAGCATAACAGGAAAAACAAGAAACTAGTTTTGTCACAGGCAGAGTACATAGCCAAGGTACTTGATCGATTCAATATAGGATGTGCTAAGCCGGTTAGCACTCCATTGACCAACCACTTCAAGCTCTCTAGGGAGCAAGGTGCAAAGACGCAGGAGGAACGGGACTACATGGCTAAAGTCTCATACGCGTTAGCTATTGGGAGTCTCATATATGTTATGGTGAGTACGAGGCCGGACATTGCATAAGCAGTGGGAATTGTTAGCAGGTTCATGAACAACCCCAGGAAGGAACATTGGAAAGCTGTTAAGTGGATCCTCAGATACCTAGTAGGTACTGTGGATATAGGGTTGTACTATGGTGGATCAGAAATCAAGCTACAAGGCTACATAGATTCAGATTTTGCAGGAGATATCGACAGCAAAAGAAGCACTACAAGTTATGTCTTTACTCTGGGTAGTGCTGCAGTTAGTTGGGTCTCTCAGTTACAGAAGATAGTATCTATCAGTACAATAGAAGCAGAATATGTTGCAGCTACAGAAGCGTGCAAGGAGATGGTGTGGATGCGAGGTTTCATGGAAGAGTTGGGTAAGAAGCAAGCATATTGCAAGCTGTACAGTGACAGCCAGAGTGTAATACACTTGGCTAAGAATTCAGGTTTTCATTCAAGGACCAAGCATATTGACATCAAATATCACTTCATACGTTCATTACTGAAGATGGATCGATTACTCTGGAAAGATTCATACAAGTGATAATCCTACGGATACGCTGACCAACACGGTCACACAGGAGAAGCTGAATCTTTGTTCAGCTTTGATTGGTCTTCAGGCTTGAAGACGGAGAGGTGGTGCACTCTGGATATAGAAGATAAAGGCTTATGGTGATGTGTCTTCAAGTGGGAGATTGTTGAGATGTGGAGCCACATCTGGACAGGGCTGCTCAACCAGTCGAGTGCCCTGCTCAACCGATCGAGTGGCCCGCTCGATTAGTCAAGGGCTAGCTCAACTCAAAGTCCAGCGAGCATTAGTTTTTTGGTTCTGAGGTGCTCGACCGGTCGAGGCCCATGCTTGACCAGTCAAGGGTCCACTTGACCAGTCAAGCAGCTTGCTCGACCAGTCGAGGTTACGCAAATTCATTTTGCGGATTTGATACGGACTGCGGATTTTTTAGGCGGTTTCGAAAGGCTGCGAAAGGGAAGTTGCCTAAACTATAAATAGGGGTCCCCAAGGCTTTTTAAGGGTTATGGGAGTTATTCTAAAGTGTGGGCAAAGGGTTTTCTCTATACATGCAACGGAAAAGGTTAGTATTTTGCTTGTAATCTCATTTTCTTCAAAGTGGAAGTTTGCACCTATGGTTTTTTACCATTGTTTGGAGTTTTTTCACGTATATCTTGTCTTGTGGTTTGTTTGGAATGCTTTGATTCTTCTTCTAAATTATATTTCTTTCTTTTTATCATTTGTGGGTGAGACCATAGATTGGATCTCGGTTCACTGCGTTGTTGGCGTGTTGTGCAACAATAGATGCATTGATGAGGCATATGTGTATCAAAATAATCGCTAACATTCCACTGTACAAACATATTAAATCGTACCTTTTTTGTAAAGTGGGAGTACACCACCTTAAAAATCCAAACATGTGAGGAAAAAAATGTACAAACATTCGGGTGGGCACTACAAACAAAAAATTCCTCGCCTATCATATAGCCCAGACACAAGCATATAAGAAATGACCCATCGTATCAAGTAGATATACTTTCCAATAAAAGAGCTACCTAACAAAAAAATTGAGGCCATGAGTCACAATAAACAACCAACAAAAAACTATATAGTGTCAAACTGAGCAACCCAAAAAAATTCGAGGCCTTCGAAGACAGAATAGGCATTGAGGCCCCTCGACCTCTTCTTCATACGAACTTTTTCGAAGAACCAATTTTAGAGCATGAGGGCAAAAAGAAACAACAAGGGCTATGAAACAGAATCATGAGAGATAGACAACCACGATCTCTTCAGCTTATAATATCTTCCCTACACAAATTCACACAAAGATCCCACTCAAAAAGAAAAGAAAATCATATTCTGGTAATGGGTAACATCCTTAGCCACACTAGCCATCTCTAACTCATGTGTTGATGGGGACATCACGTGCACACGCATGCCCCCTATGCACGTACGCAAGGAGGAGGAGGGCCCCACCATCAATCTGGATCGATGACGACGTTCAAGGGGGACCTCCTAGCTAGAGGACTGTGTTTTGGTTCCTTAAAGTGGACCCGATCATCATGTGAGTCCCACCATGTGATCTCAAGATCATGGCCCACTATTCGAGATGATCTAGTACTTTGAGTTTTGTTTATTATTGTTGTTATGAACTTCATGAACGGTTTAGATTGCTTTGATTAGTTGTTATTTGTGTTACTTTGTCTCTAAGTCATAGGATGCGCACATGACACAGCTTTTTGGGGTATAGGGTTTTCTTATAAATAGGCACCCTTTGTAGGATTTTTGATCATTGGATGATTGGAATAAAATTTCTGCATTTTCCTGCTTTTCTCTGAGTTGTGAAAATCGAATTAGGTGTGAAACTCTCCCTTTTTCGAAGGGCTACTACCGTGGTGCGAAGCCACACCCCTTCCCAAACCGCCTCCATCTTCTACCATCCATATTCATCTTTTCCTACAGTCATCCAACCTGCAAATCCATCATTATTTTGCAGTCAATCCTTCTCTACAGCAGATTTCCATAATCAGGCCCTGCAGGAGGGCTGAAACTTCGGCGGAGCACCATGAGCAGACCGAAGTCGGATCTGGCTGAAACTTGGTGGGTGTATGGCCTAGCCCTGGCCGACCACACTCAAGAGAGCATTTTTTGGGTTCGTGTGCCCCACATACATGCAGTCAGCCATCAGCGCACGTGCATCAGGCCCAGCTTACTGTCCACACGCACAAGCTGGTGACAGGTTCTCTCTATCCTCTCTTTCACTCCTCTCTCACCTGATTTCCCTATCCCTAATGCTAGATTGTCCTAAATCTCCGATTTCTATCCTTTTTTTTAACCCTAGGGTTTCCCGAATTGACCTGTGAATCCCTTGGATATCGAAAATATTTTTGTGCATGTGTGGATGAATTTACTCTCCTTTGAGCATTGTTCGGTCTATAATTTTAATTGACTAGCCCTAACAAGTGTAGGCCTGGACCCACATAGATTTCCCTTGTTGAGTGTTTGACGTTATGTGGGATGTGGAATCTTATGTGATTGTTTTTGAACTAATATGATCTAAAGCCTGAAATCTTGCATATCATATTTAAGTTTTTATGTCTTGCATCAAATTTGTCATCAAAGCTTAAGTTTTTCATAGGGGAATGCATTGCATGTTTAGGGTTTGGTCTATTCACATTTAGTTTGCATTAACTCTCATCTTAGAGTCTTGTAGGATCATTTAGTCCCATTTAGACGCATGTAGTTGTGTTAGAGGGCCTTTGAGTTGAGCAGCAGTTGTATGCCCACACGTATTGGTCACGGTTTTGGTTTGCACCCTACGCTAAACATGGAGCAATTGCAAGAATCAGTGGACAACCTAATCCGGCAATTCGAGTCTTTGGGTAAGTACTTGGAACAACGTATTGACTATCGCCTTAAACAAATTAAGCGCATATTACTTAATTAGAGACCTCCGCCCGAGCAAACCCCACCATTGGAGAAGGTGCTCAATCTCAGGCAAGTGGCCAAGTGGATAGACCAAGGAATGGAGGTGCCCAAGGAATTGGTCATGGGCGCGAACCCATGCACCCACACCGCGAGGGGCATCATGATCATTATGACCCAGATGCGCAACTCCTCAAGGGAGTTAGAGTAGATGCTCCTACGTTTGATGGCCACTTGCACCCTAAGGCTTTTCCAGATTGGTTGGCGGATATGGACCACTATTTTGAGTGGTATGACATGTCAGATGCTCGTCGAGTCTGATTCGCCAAGATGAAGCTTGTGGGCCAAGCAAAGAGGTTTTGGGTTACTGTCGAGCGAAAGAAAGAAAGGTTGAGGGAGCCCCCGATAGTCCATTGGGAAGAAATGAAAGAAACTTTTAAAGAAAAGTAGCTCACTTTCACTGTCACTTGAGGTTGGTTGAGGAATGGCAGGCTCATTGATAAGGTTCCATGAGTGTGACTGAATACATTAAGAAGTTCGAAGAGTACTTGTCCCGATGTGAAGTTGATGAGGATCTCGTACTCGCTCTTGCTCAATTTAAAACGGGCCTCCGTTCTGACATTAAGAGAGAATTGCTCACCAACGACATAGACACTCTTGAATAGATGTATCAAGTAGTGTTAGAGGTTGAGTAATACCTCAAAGCATCTATGGGAGGGCAGTTTAAGTCTCGTGATTCTGGTGCTAAGGCCAACCCTTCTAGGGATAAACCTGGCACTGGATATCAGTATAAGCATTCCAGTAGTACTCAGACTAGGCCCAAGGATGATAAGGGTAAAGAAGTTGTCGGATCTAGCTCGCGCAGAAGCGAGACGACTAGGTGTTTTAGATGTCAGGGGTTTGATCACTATGTCCACCAATGTGACATGAAAGAGGGCACCAAGGTGTTTCTTATTGATGGGCAAGTAGAAGTAGTGCCCCCAGAAAGTAACGGTGAGGAGGAAGAATATGAGCCAGTAGAAACTCTCTGTTGAGGCATAAAAAAATATTCCATGTCCGGGGGTATTTCGGTAATTTCCATGTCCAGGGGTATTTCGGTAATTTCCATGTCCAGGGCTATTTCAGTAATTTCCATGTCCGGGGGTATTTTGGTAACTTCCATGTCCGAGGGTATTTCGGTAATTTCCATGTCTAGGGATATTTTGGTAATTTCCATGTCTAGGTATTTCGGTAATTTCCATGTCCAGGGGTATTTCAGTAATTTTCATGTCCAAGGGTATTTTGGTAATGTCCATGTCCGGGGATATTTCGGTAATTTTCATGTCCGGGGGTATTTTGGTAAAAATCCATATCAAGGGGTAGTTTAGGTATTTTGGTAAAAATCCATATCAAGGGGTAGTTTAGGTATTTTGGTAAAATTCCAACTTCAAGGGTAGTTTAGGTACTTCAGTAAAAAAGTATTGAAAAGGGTAATTTGGTAAAAAGAGTGCAAGAGATATCATTTTAAGGGAAATAAGGTGGTACACCACCATTTAAGAAGAAGCTTGGTGGTCACCATGGTTTAAGGAGAGATGTTGTTCATATGTGAAGTGATAGGTGGTGGTGATCACCGCTCTATAAGAGCGGTGGGGCCTATAAATACCCCCTTCCAGCTTCATTTGAAGGGGTTGGATCGGTGAGATCAGTTGCTGGCTAGAGAATGAGAGAGAAGCAAGAAAGGAGGGAGAGCAGAAGGGCTTTGCGCAGAACCGCGCAACGGAAGTTGATTACGCACAGCCGCGCAACTGAAGTCCATATGGCCTTTGCGCCATCTTTGAAGGGGAGTTGGAGAAGACACTTTGCGCGGAACCACGCAATGGAAGTGGGAGAATTCCCGTGAGGCCATATTCCCGGAAGTGCTGTCCAAGGAATGGTACGGACCGCGCAACGGAAAACACTTTGCGCGGAACCGCGCAACCGAAGTGGTTTGCACGAGCCGAACTTTCAGAAAGATTCTTCCTATTGCTGTGCTACTGATGATGCCCATTGCAGTAGTCTTTTGAGAGATCCACACCATTCACCATCTTCCTCTCTGGATTTCGACCATCAATGATGGATTTTGATCAACTGATGATGTGGCCCACCAAGATAATCAAGCCGCAATGGAAGCTCAACGGTCCGTTTACGATCGCCATAACGATCATATGGATGAGCATGGTTGCCAAAGCATAGCATGGTTTCGATGGGTTTTTCTGCCTCTACCTGATGGACGACTCAGATTCGTCATTCCCTGCACGATGGTGGCCCACAGCAAAAGGACGGAAGTTCCGTTTTACAACAGAGTCAACGTACGTCGACTCTTTGAATTTCAGTGGCCCACTTATTGAAGATGTATAGAAAATCCATTCCGTCCATTCGATTCAGGGCGAAACACCACCAAGGAAGGACCGCTTTTGAAGTGAAATCAGCATGGCCCGCAAGGTTATCTACTCCGCCGTCCATTCCGTATTCAACGGTTAAGATCTTGTAATCAGTTGCATGGAGACAAAAGGAGAGCTAGGCGAGGGTAAGGCCTATCCTCTGAAGAGAATGGACAGCTCAGATCACTCAATGAAGTAGTAAGTGGACCCCACTACACAAAAACGACTGGGGCAGTGAAGACGCTGTGCAGTTTTGAGAAATGAAGAAGAAGAGTCGGTCAGCACACGCTGACCGAGTTTGGTAAATTCCGTGCACGTCTTGTGCACTTAGACTTCATGTACATGCGATGTACATGTGGTCTCAACATGATGTTCGTGGGAAATCTGCTCCGTCCATCTACATTTTCAGCTTATTTAACGCGTTGAGACCGAGTTTGAAGCATATCCAGATATCAAGCGGGTACCAAATCAGGATTTCAGGGGCTGATCTATCAGTTTGGCCATTTCCAAAAGGATTCAGGAGCTGAAATTTGATGTGTACGGCTAATTCGTGATCCCAAGGCTATATGTAAAGTTTTGAGCTGATCGGATGGTGGAAACCCCGCAATCTTACATTCTGGGCGAGTTCTTAGGCCCGTTTAGCGGGATCGCTCCACATTTCAAAGAAGGTTCAAGGAAGAATGACTGGGAGGATGCTCAGATCTGATTTCAAGCCCGAGATTGGCTGATCGAATTAGCAATTCTTCCTAAGTATCTAGGAGATGACTAAAATAGCGTCGGAATGCTGCCGAAATTTCTATCAGACTGTCTTATCTACTTTAATTAATTGTACTTTGTTTTCAGAATCAAGGGAATCAGAGGATGTAAATAAACTCAGATAAATATGATAAATGTTCTCTCAACAAATTCTTTGTTATCATTAAATAATCCTCCAAATCAAACACATTTGTTTTCTTATCGAAACACTCCCAATGATGAGGAAGAGAGAACGCAAGAGTTCGCGACCCTTGTAGTTATGCGTTATGCCTTTGCGCAAGTAAAAAACACCTACGATTGGCGCCGTAACACGATCTCCGATACTTACACAAAATGTGGTGATAAGAGCTACGAGATGATCGTGGATAGCGATAGTTGTGCCAACGTGGTATCAACTGGCACTATGAGCCGTCTGGGCTTCAAACTTGAAGCTCATCCTCAATCCTATAAAGTTCTTAGGTTGATGAAACTTCCATTCCAGTCTCGCATCGTTGTCATGTTCCTATTCAGTTTGGATTATATAAAGACATATTTTGGTGTGATGTTGTTCTATTCAGTTTGGGACATATAAACTGATCTTGTCCCTATGTCACTACTTCATAGGCTATCAGAGTTTGCAGAGTCCTTTACGTATCACATTCATTCATTGCATCAAAAAATCAGGCGAAAGATCACTACTAGTAATGATGTAACGACCTGTAAATTTCTGTACATTGGGTCGAGTACCACCTCGACCAGAAATCACGTAGAATTAAATCCTTTAGAAATTTAACAAAGTTAACTAAGTACTAAACTCGGTTAGCCATGAAATCCGCTGGGATCGCTTTAAATACGATCTGCAAGACCCAAAACTTGCAAAACAAGTGACTCTAGGTTACCCTAAAGTTTAGAACCAAACTCATTACCCGGCTGCTCTCGGGAATGAAACGAAACTTCGTATTAGGTCTAGATCGCACATCGGGAGTCCGATTAATACGAAGCTAAGGAACTAGGACCGCCCCACTGGGCTTGACAATCATCTCAAAAATCAGATGATTCCGATGTCCCACGGCCATTCTTTTCGATCCGGAGCGAGGGAGTGTGAAAAACACTAATTCCATCCCAAAATAAATATCTGGAATAGTGATCTGGCATCATTCGGTTGCGCGTCAGTATTAAGCAACCTGACCGTCGGAATCAGACCAAATTACACCCTCGGATTAAGAAAAATTTCAGGAACATTTACATGTACTTAGAATTTCTAATCGTGGCCCACTGACCATTGAACTAAAAGTGGTCCGCCACGTGCGATCTGGGAATCTGATCGAGTCGAAAACGTAATCCCACGTAGATCCATAGATGGTGAGCTTAAGTCTGACGTTTGGCTCAAGGAGGGCCACCAGAACATCCCTTTTGAGCTTGGAAAGTGGCGAAATGCCTATATATGCAGCCACCCTTGAACCTGAGTCTATTTTAGACATGCTTTTGGCTATAAAAGGGGCTTAGAACAGTCCCTCTCACAGCCATACGAATTTGGGAGAAAAACCCTAGAGAGAGAGGGAAAAGAGAGAGAAGAGCTTGGATTTGTGGGACCACCTTCCTCCTACTGCTTCCATTCATCACACGGCCTACACCGCCTCATTCCTGGCTTTTTCCCGGCGGTATCCATCCCGTTTGGAGGTAAGAAACCCTAACCCTAGGTCTGATTTAAGGTAGGATTGTTGTAGGTTATGAAAAAGCTAATCGATTCCGCTCTTTAGGCTAGAAAACTCCCGTATACGGAAGCTCCAATACCCTTGCTGATTCGTTGGAATTCCAAGGGCCAAGGTGAGGACTTTAAGTGTATAAGTTACGTTTTTCAACGCTTTCAATGTCAGATAATGATAGATTCATGATCTGCGTGTAAATGCACATGTACAAAGTGCTTTCCGTTTCCTGTTTCGATTAACGTTGTAGAATATGGAATTTCACATACTCTAGGTATTCGTAGAAATACCGTATACGTATTTTTTTCGAGAAAATGTTTGACATGTTTATTTAATGTATGATTATATAATATATGGATAAAATACTAGTTTGGGGAAAGAAATCTCTAAAATACATGTTCGCTTGTAAATGCCTAATATGTTGAAAATGTGTATTCTAGAAATACCGCATATGTGCGGATTTTGGAAATACAATTGTAATGATTATTTGCTGTATGATTATGATATACATGGGTAAAATACTCACGTGGTGAAGGGACAGCCCTAACACGAAATTTGCCAACATACGTCATGTATGTTGGAATAGTGTATTCTAAGTGTTTGTGCAAATGCTTGTATGAGTACATGCTTATGTATTAGTGCCTTAGATAGGCGCTGATATGGGATTTCCGACTCCCTTAGAGACATGTAGGATCCCCTCCATGTGGTGGTTCACTACAACCACTCACTTGTAATGTGTACACAATTGCATCCCTATGTGGATAGTGCTTTATCACATGCTTTACAACATGCTTTGCAACATGCTTTACTTCATGTTTTACTTCATGCTTTATAACATGCCTACTAACATGCTTGTATTGCTTGTTTATCATGCTTTACTCCACATGCTATTAATGAAAATTGTTTGAGTTTGAGACTATGTATATAGTCCAAGCATTCGGTACCAGACTTGCGGTTGTGGCTGAGATTCATATCGCCACAAAGGACGTGTCTGGCGAACCCGAGTCGTACTTCGGCTGGCGATAGTGGTTGGCCACACGGAGTGCTTTTGCGCTCCATATCGCTCAACCAATGGTACGCTCGAGCTAGTCAGGCTCGCCAAGTAAACCGAAATGAATTTGTGTGTTCACCATGTTTGGTCGCTACTGCTTGAACCTAGGGTACCAAACTTACTAGTGGCGATCCCGTTTAACCATGGTACCTCGATCCGCTAAGTCGCATGAGCCGGACATGGTGGTATGGGACACCGTGGTCGAGCTGTCGGCCTACGCTGGGGCCATGTGCCTCCCCGTAGTGACCATTGCGCAACCAACTCGTGAGCCGAATACAGTGGTATGGGACACTGTATTCGATCTGTCGATACTTCGGCGAGAGCCGAGTACGGTGAGATCTGTGCTCGTGCTGACGGGCGACGAGTCCTCCGTAGTATCATCGAGAGTACTCCAAGTGTTTGTGATTGGCGACGAGTCTTTCACAGCAACTAGAGTATGAGTTGAGCCGAGTACGGTGAGACCTGTACTCGAGCTGACGGCTAGTGATTGAGCCGAGTACGGTGAGACCTGTACTCGAGCTGACGGCCAGCAATTGAGCCGCATACGGTGAGATCTGTATCCGCGCTGACGGGTGACGAGCCCTTTGCGATGCCTTCACTACGCTTCTCAAACCATAATATCGTATGAGAATAACTAGGATTGACGACCCTAGAATGGATCATGTTGGGAATGATACAAGGGAGGTACCTTAGTTTCCCAACACTGCTGTTTGAAATGGACTAATAAAAACTTGGTAATCATGAGCATCATCGCACCGCATGTGCTTTGTAGATGTGGCGCACTGAGGGAGTAAGCATTCGCGAACGTAAGATGATGTCGCTTGAGGGTGGTTTGGCAAGGGCATACAGCATCATGTCATATCATTTTTGCACTTAACAAGAGTAGTTAGAAATGTTTGATTTGTACTGCTTTATCATTACTGCTTGATTGATTTGATAACATGTTAACTTATGTTTATTGTTCCACTGAGTTAGCTACTCACTCCCACGTTACGGGACGGTGTTTGCAACACCCACCAGACTCTGTCGCAGGTGTAGATGGCGCCTTGGTTCAGGAGCCGGAGCCCGACTTTGATGCGGATCAGGAGGAGTTCTCCTTTATGCAGTATTCTGTCGGCTTTGCTTAGGCCGGCTGCATCGCGGGATTTTCAGGGCCTCTCTTGAGGATTGTATTTTGATTTTTGACTTAGAAACGATACATGTATATTGGTACTCAGTTAGTACTCATACTCTGGAGTTCAGAAAATTTTGTTACTTTACCTACTTTGAATATAAAATTTCAGTTTTTCGCTTGCTTTTATACAATTGAACTGGAGTATGAATTACTGTTTTGGTATAATCTCATTCATGTTTATTGCGCTAACTCAGACAACATTTAACCAGCATTGCGTATGTTGCATAAGTGATGCGTTGGAACTCGGGAGTTGAGTTCATACTCGACCCCCGAATTTCAGGGCGTTACAAATGAACATTACAAACTTTCTGCAGACCAGCATAAACGTTTCAAGGAATTTAATGTGGGGAACTCTGATGTCCGCATCAAGCCCGAGCAGTACCCTCAAGGAGGCGTTCGTAAATTACATGCACGTAGTGCTAGACCATTCAAAATTATAAAACGAAACAGTCTCAATGCGTATGTGATAGATCTTCCACCTTCCATGGGAATTAGCTTCACATTCAATGTGGATGATCTAGTTGCTTTTCAGAGGACCACTGATACATTGTCCGGCCTTTTGCCCAACCATCATAATTTCCCAGACCTGTCCCTTGATCAATGACCTCTTCCCGACCCTTCTTCCCAGCCTCTACCTCTCATACCTACCACTCCCACACCCAGAGAGGAGATAAAAGATATTCTGGACCATCAGATAGTATCAACATCGAACGGCGGGTTTCAGAAGTACCTGATTAAGTAGAAGTTACACCCAGCTTCAGACAGTATGTAGCTCACTGAGGAAGAGCTTCAGAGACTTGATCTTGACATCTTGGAGCAGTTCAGGAGTTTTGTTTCGTTAGTGGCGAAGTTTTGTTTCGTTAGTGGCGAAATCTTCGCAGTCAGGGAGAATTGATGGGGACATCATGCGCACAAGCATGCCCCCCTACGCATGTACTTAAGGAGAAGGAAGGCCCCACCATCGATCTGGATCGATGACGACGTCCAAGGGGGACCTCCTAGGTAGAGGACTGTGTTTTGGTTCCTTAGAGTGGACCCGATCGTCATGTGAGTCTCACCATGGGGATCTCATGATCGTGGCCCACTATTCGAGATGATCTAGTACTTCGAGTTTTGGTTATTATTATTGTTAGGAACGTCATGGACGGTTTAGATTGCTTTAATTAGTTGTTATTTGTGATTACTTTGTCTCTACGTCATAGGATGCGCACATAGCGTGACTTTTTTGGGTATAGGGTTTTCTTATAAATAGTCACCCCTTGTAGGGTTTTTGCTCATTGGATTATTGGAATAAAATTTTTGCGTTTTCCTACTTTTCTCTAAGTTGTGAAAACTGAATTGGGTGTGAAACCCTCCCTTATTCGAATGGCTACTACCGTGGTGCGAAGCCACACCCCTCCCAAACTGCCCCCATCTCCTACCATTCATATTCACATTTTCCTATAGTCATCTAACCTACAAATTTATTGTTATTTAGTAGTCAATCCTTCTCTACAGTAGATTTCCATAATCAGGCCCTACAGGAGGGCTGAAACTTCGTCGGAGCACCACGCACGGACCGGACGTCGGATCGGGCTGAAACTTGGTGGGTGTGTGGCCCAGCCCTGACCGACCAAACCTAATAGTGCATTTTTAGGATTCGTGGGCCCCACACAAGTGCGACCAGCCATCAGCACAAGTGCGTTGGGCCCAGCCTGCTGTCCACATGCTCGGACTGGTGACAGGTTCTCTTTATCCTCACTTTCACTCCCTCTCACCTGATTTCTCTATCCATAACCCTAGATTGTCCTAAATCCCCGATTTATATCCTTTTTTTTTCAACCCTGAGGTTTCTCGAATTGAACCTGTGAATCCCTTGGATTGGGAAAATATTTATGTGCATGTGTGGATGATTTTACTCTCCTTCGAGCATTGTTTGGTCTATAATTTTAATTGATCCAGCCCTAGCATGTGTAGGCCTAGACCCGCAGAGATTTCCCTTGTTGAGTGCTTAATGTTATGTGGGATGTGGAATCTTATGTGATTGTTTCTGAACTAGTATGATCTAAAGCCTAGAATCTTGCATATCATATTTAAGTTTTCATGTCCTACATCATGTGCACCTGCAATATCACATTGAGCAGGCCACAAAAGTATAGGAATATCATACTCATACTTTCAAAGTATCGCTTCATATTCAAAAAGTATAGGAATGTTTCATTGTAACGCCCTGAAAATCGGGGGTCGAGCATAAACTCAACTCCCGAGTTCCAACGCAACACTTATGCAACAAAATGAATGATGATTGAATGTTTTCTGCATTAATGTAGTGAACATGAGTGAGATTAAGCCAAAACAGCATATCATACTCCAGAGACAAGTGAATTAGCAAGCGGAAGACTGTGATAGATAAATAAAATATATAAACTGTGGTGAGTCTCCAGAGTGTGATAATATTACCAGGTTAAATAATTACAAGTATAGTTCCAAAATATACCAAATGTGTAAGGTCCTCTAGTCAACATCCCTGTAACCCCGTCGATCAAGGCACGGCTTATATGAAGCCGCCAGAAAATAACATATACAAGAAAGTGTCCTCATCGTCGGAGAGGTCTGGCTGCGCCTCACAAGCATCGCCATCTGCAATCAGACAAA